>CM076847.1:150828486-151397405 GCA_039519185.1 Astragalus membranaceus | reverse complement strand
AGCTCCGCTTATCATTCGCAGACAGATGGTCAGACGGAGAGGATTATTCAGTCGTTAGAGGACTTGTTGAGGGCATGTGTTCTTGAGCAGGGAGGTTTATGGGATTCTCATCTTCCGTTGATAGAGTTCACTTACAACAACAGTTTTCATTCTAGTATTGGTATGGCACCGTTTGAGGCGTTGTATGGTCGGAGATGTAGGACTCCGTTGTGTTGGTATGAATCTGGGGAGAGTGCAGTGTTGGGACCTGAGATTGTGCGAGAAACAACTGAGAAGGTAAAATTAATCCGTGAGAAGATGAAAGCGTCGCAGAGTCGACAAAAGAGCTATCATGATAAGAGAAGGAAGGATTTAGAGTTTCAGGCAGGTGATCATGTGTTTCTGAGAGTCACTCCGGTGACTGGTGTTGGGCGTGCCTTGAAATCAAAGAAGTTAACTCCCCGTTTCATTGGTCCGTATCAGATTACGGAGAGGGTGGGAAGTGTTGCCTATAGGGTGGCCTTGCCGCCTAATCTTTCGAACTTGCATGACGTGTTTCACGTGTCACAGCTTCGAAAGTATGTTCCGGACCCATCTCATGTGATTCAGATGGATGAAGTAGAGGTGCGGGATAATCTCACTGTGGAGACTACGCCTGTGCGGATTGAAGATAGAGAAGTGAAGACTCTGAGAGGGAAAGAAATTCCTTTGGTGAAAGTGGTGTGGTTAGGAGCTGCTGGTGAGAGTATGACTTGGGAGCTGGAGAGTAAGATGCGGGAAGCGTATCCGGAGTTGTTTGATTCAGGTAATTTCGAGGACGAAATATTCTAAGTGGGGGAGAGTTGTAACGCCCCAAAGTAATTTAATTATTTATTTAATTAAGTTATTTAAGGCTTACAATATTTATTTAATTTATTTAAATAATTCAAGGTTTAATTATTTTATTTTATTTATTAGGAGGTGTTGTCCCGAATTGAGTGGTGCGAGTAAGGGCCCGTGATCCACAATTAGGCCCGTGGCCCATTTCCTTGTCAAAGAATTCGACTCACAAGGGGTCTTGGGGTTAGTTTTCATTTTGTTACTCTATTGGAAAAAAATAAGAAAAGAAACGTAAAAGAGAGAGTGAGAAGAGGAGAAGTGCGAAGTGAAGAGGAGAAGGAGAGAAAGGGGGCGAATCACTCAAGAGGAGGAAGAGCTTGATTGGAGTCTTGCATTTTCCTTGGAGCCTTGCTAGCAATCTTCGACTTCCATAAGGTTAGGGGGTCCTCTTTTTGTTTTTAATAATTTATGCGAATTGGTGATTGCTTAGGGTTAGGGTTCTAGGTTAGTTCTATGGATGAATTGTGATGTTGATGATTAATTTATAGTATTGTGATGCTTGATGTTGAAGTGCTATGTTGAAAATCGCATGATTGGTGTTTGAGTTGTTGCTAATGCGAATTGGACATCATATGTTTGAATATATGACTATTTGATGCTTACTTGGTGAAATTGAGAATCATGGTGACACTTGAATCATATATATATATATAATTGGGTGTTTGGTGATTTTAAATTGGTGATTGAAAGTGAAAAATTTTGGTTTTGGAAGCTACTAGGCGCCTTGGGCGCCATATGTGTGTTGCTGGATTTTTGTGGTTTGCGCCATAGTCATGGGCGCCAGGCGCCCAGCAGTGTGCCTGCGCCAGTTTCCCAAATTCTGTTGCCCCTGTGTTGCTGTGCCTGTTGCCACTGTGTTGCTGTGCCTGTTGCCCCTGTGTTGCTGTTTCTGGGTCACTGTGCTGCCAGTTTTGGCGCTAGTTGCTTGTGTCATGGGCGCCAAGGGCCCCAATGTTCTGGTGATGGTTTTGTAAAAATTGTTTTCAGGTTTTCATATTCAGGTAAAATGGCTCGTGCAAAATGATTTTGGGCAACAAAAGAGTTGAATTGCGTGTTTTCACTAGGTGCCTAGTGCATGGGCGCCAAAGATGATGTTCAGTTTTTGACAAAATTTTTATTGGGTTTTCATGTTCTGAGCATTTGGCTCGTGTAAAATCAATTTCGAAGGAAAATGAGTTTTGTTGCATGTTGGCCATAGGCGCCTAGTGCCTGGGCGCCGTGTTGCTGTGCTGGGCGCAATGCGCCTATGCGCGCTGTTGCTTCCTGGGCGCCAAGCGCCTATGCGCGTGTTGCTGTGCTGGGCGCCAAGCGCCTATGCGCGCTGTTGCTCCCTGGGCGCCATGCGCCTATGCGTGTTGCCTTTCCTGGGCGCCAAGCGCCCATGCGCCAGTTTCCAGGATGTCTAAGTATTTTTCCTATTTTATTTTTAATGTAACTTTTGACTCGGTTATCCAAATTTAACGGTTCAAAATGCGTTTCGAAGCTAATTTCAGTGTCTATCCAATGGCCCCAATTTTATGCAAAAATAAATTATTTTACTGGTGTCTCTGGGCTGATGGTGTTCAAGTATCCAAATGACTATTTTATCCACTTTCCCTATGTCGTGTCAATATCCTAAATTGGTCTATTTGAATTGGTGTTGGTGTGAGTGGTGGGCTGAATTGGTGAGTGTGATAAGGTGAGATTGGTGAGCAGAGGCTTCGGCCTAATTTTAATTTGGTGAGCTGATTAATGCACTATGGTGTGATTAGGAATTAAAATGGTGAATTGATTGAATTGTGGTGTGTTGTGATGCATTCTCCATAACACCTCATGAAACATGTGCATTATTGGTGAGCAGAGGCCACGGCCTAATTTAATTTGGTGAGCAGAGGCTTCGGCCTAGTTTTATTTGGTGAGCAGAGGCTACGGCCTATTTGTATTTGGTGACGGATCCGACATGCATGTACCCGTGGAGTTTGGGTTGCATCTCATGCATAATCATATATTGTGTAGTGCTGCTTGGAATTAGAATGTTGATGTGATTGTTCCCATTGTTGTGAATCGGTGTGCCTGATTTCCTTTTTCCTATGCAGTGCTTAATTCCCATACGTTATTAATTATGAAAAGAGACTCACCCTACTGCTTTTATGTTGCTTCTTATGTCGGCAACGTGCAGGTAATAACGAGTGAAGGATTCCTTTATGCCTTCGTCTGGTAGGAAGTGTCACGCTCTGATACGTAGCACCAGGGGGGTGTCCTATGTTTATGCATTATTTTCCTAAAACTGTTAGATTTTATTGGTGATGTGTTGGTTTCTATTTTAGAACTCATTATTATTCCGCTGCTGGTGGTGATTGGATTTAATTGATGCGAACTAAACGTTTTCTTATGATGTCATGTATCTGGTGTTTTGAACCGAACTGTGAAAAGTGAAGTGATTGATTTTTATGGAGTAAGTGTAGCACTCGCTTAAATTTATTTTCAAAAAAAAAAAGAAACTCTGATTTTATTAAAAAGTAAGGTTATTAGAAAATGGGTGTTACATGGTACTTCAGGACCAAGTAGCTTCTCATCCTTTTCTCGAGGTCTAAATGGATCTTTATTCACATCTAATGATCTTACAACCATTGGTGTACACAGTAGATGTGATTTGTCCATGTAAAACCGTTTTAGCACTTTTGCTATATAAGTTTCTTGATGTACAAGAATTCCATTTCTTAAATATTCAATTTGTAATCCCAAACAAATTTTTTTCCTTCCTAAGTCCTTCATCTCGAACTCTTTCTTTAAGCAATCTATAGCTTTTGGAAGCTCATCAGGAGTTCCAATAATATTTAAGTCATCCACATAAACAACAATTATAGTAAATTCTTTTCTAGATCTTTTCATAAAAATGCATGGACATATGGGGTCATTTTTATATCCCTCCTTTAGCAAATATTCACTGAGATGATTATACCACATGCGTCCAGATTGTTTAAGTCCATAGAGAGACTTATTGAACTTGATCGAATAATCTTCTCGAGAGCTTGGATTGTTTGTCTTAGGAAAATGAAATCCTCTAGGGAGTTTCATATAAATCTCACTATCAAGTGAACCATATAAATATGTTGTAACAACATCCATCATATGTAAATTTATCCCCTCACGTGCTACTAGACTAATTAAGTATCGAAAAGTACTTGCATCCACTACAGGTGAATAAGTTTCTTCAAAATCGATGTCAGGTCTTTGTGAAAATCCTTGAGCAACAAGTCGAGCTTTGTATCTCACAATATCACCATTTTCATTTCGTTTTCGTACAAAAACCCACTTATATCCAACTGGTTTCACACATGTAGGTGTTCGGACTACAGGTCCAAAAACATTTCTCTTACAAAGTGAGTTTAATTCCGCTTCAATTACATCTTCCCACTTTGTCCAGTCATTTCTTTGTCGACAATCTTCGATGGACTTTGGTTCACGATCCTCATTATCACTCATCACATTTAGTGCTATATTATATATCAAAATATCGTCAACGTTGACTTTACTTCGGTTCCATCTTTCTCGATTCATGACATAATTTATTGAGATCTCATTTCCACAAATTTCAGAATTTTTCAGGTACCTGATTAGTTCTTCTGGAACTTGAAAAATCAATTATGTCAAATTACTCTTTTAGAGCTTCCTTATCCTCCTTTGGGCCATCTTATTTTTAAGCTCATTTCTTTGTTTGGGGATTATTTCTTTTTCTTTGGAACCGACCATGCTACACGCTTCATGCGTGGTTAAGATTCATTTGCAATGTTTGAGTGTCCAACAGGGACATCAATTTTAATTGGAGCACTGCAGCTGTGATTAATTTGCTAAATTTTGCAAACGAGTCATCCTTTGAACTTCTGGTTCTCATTGGTTTGTAAGAGGATCAAGATGGGATAATAATAATTTATTTCAAATAATATTCATTTTCAGCTGCTCGTCTCTCCCCCTAATATTGGGAAAACTAATTCATAATTTTAATCAACTAACTTAGTTATAAATACATCTCCAGTTGTTGGCTCAACATATTTTATCATGGATGGAGAATCATATACTCATGTATTCCCAACATTCTTTAAGCATACTTCTTATTGTATAGTAGTGTAGTAATTGTTAGCCTGCATTTTCGACAGGCTCAATTAAATGCAGTCAATGAGGTTTGACTTGTCACTTTAAAATAGAAATGTTGATTTTCGACATTGGGATGGTAATTCAAAGGTGATCTTCGACTTTCGACTACTTCACAAAGACGGTGAAATTGAGGTCTTGAAGGCAATACTTCGACAGAAAGGAGAATAAAAATCCAGTAACAGATCAGGGCTAAAGCAGCATTGTCGAAGAACGTAGCAGTTACGCCGTCGAAGGATACGGCTGTTGTTGTCGAAGATTGTAGCAGTTACGTCGTCGAAAGATACGACAGTTGTTGTTTTTAAATCCCTGTGTACAGTTATATATAACCGTTGTAGGCAGTTACAATCTCTGCATAGTATATATAGTAGTTTCTCATAGAGAAAAAAGGGTCACAAACTCTCATACATATTTCTCACGCTCAGAATTCCAAGTTATAGAGAAACATGAGTTACAGAAACCAGATGTATGATATTGTGTACCAATTTCTTTTATTTCAATGCAATCTAGTCATGTTTCCTTAAATATTTCTGTAATTTACTTGTTTTCTGCACTTGATCGAATTCAAAAGATACGTAAGGCAATTCGATAGTTTCAACAACTTTAAAATTGTCAGTTATTACAAATAACATCAAAAACATTCATAACTTTTTCGACTCTGCGAAGAATAAAACTATTAGATGTCGACCCTAATATTAAAACACAGAGAAAAGTAAAAATACTTACTTCTTGTTTCTCTGGTTTTGAGGGTTTGCTTTGCTTTGTCGAAGTTGCATCACTTTTCTTCTTCGACACACTGGCTTCACTTTTCTTCTTCACTACCTTCTTCACTTTGGATGCTGTTGTGTCATCTGTCGAAGCAGATGCTATGGGTACAGCTACAAACATTCGACAAATGTGTGAGTGATATCATACATAAAGAGAAACTAAATTTTACTAAGAGTTCATACATCACTTGTTGCCATGGGAGATGTAACTCGAACATGTTGAATGTCCAAATGAAGATGACCCTCATACGTGTGTATGTTATGCTTGGTCGGAACTACTTTTTTAGCCGTTTTTTGAGATGGGAGAAAATCATATATTGCCATGGTCGAACACACACAAAAACCATTGAGGCATTGGTGGTCGAAATGCCAAAGCTAATTTGCTAGTTGGCAAAGGTGGAAATTTGACTTTATTATTATTTTTTTAGAGCAAAAGTATATTTGTCCAACACATAAGATGGAATAGACAATGTTGGAAGCTTTGCAATAATATTTTGCTTTAAAATTCTAGCGGCTTCAAAAACAGTTCGACCAAGTCTATTAGAGTCATATATTATTTCGAAGTAATTTTGGAAGGTTTGAATTTCTTGGATGTGCGTACCTTGAGATTTCTCCTTTTTATTCTGCGCGGAAGGAAAAGCAGATATTAGTTCTTGAAGTAAGTTAGACTCTTCGACATCAGCAGACCTAGATTTGTAATATTCCCTCCACCACTTGGAGAAATGCTTAGTGCAAGCAAAGCATTGTTCAAACTCAATGGGGTTGAAGGTAGGGGCCTCTTTAATGGCGTTGTCAAGACGACGCCAAAAGTATTTCTCATTTTCAGGATGCCTCAGATCTTGCTTCGACTTGTGCAAAGGCCTAGGTCGAAGTTGACATAGCCCAAATTGCCTTGCAACTAGGTTTGGTTGGTATGCTTCTGTTACAAAGGAAGATTTGGACCTGTTAGAGTTAATTCTTGCTGACAGGTAGTTGGGGGTTAAGAATGCTTGCCATATCTGGTTAGTTTCTTCTTTGTCTTCAGGGGAAGCAACAGGAAATTCCTTAAGAAACCAATCTGGTCCATAAATTCTAACAGCGAAAGGTGCCATCGAAGGAACAAAGGCAGTGCAATTCAAGAGCATGTCGAAGGCTGTGGAAAATAGTTGCTCTGTAGTTTGCCCTATTTCCCTAGGCCTTAAGAGTGCTAACCTTATTCCTTCGATCCTTCTATGGTTTACTGTCTCAGTAAGATCTTCAGGAACGAAATAGTCAAGTTCCGACTCAAATGTGGCGATAAGCCACAATTGAAATAGCCAAATGGGTCCTGAAACTAGGACTTTGCCATTGGGCGCAAGTGTCTTTAAATTGACAGAGCTTTGTCCTAGAGACTCATAAAGGCTTCCTAAGATCAATTTGCTAAAACAGATGTTTCGACCTTCATGAATTTGCATGGCCAGGTTGATGTACATCTTAGCCAGTTGGAGTAACGACGAACAGAAGACAAAGAAGGAAAGCCATAAGGTGATAAAAGCAATATGTTCCTCATCAGAGACTTCGACACTATCAGTGACATGATGGTCCTCGATGTACCCATTGAAAGTGGCACGTTTGAAGTCGAATTGGTACTTGGTGCCAGTGCTATTGGGATTAAAAACATCACCTGTGGGTTTTAGACCAGTGATAGCAGCTACGTCCAAGAGAGTAGGAGTAAGCATACCACACTTAAGGTGAAGGCTATTAGTGGTTAACTCCCAAAAATGGAGTGCAGCAACGAGCACTGGGCTCTGGTATTTTGGTCCATATTTCGACAATTGAATTAGGTCGAAGATGCCTAATTTTTTCCAGGTTTCAGCTTTCTTGGACTCAATTTTGTCGAGCCAAGTAAGGTAAGTTTCATTTTCAGCAGGTGGAGAAGACCTAAATACCCTATTGGGACTGTTCATGAAGCTCGTAACATATGGGCCTTCAATAAAGATCCTAGGTCTAAACCTATGGTAACCAGGGAAGATTTATTGGAGTTTTTCATAATCACATAATGACCTCTTACTCAAATTAGTTGAGCAAACCATCTAACAAACTTCAACTTGTGAGTTGACGACAAATATACGTAGTATATATGTGGTCATCTAATTGATGCATCAATTAAAATCATAAAATATCACGTGATTGATGTATTTGTTTACAAATATCACCTTATACACATTTTAGAAATGTGAGGGACTTATTCTTTCAAATTCTCATCTTGCTTTGGGAACTAGTAATACACAAAAATTAATGGATTGAAAAATCTACGGGCTCTTCAATACATGTTCACTAAAATTCTTTACTATTTGTTCGCATCATAATAGACCCGGGATGGCCCAACCGGTCTTGCCAACGATAAACTTATTATAATCCATAAACTTCTGGTTTAAGGTAGCATGTGTGTACTAATATACATTTAGTACAAACTCAAAGAAAATTTATTTTTCCACATGATCTCCTCTTAGATTGATATCGTTGAAACTTTATTAGTTTCCATGAGACTTGAGAGAATAAATGTGGTATCAATCTGTGAAAACGTTTTGTTTCTCAAGCTTGTAACAATACATTAGCTCCTCTTGAGCCTTCAATTATACATGCAAACTTCTGGTTGCAAGTTCATAATAAAAACACACACTACCATATGACTTTCTAATAATTTATATGCATTAAAACATATGACATAGAAAAACTTATTATATTGAAGAATCATCTGGTCCTTCAAAAATATTAATACGTGTCGTCATCTTTATATTAGAAAAATATAATTGAACACATACTAAATATTGTTATGCTCTACTTGATCAACCAATTGAGGTTAATGTTCAATTTTTTTGGGCTGCCCTTTTATTTGGTTTTTAAAATTATAATTTTTGTCAACTTTTTATTTTAAATAATCATAGGTAGAAATTATCATCATCAAGACAATCAGCCAAATTGGGTATCATGTGAGCATAATAAATCAACTTTTTCATTATTATTATTTTATTATTATTATTATTATTATTATTATTATTATTATTATTATTATTATTATTATAATCTATGGATTTGAAAAGCAAAGAGCGGCATCATAAGATAATTGGCATGCAAATAAAATAATATTACTACACACAAAAAGGTTTTCAAAGCTTAACATCCTTACTCAGTACATCTAGATCTTAGTAGCAAATATTAAGCTTAATGAAGTACAATTTGTTAGTAAAAAAAGGTTCAATTTGGCGTAAATAATTACGGGCCTACGGCATTCTTTCCTCAAAAAAAAAATACGGTATTCTACATGTCAAAAAAAAAGTACGGCATTCTCCAGCCCATTTAAAAAGGTTTCTAAACCAATCCAGCTTCCAAAATAAGTGGGAATTTCTCTCGGTACCCCACCTCATAGCTATCCACACCCCCTAATATTCCAATTTGTTTGAAAAAATCAAACTATCTCTAATTCTTAAAACTCTATTTCCCTCTTCTCGTTTTACAACCCACTAGAGCACATGCATGTGCGAAAATTAAGAGATGTTAAAAAATCAGGACAAATAAAAAATATGCATAGCCAAGTATGAGTTGTTTATATACAATCATCGCCACCTGATGGACTGTGAATGCTTCTTGCAGCAGATGCTATAGATCTTTAGGCAGTTGTTTTTCTGTTTTGTTTTCTCCTTTTTATGTATCTAAACACAAAAAAGAAATATAGGAAGTGGACCGTCATGGGCTTTTGGGCTCGGCACATCGCAAGTCGGACCATCTTTCAACTTTACATGAAGACCTCGGCCCAGTACAATAGGAGGCCCGACTAAGCCCATCCGAAGAGAAGAGAAAGAAACCACCATTTGTAACCGCCAGGGGTGACTCAAACTCTATATATAGAGGGCTTAGAGGACAAATAAAGAGGACATTTTGATACACAAAACAGATAAACTTGACAGGCCGAGATAGACAAAAAGCTATCCGACCTCCATTGTAACGATCCGAGTTCATCAATGAAATTCTATCCAAGAACATATGGCGCCCACCGTGGGGCCCGGTAAAACGATTCCCGGGCCACACCTACCTTTTTACGCTCTTCGAAACCCAACCGGGAAAATCCTAGTCGTGCTCATCTTCACAGGATTCCCTTCAATTTGTACGCCTTCTCTAATAATCCTAGAGTCGTATTCATCTTCAAAGCAACGATGAATTTGTTGAAGAAACAGTGAAACAAGAAAAAGAAAACATGACAACTTTTATCACTTTCCTTCACGAACACCACCATCCAGATAAGTTTATTATCATTGTTATTATAACCGTTCTTGATTATATTATTATTGTAAACGGTTTTCGCTTACGATTATATTTATAATTACGATTCTGTTTTGGTACCCAGCACCAACGTCAGGAAAAATTTGAGAAAGCGGTGTTTTCGTGATACATGTTATTGCTAATCTTAACCAGTTATTAAATCGAATTTTACAGAAGTATTGTCATTGTGGGGCATTTGCATCCAAACTGTTAAGGGCGGTTGCATTCTCTTTATGAATATGATGATTATAACCACTCATTCTTTAACCACCTATAACTTCTTCTTTTTGACCAAACAATGATTTCCATCACTTTGAAAAAAAATTGTGTGTTCCTTTAAACCAACTTTTTATGGCATGAGTATTTTACCGGCCATCATCCAACGCTTGCCAGTCCTTCTACTTAATTTAATTTTGCCACTACCATGTAAATTGTTTTGTTATTAATTATTAATTTTATTATTAGAGAAAATCAACTGTTTCTTTACAATTAACCTCCAATTTGTAACCGAACTTCATGTTAATGGAGGCACGCCCAGTGTTTTCATCATCATTGTTACCTTTATTATTGTTAACGGGTTATTTAGTACAAGCAATGTTTCATACAATTGCATATACCTTAAGTTTTGTGCAGTCAAGGATACCGGACCTTTTCGATGCCTTTTTAAATTTTTAATCCATGCAATAAAAGATATGTTGACTCCATGCTTTCTTAATTTTGGTTCAAAGCCTTTTACCATCGTCAGTTATCATAGTATATACATGTTGTATTATTGTTATCTTTCAAAAGTTAAATATATTTATTTGATTGGACTATTTTATCGATTAAACTGAAAACACAAACGTTAATCATAATGTTAATTTTGTAACCGATGGTATTGCTTTGAATCGACATAACTGTAGCATTAGCCGTTACTATGTCAGTCATCTGAAGCAATTTAAAATTTTACACCACTTGCAAGGGTTAAATTCTCCACGAGACAAGGGTTAATATTTTCCACGAGACAAGGGTTAATATTTTCCTTTTAAGGAATACTCCCACTTGCAATCTATGAAGCAAGTGGAAATCATTCATGGGTTAAAACTCTTAGCAAAAAGAGATGCTCCCTCTTACTACATCTAAAGTAAGAAACAGAACAATTTACAACTCACCTCTGCAAAGTCTTTAGTCGAGGTCATTTCAAAACACCTCAGCAAATGTCAAGACAAGTGATTTGTTCAAAATCCCATACGACAATGATTGGAGATCCACGGCTTAACAAAATAAAGGTCAAACCAATTTGGGATGACGTCGGGTTAAAACTCTTAAGAGAAAGAGATACCCCCTCTTGCCGAGATAAGGTAAGAAAAAGGGAACTATTGGAATGAACAAATGGATCCGGTTCTACTCCAGGGTTACCCCCTCGAGGTCCTTATAAACTCGAGGTTTACTCACTGAAGTCCTTATAAACTGAAATGATTCACTCTAACTACTAACTACTGGTAAATTCAGGAAACTCGCCAGAGTCTTTATAAACTCGGCCAAAATTCTTTTACTATTGAGCCGCAGTGATAACACAGACACTCGGCCAAAATTCCTTTCTGCACGCATACTGCAACTAAAAAGCAAAATGCAGTGCTTCAAGGGTTAAAACGCTTCTATTAAAGGGATACTCCCATTTACAATTTCAAAAGCAAATAAAACAGAATCAATGGACACCAAACCTCGGCCAAGGGTGACCAAGCTCGCCTCGGTTAGGGACAGTTCACCCATCGATTATCTCTTCCAATTCATTTTAAACTGGAGATCTCGGCCTCATCATCATAAAAGGTCAAACCAGCATAGGGACAATTGGAGGCAGTAGATTGTAACTTACTATTTCTAAAGTAAGTAAAAATAACCGTTGGATAAAACCGTCAAACAAGCATTAAGCCCATGGTTCCTCCCCTAAATCATAAATCGGAAAACCGGTTATTCCTAAACTAAGCCGGTCACCGACTAGGGGGATAAAATGAAATACTTGCCCAAGCAAGTGTACACCTCAAAAACAACTCGGTCAAAGCATGTAAGACCAAGTGTACCCCTACTATGCCACGCTTGGGGGGCTCATTGTGCATTAAAATTGAAATGCACTCAATGAAAATTGCTTACAAACAGATCCCTTTAAATCACACATAGCTTAATGCTCCCGTGTTTGAAGGAGGTTAATTATTCATATAAAGGTTTGGGGTCCAAAACCTGAGCAAATAAAGGGACGTATAACCACCACCGAGGTCAAGTCCCCTTGGGATGAACTGAGTATATTTAAGCAAAGAAAGGGACGCATAATAAAGTCAAAGACCGAAGAGATCCACACAAGGTCATCTTTCATGAGATAAATGAAACCGAGTTAAACACAAACATACTGCATCCATTTAAGGGCCATTGATGATAATAAAATCGTGCCTTGGGGGGCTCGTACCACAACTCATCGAACGAGCATAAAGAATACCTTATTGACCTCATCCCTCAAGAGCCACCCATGCAACCATTTTTTAAATGCAAAAAGAAAAACCACCAGATCGGCAACGACTACAAAAGATTAAGAAGCCTAAAGCCGACCTATAGCCAATAAAGCCGAGCTAGGGAGCTCAACCACAACATCTACTGAACACATAAGGTGAAGTTCTTTGGACACTTCAGGCATGGTAACCTCACACATAGAGGGGTGCACAACAGGAAATACCTAGTCGGCACTCACCCAATTAAAGGTCGCGAATCCATGAAAAGCGTGCAACAAGTTACTGGTGAACCAACTGAGTAGAGCTCGCGCACACCAGAGGGAGCTGAAACAATCGAGTTACAAAGGAACTCCGAAACAAATTATATACTTGAGATCATATCAAGAATAACCGAACAAGCTAACACCAGGTTTTATCTCTCCTTACCAGTATTTAATTAATTATTGTATGAGCATCTAGTTTCTTATGGATTCATGAAAACCGCCGAGTTCATCATCAACTCGGCCAAAGACCTCCATAACCGCAATGATAACAATGACATTCGGTTAGAGGGTAATTTATTCACCCATTTTTTATTTATTTAAATTTAACTTCAATGATTTGGCTGTCGCCTGAGTTCATGATTTTACCGATATAACAAAGTCTCATTGAATATCAATGTATGTACATATCCACTGGTTAAGTCGGATGGACTACTGCTCTTCCTCTCATATGATTGCAGGTTCACTTCAAGATGCAATGTCAAATAAGTTCGGCAAATACTCCAAAAAAACTCGACAACAATCAAGAACTTTAAGCGCTTCACGCTTACAGAGCTCGCGCTTGGGGGGCTGTGGACCGTCGTGGGCTTTTGGGCTCGGCACATCGCAAGTCGGACCATCTTCCAACTTTACATGAAGACCTCGGCCCAGTACAATAGGAGGCCCGACTAAGCCCATCCGAAGAGAAGAGAAAGAAACCACCCTTTGTAACCGCCAGGGGTGACTCAAACTCTATATATAGAGGGCTTAGAGGACAAATAAAGAGGACATTCTGTTACACAAAACAGATAAACTTGACAGGCCGAGATAGACAAAAAGCTATCCGACCTCCATTGTAACGATCCGAGTTCATCAATGAAATTCTATCCAAGAACAGGAAGTAAAACCTGATTGAATTATTTAAATTCGATGTGGCAATTTTGACCAATAAAAAAAACAATTTAAGCAACTCAATTAACTGGCCCATTGGAAATGCTATTGGATTTCATCTGAAACGTAGACCCTAACCCATAAATACAAGAAAACAATGTTAAACATGGACAAGAAGGGTAAACTAGGAATGTATCTTAATAATATGTGTGGGGGCACGACACGAGGAAATAAAACTTGAAGGGCATGCCAAAGCCATACCTTACCTTCATGCAATGATATGAGTTGATTAATTTCTTGGTTACAAAGCTTAGAACCATAATATCCTTTCATACATTTTACATAAATATTTATAGGCCTCACGACACATTGAATACAACAGTACTAGTACTAGGAACTTGAATTGGTTAAGGTAGAATCACCTAGTAATCATGCCAATCCGTTTCAATGAACCTGTACAATCACCTAGCTCTGGTTTGTTTGGTCGTCAAAGACTACACGCTGTCCTCGGTGGAGGAAAGGGTAAGATTTTAGTTTCTCAATGCGTGAAACACTGAATTGAATATATCAAAATTACAAATACGTCCCTAAGTGTCTCTTTTATGATATGATGATTGTGGTGGTGTTGCATGCAGTTGCTGATGTCCTGCTATGGAAAGACAAGATAACATCGACAGTAATTGTAGCTGGGTTCTCCATGGTTTGGTTTCTCTTTGAAGTGGCTGAATATAATCTAGTTACTCTACTATGTCACATCCTCATAGCCCTTATGCTCATCCTCTTTGTTTGGCATAATGCAGCTGGTCTTGTCACCTGGTAATATTGTAACCTTCTCTATTCTAAATAATAAATCAATCTGTGCAAAAGCTCTGTTGAATTAATAATATTAATGTGTTGCATTGCAGGAGACTTCCTGATATCTATGATCTTGAAATACCAGAATCCACCGTTAGATACTTACATAAAAAGTTCAACTCATTCTTGAGGAAATTTTATGACATTTCAACTGGAAAAGACCTTAGACTCTTCTTTCTGGTATTGTGAAAGTCAAACCATTTTCAATTATTCTAACCTCTCCATTGTTTTAGTTAATTAGTGTACATTATTATGTGATTGAATTGAATTTCAGACAATCACCAGTCTCTGGATCTTGTCTGCTATTGGAAATTACTTCACCACTGTCAATCTTCTATATACCAGTAAGATCCCAAATAAATTCACTTAATTGATGTATTATATGGCATATTAAACAAGTTTATGACTAATTAAGGGGCCTTATTATATGTTATTTATTTTTCTACAGCATTTCTCTGCCTTGTGACACTTCCTATAATGTATGAGCGGTATGAATATGAGGTGGATTATTTAGCAAGTAAAGGAAACCAAGACGTGAAGAGATTGTTCAAGACATTGGATTCCAAAGTTCTCAATAAGATTCCAAGGGGACCTGTAAAAGAAAAGAAGTACAGATGAATTTTATATCTAATTTGTCACGCATGAAAATTAAATATAAGTTGTACTCTCTTTAATTTGGCTACAAGGAGATCTGTTTCCTCCCTGGCTTACAAGTATGTAAAAATAAATAACGCTTGTAAAATTTAAATTTAGTTTGGACAACAAGAGTTGCAACAGAACAACAATTGAAGGTTCATATCATTTAAAATATTTCAATAACTACCTATTTAATTTTATTTCTATGCAAAATGGATTAAAAAGGAATACTAGAAGTACTTCAACCCAATACCCTGAAATGGTACCAATACTTCTACAAATCACAGTTTGATTATTCAACAAGGTGAGTCAATCGCTCAATTACAACATCAATTACAGAAATGATAGAACAAAGAAATTGAATTCGGTTACAATGAAGAAGAACACTTCCGTGAGGAAGAAGAAATGGAGTCTCAGAGAGAGAAGAAGAAGAGTCAGAGGGAGGGAAATTCAGTTATTCATCTAGACCATGCATCATTTTGTTATCCATCTTCTATTTATACTTCCACGTGTAATCACTTAGCTTCACATTGGGTCTTCTTTCCCTCTTTTCCTTCACTTGACTCATTTCACCACTTGTATTGGCTACTGGTTGCAAAACATTACCCTCCCCTTTAGTACAAATCTTGTCCTCAAGATTCAAGTGAGGGTAGTGCAATTTCAGTTCAGTAATATCTTCCCAAGTAGCTGCCTACTCATCATTATCTTCCCATAGCACTAAGGCTTGTTGTACTTGTAATTGACCTTTCTTGACCACCCGAGTTCTTAGAACAGTTTTAGGATTTAAAACAGGACCCAACTCATTAGTAGTCAATGGAAATGGTAGGTATGGTTCAGCATTCTCACGCTTGTACTCTTTCAACTGAGACACATGGAAAACTGAATGGATTTTTGCAGTGGCAGGTAACTTCAGCTTGTAAGCCACTGTACCAATTCTTTCTAACACCTCAAATGGGTCAAAATACCTCATTGATAACTTGTTATTTTTCCTTAAAGCCACTGAATGTTGTCTATATGGTTGCAATTTCACCAACACCCGATCCCCTACTGCAAAACTTAGCTCAATTCTGTGTTTATCAGCTTGGTTCTTCATTCTCTGTTGAGCTTTGTTAAGGTTTCCTTTCAACTGTTGTATCAGTAAGTCTCTGTTAGCTAACTCAGTAACTACCTCAGGAACCTCAATTTCCATTGTTGCTGTCCTCATGAGTCCTGGTGGTTCACGCCCATACACGACTTTAAAGGGTGTCATTCCTATGCTGGTATGATAAGCAGTGTTGTACCAAAACTCTGTCCATGACAGCATCTTGAACCAAGCCTTTGGATTGTCGCTAGTAAAACACCTTAAGTACATTTCTAGGCATTTATTAAGAGCCTCAGCTTGCCCATCTGACTGTGGGTGATATGCAGTACTCATAGCCAAAGTAGTCCCTTGTATCTTGAATAATTGTTGCCAAAATGTGCTTGTGAACACTCTATCCCGATCTGAGACAATTGATTTGGGCATCCCATGTAGCTTGACTATAGCATTCATGAAAGCTTCTGCCACACTTCTGCTAGTGTAATCAGTTTTCAAGGCCACAAAGTGAGCATACTTTGTTAACCTATCAATCACCACCATTATAACAGTAAAACCAAAAGAATTTGGCAAGCCTGTGATGAAGTCCATAGCCACATCTTCCCATACCTGATTGGGAATTGGTAATGGCTGTAACAGACCTGCTGGTGCTGTATTTGTTGTTTTAGCTTGCTGACAAATGAGGCACTTCTGTATATAGTCTTTCACATCGTTCTTTAATCCTGGCCAATAAAACTGAGCTGTAATTCGAGCAATTGTTCTGGTTACTCCAACATTTCCCCCAATAGGTGAACTGTGGTATTCTCTCAGAATTTGCTCTATCAGTATGCTTTTATCAAGAATCACCAGTCTATCTTTCCAATACAATAGATTCTGTTTCACAGTATAATGTTACTGCCCTGTTGGATTCTGATTGCATTCCAGGATCAACTTCTGCATATCTGCATTCTTATCAATCTCTTGTCTCAATTCAGTGAGAAATTGTGACTGTGGTTCAGACCATGCCATGAAAAACATTCTAGAAAGGGCATCAGCAGCTATATTCTCTTTACCCGGTTTATACTCAATCCTGAAATCATATCCCATGAATTTGTGTAGCCAAGCTTGTTGTTCTAGTGTTTGTAATGATTGATCTAATAGACTTTTCAAACTTTTTTGATCAGTCTTAATAACAAACTTATGACCAAGCAAGTAGTGTCTAAACTTAGCTATGGCCTCAGTTATAGCAAACAATTCCTTGGTGTATGCTGATTGCTTCTGCATTCTAGGAACCATTTTCTTTGAAAAGAAAGCAATTGGATGTCCATTTTGGCTCAGAACAGCCCCTACTCCAATACCAGATGCATCTGTCTCAAGTGTAAATGGTTGATCAAAGTTTGGAAGTGCCAATACTGGTGCCGCAGTGATTGATTTTTTTAACTGCACAAATGCAGATTCAGTCTCTGCAGTCCACTTGAATGCATTTTTCTTAGCAAGTCTGTGAGTGGCCCTGCTATATTAGCATAAGCTTTGATAAAACGTCTATATAGCCTGTCAATCCTAAAAATCCTCTGACTTGTTTCACATTAGTAGGCCTGGACCATTCCTGCACAGCTATTACTTTCTCCTTATTCATGGCCACTCCCTTCCCCGAAACTGTGTGACCCAAATAATTGACTTCTAACAATCCAAATGAGCATTTGGATAATCTAGCATATAATTGATGCTGTTGTAATGCTTGCAAGACTACCTCTAAATGGACTTGATGTGCTTTCCATGAATTACTATAAACCAATATGTCATTGAAAAAAACTAGAACAAACTTTCTGAGTTCTTTTTGAAAGACCTGATTCATCAAGCTTTGGAAGGTAGCTGGTGCATTTGTGAGGCCAAATGGCATTACTAGCCATTCATAATGTCCATGATGCATTCTAAATGCTGACTTGTGGCTGTCCTCTGGTTGCAATAGGATTTGATGATATCTTGACCGCAGGTCCAGTTTTGAAAAGTATTGAGCTCCAAACAATTCATCCAGCAGCTCATCTATTGTTGGCATGGGGAATGTATCATTTACTGTTATAGCATTCAAAGCCCTGTAATCTGTGCAAAAACGCCATTTACCATCTTTCTTTTTAACCAAAACAATTGGTGAAGAAAATGGACTAGTGCTAGGTTGAATGATCCCTTGATCCAACATCTCTTGCACCATAATCTCTATTTGTTCTTTTTGGCTATGAGGAAACCTGTATGGTCTCACCTTAACCGGTTTAGCACCCTCAACTAAGCAGATAGCATGATTATGAGTTCTGTTAGGTGGTAATCCATTAGGTGTGTCAAATACTTGTGTATAGGTATGCAATAAGGTAATCAGTTCAGGCTCTATGTCATCAGGAAGCTCAAGAAGTGTATCTCTGGGTACTGTAGGTTGAAGCATTTGCACTGTGAAATATTCATGAATGGCATCAGTTGCACTCATTCTTCTCAACCGATGTAGTCGAGCTTCTGTGCTCTCCCTTCAATGTAATAAATCGATTATCATTCAGAAATTTGATCACAGTTGTGGCATAGTCAGTCACATGAGGCCCTAATGTTGCCAACCAAGCGGATCCCAAAATTAAATCAGCTCCTACTACAAGTAGTAGATACATACAGGCAGTTGTAGTTTTTGATTCTGTACCTGCATAGATAATTTCTCAATCCACCCTTCAGTTTGCATGTATTGACCATTTCCAATCAGTACTTTAAAGCTAAGTTCTGGTTCCACAGCAAGTTCCAGACACTAAGCAATTCTAGGTTGCAAAAAATTTTCAGAACTGCCTCCATCTAGTAATATTTGGACCAGGATTTGACCAATGCGCCCAGAGAACCGTATAGTACCCACACTATTACCACCTTTCATTGCATTAAGTGATAAATGATGTTCCTCATTCGAATTTTCCTGTGTTTCTGGTGTGGTTTGTTGTGCTTCATCTACTGTATCTACATCCTCATCTTCAGTTAGCCATAACATCATGAATTTATGCTTATTAGGACATTTATGCGTATAAGAAAATTTCTCATCACAGAAATAGCACAAGCCTTTGTCTCTTCTCAATTGAATCTCTGCAGCAGACATGTTCTTAATAGACATATTTCGTGTATTCTGATTCAACGATTTTGTGGCAGGAGTAGGCAATAATCCTGGTAATGCTGCCTTGTTCACATTATTACTATCATTTTTGCTTACAACAGCGTTGTTCCTCTTATTATACATGTTTACACCAGTTTGTGAACCACTATTTCTGTATGCACCAGACACCTGTTTAGCCTTATTACTGCTACTGTATTTCTCTTCAAACAGTCTAGCCAATGCTACTGCTTTAACCAAATTACTAGGTTCCAGTGATCTAACATCACGCCTTATATCCTCTTGTAATCCACTAATAAAACAATCCATAATTGCTTCCTTTGTTAGACCTTCAGATCGATTAGCCAAAACAGTAAAAGCTAGATAAAATTCAGTAACCGTGCTTGTTCATCAACGCAATTGCATCATTCAATTTGTCTAACTTCGCATCGAACTTTGCTTCTGTTGCTTCTAGCATATGTTGTAATTGTAGATCATCAAATCTCGCATGCGTTTCCTCGGCGTTGCGTTTTACCTATGCGCTTAATTCCTTGAAACGTGTATTCTCTGCCATGGCGTGAATGAAAGCCCCAATGAAATGGTACCAATACTTCTACAAAATCACAGTTTGATTATTCAACAAGGTGAGTCAATCGTTCAATTACAACGTCAATTACAGAAATGATAGAACAAAGAAAATTGAATTCGGTTACAATGAAGAAGAACACTTTCGTGAGGAAGAAGAAATGGAGTCTCAGAGAGAGAAGAAGAAGAGAGTATCAAAGGGAGGGAAATTCAGTTATTCATCTAGACCAAGCATCATTCTGTTATCCATCTTCTATTTATACTTCCACGTGTAATCACTTAGCTTCACATTGGGTCTTCTTTCCTTCTTTTCCTTCATTTGACTCGTTTCACCAGCTGTATTGGCTACTGGTTGCATAACATACCCTTTGAAACAAACTAGTGGATTAAGTCACCAGTTTGAAGTAGAATATCATGATAGTCTCCGTGCTCTACTAATAAATCAATCTCAGGAAATACACTTAATTTGATTCAATACAAGATCACATCTAGCTGTCGTTCCTCTAAATAAGATATTGCTACGTGTTAACCAGACGCCACATCACACTTAGCCAAACCAAATTGTTGGCCCTCTTTAATTTTTCCCCTTTTTTTGAAAGGAAAACATAAAAATATATATAATAGTTAATCATAAGGGGCACTCAAAACATATACAAACTCAAAGGTACCCGCCTCCAAAAAGGGAGCAACAACAAGAAAAACGCCCACCCCTAGATAAATAAAACAATCAATAGGATCAACAAATCACTCATAAAATAAGCAAAAGGAGAATTTTCCTAACTTGGATGTGTGCAGAACCTTCAAAAGAGTTATCTAAAGGAACACCCAATCAAGAATTAAGTAAGTTTTTTGGTACGAATCTTGATGAAATGCCTATATGTCTTGTGTTTAGGGATAGTTATACCCGAGTTTGATGGAAATCAGGGAGGACCACGTCAATCTTTTTTTTTTGCTTAATAAAAGTTTAAGTGATGGGCCCGGAGGTTCACCAAGGCCCAGGAAAGTCTACGTTCTTTAAACGAATACATAGGTATTTACAAATTATCTCAATTAGGTCTTCATGTCGACATCGGGATTTGAACCTAACCCTTGTGAGATGAGCTGAATTTTTACCAATTAGACCAATATTCATTGGCGAGGGACCACATCATTCTCAGAATTCGTATTCGCATCGTGCTAATATTTATTTTTCTTTTTGTAATTGAGTCCTTGAATTTGTTAATATTTTGTAATTGGGTCTCTACATGATAAATTTTTCTAAATATTTTTTTGTTAGGCTCTTGTACTTTTATATAACTTGTAATTAGGTTCATGTGTTCAAGAAATTAATTAAAGATTATTTAAAAGTTTATGAACCTAAATACAAATTATTTGAAACTCAGAAACACAATTAATATATAGCGACTTAATTATAAAATATTTAAAAATTCAAAGACCCAAATGCAAATGTTTTGAATACATGAACCTAGCTATTTAAAAATTCTTAAACAGTTTAGGGAACTATGCCTAAAAAATTTGAGTTCGAGGTGGTTGTGATTTTTTTGATTTTTGGTTTTGAAAGTCAATATGGGGTTGAATTGGTTTTTGTTTTTTTTATAAGCAATATTAGTAGGGGTGGGGAATGTTAATTTCCGAGGTTTGAACCCGGGACCTCCTTCTTGCACTCTTTTTGATTTTTTGTTCTTAATTTCAAATCAGTTTCTCATCAAAACTCAAAACCAAAATAATAGGTTTTATAATTTCTGTTTTGGTTTTTAAAACTTTTACGTCACCACCGGGAGGCGCCTGACCACTACTGATCACCACTCCGACTCATGCCAAACGCCGCTCCGACCACCACAAACCACTACTTCGACCATCGTCCACCGCCACTTTGACCAATGTTGATCACCACTTCATCCACCTCTAATCATCAATTTGACCATCACCAACTATCACTCTGACCACCACCAACCACCGCTAACCAATACTTTGATCACCGCCGACCACCACTCCAGCCACCAACAATCACCACTCTGACCACTCCCAACCACCACTAAGACAACCTCATATTAATTACCACTTTATCTACCTATGATATCCAATCTGACCACTACCAACTACCATTATGACCACCACTTCGACCACCGTCAACCTCTACTTTGACCACCACCGACCACCACTTTGACCGCCGCCAATCACCACTCCATCCACCTATGACCATCAATCTAACCACCACCAATTACCACTTTAACCACCGCCAACCACCACTTTGACCACCACCGATCACCACCAACCACCACTATGACAACATCATATCACCACTTTATCCACCTATGATATCTAATTTGACCACTACCGACTACCATTATGACCACCACTTCGACCACCATCAATCACTACTTAGGCCACCGCCGACCACCACTTTGACCACCACCGACCACTACTCCGACAATCGTCGATCACCACTCTATCCACCTCTGATCATCAATCCGACCACCACCTACTACCATTCTGACCACCACTCCGACCACTAAAAACCACCACTTTAAACAGTATTGCTCCCCACCAACGACTACCTCTTTAACCACTACTCCGACCACTAGAAATTACCACCCTAACCAGCACTAGCCACCACCACCACCACTAGTCACCACCATTGACTACCACCACCACCACCGCTAATTACCACTTCAAAGAAGATTGTCAACAACTACTATTTTCAACCATTATTAAATATGTATAATTTAAATTCTTTTTCAAGTCTAATATTATATATTATTTTGATTAAGATAAGTCTATGATGAATATTTTTTTATGTTAATGTTTGAAACTGATTTTGATTTTTGAAAATTTCTTAACTCAAAATCGAATCTGGTTTTGGTTTTTGAAATTTTTAAAACTCAAAACGAAAGATCACCCCGAACGGGGCCTAAGTAGCTGAGTGGTTTTATACAATGTTGAGCTCAAATCCAAAAACTCACATACATATGAAAACTAGTTAATCATTTAATGATACTTTTACTTTTACTTTATACTCAAAATCGTATCCAAAAACTAATTAGTTCTCTAACAAACGTAAGATACTTTTACTTTATACTATTTCCCTTTCTTATCTCATCACCCACTAATTAATCTCCCATTTGCTCAAGCTTAACATTGTCTTTTGGCTATAGTCATTTAATGGTCACCACTTTCATATTCAGTGGCTGAAGAAGAAGAATGACGTTGGAACAAATAATTTGTGGTGGAATTCCCCCACATCATCATATCATGTAGTACACTTTATAAGTAAACAGTTAGACATATTTTCTTGGTGGACAAGGCCACGTAAACCCCCCCAACTTTAAGTATAGTCATGACCATAATAAATCATAACATTTTCAACTATAGGAATTTAATTGCTTAATTGGAACTTCTCCCACCGTTGAGTATGAATGAATGCTAGAGATGTACAATTTCTATCATGACAATAACTGTCTTTTTCAAGACCTACATATTGGGCCACCTTATTCAAACACACACTTTTCCTACTGCTACTAGTGCATGCACTTGTGTAAAAGATGACAGACAAATGTGTAACACCAACAACAACAAAATTTTTGTTAAATTATGAGATAGCTAACATAATCTCGCATAATTAATGTCAGGTGTCAAACTTCTTCCACGTAGCTTGTCAAATGTCTCTTTTTTGTTGTCTCTCTCTATCCTTTCTAACCCTAGCCCCTTTCCCTTCTCCCCTCTTCTTCTTCCTTAATTAGTTTTTTTTGTCAAACTTCCTTAATTAGTTTAGAGTTAGGGTTAAGTCGGATTTTTGTAAAAAAGCATTTTGAAAGTGATTGATTTAATTAAGAAAAAAATTATTTTAATGACAATAGAGGAATGAGTTATAAATTTTTTATTATATTTATGATTTAGAATAATATTTTTTTTACATTCAAAATTTAGTGCATTTCATTCATAACAACTAATCAAATACATGTTGAAATGCCGTGGTAAACTTGAGGATTAGCCGTAAAACAAGGCTACCCCACCCAGCTAAAGTATGAGCCACCTTGTTAGCATGCATCTTAGAGAACTTTACTTTTTTTTTCGATAAAAATTTTAGAGAACTTTAGAAATTGTTGTTAAAAATAAAACAAAATAGGTCCTTATATGCTTGCAAAATACAACCAAATTCAAAACTAGAAAAGACACTAGAACTAAAGGCATTCACAGTTTGGCATCAATCCCAAACACCACATTCGAACAATAATTTATAAATGTGATAATACATTAATGTCAGTTGAAGATATAGTTAATTATTAGTTCAAAACAATTGATGTTTTACAAATCTAAAGCTAAATTAATTATTTTCTTCGATACTCTTGATATTATTATTATGATAATTGTAGCTACTATATTAATTGTGAATAATACATTTATCAAGATATTAATGGTGAATACTGAATAATACACTACTAGAAAACATCAATTTAGCGTCCATTTGGTAGCGTCGGCCCCCGATCCGGACGCTAAAAGCGTCGGATTAGCGTTGGCCAAGCCCACGCTAAACAAAATAATATGTTTGACGCAAGGATATGCAGATTAGCGTCGGCTAGGCCCACGCTACGTGGTAAGATGCGACGCTATAAAATGTCATAAGATTAGTGTCGGACGGCCCACGCTAGTTTTAGGTTAATTTACTAAAATACCCAACTCTCCCACTCTTTTTTCTACACTATTCTTCTGCTCATTCCCTCCCTCACACTCTCTCAGTCTCGCGCCTCTCTGTTCACTGTAACCCTAAGTCTCTACCTCTTTCTCTTCCGCTACACAGAGGCGACGACGCCAGTCGGAGAAGACGAAGAACACCTCCACGTCGTCGACGGCAACGCAACTTTCTTGAACACCTGCATTCGATTTCGCGAGGACCGATTTCAGTGGTATGCTTACTTTTCCCCTTTTTTTGCGAGAACACCGTTGCATCTGTAATTTCAGTGGTATGCTTACTCTTCTTCTGCTCATTCCCTCCCTCTCACTCTCTCAGTCTCGCGCCTCTCTGTTCACTGAAACCCTAAGTCTCCACCTCTTTCTCTACCGCTAATCGATTGATTCAAAAATTGATTGATTCAGAAATCGATTGATTCAGAAATTTTGATTTGCTTCGTTTTGGTGCTGTCACGGGGGTTTTGTTTTGTGCAACACATGCTTTATTCAGATTGTAAAATGGACCTTATGCTTTATTCAGAATACTTGTTAGCATTTGGTTTAACAAATGGTCTTGAGTGTAATCTTCTGGTTGTGTGTTGGGTTTGGGACATGGTCTTGAAATCAACCATCTTGCTAAGACCAAAACTAAGATATCATTTGTCCTCTCATACGTTTTTTTGCAGCAATTATAATTTATTTATTGTGCTCAAGTTTTATTGCTGTCACAAATCACAATAGGTTTTGGTGTTGTCACAGAGGTTTTGTTTTGTGCAACACATGCTTTATTCAGATTGTAAAATGGAATTTATGTTTTATTCAGAATACTTGTTAGCATTTGGTTTAACAAATGGTCTTGAGTTGATGTGTTTATTTTTGGAATGAAAGAACTCTTATCATGGATGAACTCTTATCATGTGCTCTAGTCTTTTCAGATAACTGGGTAGTTCTAGTATACGATGTTACAAAAATGGGGGCATGCTAAACTTAGTTCAGTGGTAAAATGATATACCTTATTTGAAAGATATACCTTATTTCTATTTTTGTATTCTATAACGGTATCATGGATTTTGTATTTTATGTCAACAGATGAATAACAGAGGTGGCCGTGGCAAAGGACAAAAGGTCCATCCTACCAGGGGTAGACCAAAGATGTTACCACCGCGCAAACTTGAGCAGCAGAATCTCTTGCGTCGCAATTTGATTAACACTAAGTCACTTGACCGATCATCTCCACCTCTATCACAGGCTCCTGTGCCGACCCAGACTGCGACACCTGCTGAGAATGTAGCACCTGGTCAGACGCCATCACCCATTTATGCATCTACCCCCAAGGTATTTGTGTTTATGCCAACTCCAGGTATAAACCTTCAAACCATGGGTGCCTCTTCACAACATGCCCCACATGAGGCTTCAGTAGTGGATGATGATGTGCCTGACCAAGAGGATGAAGTTGAAGACCGTGACAAAGAGGAAAGTGAGGACGAGGGTGAAGAGGATGAAGCTCAGGTGGGTGAAGGGTCATTTCCTCCTCACTTGCCAGAGAGAGATGGTGATGGGTCATGATACAACCTTACGGTAAAGGGTAAGTTACAACATTCTACAACTTGTTTTAAAATATTCCTTTCAACAACTTTTTATTACTCTGCGGATGTGTTGATTTTGATGCTTCATACATCTTCCTTTTATTACTTTGCAGGCTCATTCCTAGCAAGGAAGTTGCAGATGCCAATAGGGTTGCCATTCAAACACAATTTCGAAAGCCTATCTATGGTTGGAGTGCAACAACCAAAAAAATTCGAGATGGTTGGTTTGCCAGATTTGGGGTAACTATGTATTTCTATAAAATAGTTCAATTCGAAAGCCTATCTATGATTTAGTGCCATTCACAGTTTTGAAGCCTATCTATACAGTTTTGTTATTCACAGTGCCTATCTACAAAAGCCTATCATAGGATCAATTATTCAATTTTGTGAACTTTTGAAGATAGGCACTAAGTTTAGGCCTATCTATTCACAATTTTGTCTCCCAGATTTTGTAGATAGGCACTAAGTTTAGGCTTATCTATTCACAGTTTTGAAGTCACATGATGCTGTTATGTTATTCAATTCGAAAGCCTATCATAGGATCAATTATACAATATGACATCAATTAGAATAATGAAGCACCGTCTTAAATATCAAATTGTGAGTTTTAAATTGTATTGTAATTTGCAGAAAAATGTGTCATGGGATCCTAGTCTTACAAGTATTGTCCGACACTTGTTTGAACAAAAAGCCAAGAAAAGACTCAGTGACATGCTTACTAAGGAAAGAAAGAAAGATGTTCAGCCTAAATGGATGGGGGATAAAGCTTGGATTGGTCTTAAAGCATACTGGGCTAACCAAAAATTCAAGGACATCTCCAATCAAAATAAGATTAATAGAGCATCAACAAGAGGTGGAGCGGTCCACACTCCAGGCCGCAAGGCTCACATTGATTTAGCACTTGAGCTAGTAAGTATTAAAAAAATACTTGTTAGAATATGAAAACTTGTTTGAATTGGTATTGAGTATATATGTTTGAATTGGAATTGGTATTGAGTATGTTAGAATACTTGTTTTTATCTGTGTTTCGTTGCAAGACATGGTGATGGCAGCATCACTTCTATTCTGGATTGGAAGATGTGACAAAGAGTCTTGACACATTACTAGCACCATAAACCTTATGCACTGCTGCAAAATGTGTTGCAGCTTGGTCATAAGAGAAGTAAGGAGCAGATACACAATCAATGATGCATTTTCTCCTTAGGAATTTGCATGCTCCACATGATGAGCTAAACCCTCTCACTGTCTTAAGTTTTTAGTGGTGTTTTGTCAATGATGTAGTTGTAGTACACTTTGATATTTTGTATTTTGATGATGACTATGTTACATATTTTGTAGTTTCTCTAGATGTTGGATGCCAAATATTTTGATGATGACTATGGTACATATTTTGTAGTTTCTCTAAATGTTGGATGCCAAACACTTTGATCTGTTGTTCTGATTAGTTATGGTATTTTGTTGATTGGTAATAGGTGAAAGGTAAATATTAGCAGGTGTTTGGAAAGCAAAGTAGGCTGTCACTTTTTTTTTTTAAAAAAAACCAATTATTAGCGTCGGCTAAACAGACGCTATCATTTTGTAGACTTTTCTGTAGTTGACTTTAGCGTCGGCTAAACCGACGCTAATATTAAATAGTTGAGTTGACTGTAGCGACGACCTTGTCATTAGTGTCGGATTTAGCGTGAGCTTAGCCGACGCTAATTAGCGTCGGTCTAAATATACGGGATGCTACGGATTAGCTTCGACCGTTTTAGCGTCCACACGAGGCCGACGCTAATCCGACTCTAACTCACTGTTAGCGTCCATTTCTAGTCTTTTAGCGTGGGCCCTACGCTAAAAGTTGTTTTTCTACTAGTGATACATTTATCAAGGTAAAATTGTGATAAAATAATTAGAACACATTATTAAGTAAGATATTTTAATCTACATATATATTAAAAGTGCTACCTTATACGAATACAAAAACACCCAAGAGCACTTGGATGATATGATTTGGGTCTTTTTCAGCTTAATTAAGGTCCTGAATTCGAATCCAACTTTAAACATGCAACAATGTTAAATCTCTTGTGGGAGAGAAAAAATATCCGATTTATAAAAAAAAATAGAAAAACTGATAAATAAATATCAACAATAACTATTGCATGTTGAAACCGACAAAAGAGAAAAGGCCAAACCTGGCGCATTATTAGAGATGGGGCAGAGAGAGAGAGAGAGGAGGAGGAGTAAGGTCGCATCAATAATGATTGTATTTTTAGGTTATTACAATTTATTTACAAGTAATAGCAACAACTAACAAAGCATCCTCTTGTCAATTTTTTTTTTAAATACACCCAAGTTCCTCTGAAAAAAAGAAGCAAAGCACCCAAATTAAGTGGACACAACCACTCAACATCAAGAAGAAAATTGACATTAAATTAATTTTAGAGAAAAAAATGATAGCGTTAAATAAAAGAGTAGTGGCAAACAAATCTTTGATCAGCAACTATGATTGGTCCAAGTGGTAACTGGACTTGGATCCCATCCAAAGGCCTCGGGTTCGAATCATGGGTGTGGCAAAAACTCTGTTGGGAGGGGAGAACCACACGGGCCGACAAAACTGGAAACTCGTGGCCAGCAAGTTCCCCGACGTAGATTAGTCACCGGCAAAGCCGGTGAAAACCACGCACCAATGACATGTTAAGAAAAAAAACAAATCATTGATTTTGATGCTACCGATACAACCCAAATTAGAATGTTCTTCCGTTGATCTCAGATTCTAGCTAACTACACCCAGCTTTCACAACAATAGTGCTACTGCTCGATGTTTTATTACATAACTTATGCATGAAAACATTGATTTCATTTAAAATCTATCAAAATGCTTAAGGCCGATCTCTCATGCTTAATTGAATATATACTAAAATTTTCAAATATTTTGTTTTAAATGTATACTAGCAAAGTGTGAGAATAAGAGTTACTTCTCGGTACACAAGAGGATAGCCTTTGATTTTCTAGTTTTCACCTACCAATGACATATATAAGAAGTACTTTTCAATGATCCAAATTTAGGAAGTTTTGTACGATCAAAAGGTTGAATACAATTGGCTCACATATCCCATACTTTAGTGTCTGTTTGGGAGTTTGGAGGGGGAAGGGAGCGGAGGGGTTGGGACTAATAGTGTAAATTCTTTAGTGATGAGAAGAAAAATTATCCCCCTAAACCCCCCAAACCCCTCTCCTAGTTTATTTTTGGAGCCCCTCCAAAACCCTCCATATTTGGGGGAGTTTGGAGGGGCTCCAAAAATAAACTAGGAGAGGGGTTTGGGGGGTTTAGGGGGATAATTTTTCTCCAAATTACTAAAGAATTTACACTATTAGTCTCAATCCCTCCCCCTCCCCTCCCCTCCAAACTCCCAAACACACCCTTAACACTACAAGAATAAGCCTATATTGCCACCAACGTTTCCCACGGAGAACTGTCCGTCGCTAATTTGCGACGGATTTGCGACAGATTTGTGACGAAGAGTGAGATTGGGCATTGGCGCTAAAAATCCCGCTCATAATTTGCGACGGAAGCGGATGTCCGTCGCAAATTTGCGACGAAAGCGGATGTCCGTCGCACATTTGCGACGGAGGGTTAGTCGCAAGCCCGTCGCAAATGTTAATTGTAATTTTACTTCACGCGTAAACCCTATTGTCTCTTCTCACATCATCAGTTTCCTTTTCTCTCTTCTTTCTCATACTCCCTCTCCCTCACGCTGTCCCCCTCTCTCACGCTGTCCCTCTCTCTCACGCCATCCCCCTCCCTCTCCCTCACGCCATCCCCCTCCCTCTCCCTCACGCCGTCCCTCGTCTCTCATCCTCTCACCCTCGAAATCGCCTCTCACCATTGAAATCGTCTCTCACCTTCAAACTCGTTTCTGAAGCTCGAATCGTGCTTCTTCAAGGCTTCTTGCCTTTCATTTCTTCAAGGCGTGAGACTGATAATAGAGAAAGACAGGAGTTTGCGTCAGAGAGAAAGAGATTCAAAAAGAAAGAAGAAAAATCAAAATGGGTGAGACTGGTAACCACCAAGCACCGCCACTAGTTCAGGCACCGCCACAGGGACCACCACCGGCGAATCTTGGACTTTCAAAGGGACCCACTTGGACTCCAGCTGAACAACTCTTGCAACTTCACTATTGCATCCATTCAAATCCTTCATGGCGTAAGTCCCTTTCACTATTGCCACCACTATATATCTATGTATCCGATTCTGATTCTGATTCTTCACTTTTTTATTAATTTTTATGCTTAAAATTGGTAAAAAGTTATGCTTGATGTTAAAAGCAGTTGAGAATCTTAAAAATGTAATATTTTTTGTTGTGTGTGTCTGTATTTGGACTGAGTTTGTTTATTTGATTATTTTTCTTTTTGTTACCTTTATTCCAGTTTGATTCACTTTTTGGAAAAAAAAAGGTTTATTTGTTTTTTTGTTCTTGTCAATTTTAAGAATGTTTTACGAGATTCAATTTGTATGATGGATTGATGTTGATTCACCTTTTGATTGCAGCTGAATCATTACTTTTGGGATTTCAGCACTACATTGTGATGCTTGGGACTACTGTTATGATTGCAAGCTACTTGGTGCCTTTAATGGGTGGAACTCATGTAAGTGTAGTTAGATTGATTAATTGATGAAAAGGTTGATACTTGATGATGATGATGATGATGGTGATTGATTTTGTTGGTATTTTTTTTGTAGGGTGACAAAGCTCGTGTGATCCAGACATTGTTGTTTATGTCTGGTATCAACACACTGCTCCAGACATTGTTTGGTTCAAGGCTTCCGGCTGTCATGAGCGCTTCGTTTGCGTTCATTCTTCCGGTGCTGTCGATCATTAATGATTCCAATGACAGTACTTTTAACTCTGAACATGAGGTTTGTTCATTGCCAAATTCAAACAGCTTGTGAATCATTGTTGTTTATGTTGTTGTTGTTGTTGGATCCTATGTGTGCTGCTATGATTTAGATAATTTTGGGATTCAATTTTGTGTTCTGCTGTCTGGAACCATTTGATGATTTTTTTTCTCTTCATTTGTTTGTTTGGATGCATTGTTTTCTCTTCGTTTCGAAATTCTGCGTCTTAGTTTTCTTCAAAGTTAAAATGTGGATCCGAACCGCTAATGAATTATGAAACCGGCACTTGTAGAGGTTTATCTATACAATAAGGACAATTCAAGGATCGCTCATTGTTTCGTCTTTCATCAACATCTTCCTTGGGTTCAGTAGAGTATGGGCAAATTTAACAAGGTAAATTTATGTCAATCTTCAAATCTGCATAAATAGTTTATTATTATGATTATTAGTTGATATGTTTTGGTGTCACTTCTTGAAATGCTGAATTAGACACTGAGATGATACTTTTGATACAAGTTCTGAAAGTTGAACTTTGGTATCTTCAAGTCCTACTATTCCTAAATTCTGTCTTCCAAGTGTTTCTTGTGTTGTTTCTAGTACTGATTGAAGGTGTTTTCCTTGTGCCTCTATTCGAAGTTGTAAGTGTCTTTGTACCTGCACAGGTTCACACTTCAGAACGGTTAATTTTCTATGAAGTACCGACACAGACACGGACATCATTTATATATAGTATATGTTGTCGTTTGGCAAGGCTCACCTCAAGTTGTTCATTGAGTCTTCTCTGAACCTCAATCTGCATCTGAAGTGCCTCACTTATGTGTATATCTCTGGCAAAATGGATTTGAAAGTTAGAATAAAAATCCTAAAGTGATGGAATGTTTATTTCAAACAAGAGTATATGAAGTGAATGAAAAAGGGTTTTGTTATTCTTACTTGTTAGGCTGAGGTGCAAGGCTTAATTTATTCATGTGAGTTCCATTGTTTTCCGAAAGTGATCTCTCTCCACTTCCCGTGGCTGCATGTGTATCTGCTAACATAAGATTGTTGTTATAAAGTAGCTCCCTGGTTAATTATTCTGTAGATTAGAAGAAATAAAAGAGATTGTTCTCTTCTCCTACTTATTTTGTGTCACGTTGTTGCTTTGTCCATGCAGATTCTTACTTAATCTATACTTCTGGTGACAAAAAGGAAAAGCTCAGTATTTGCACATTTGCACCATACATGTTAAGGTAAAAACTTTGTTCTTGGTTTGTGACTTTGAACATATAATATTTGACAGTTTAGTTCTTCAAATAATAATTTAGCACATATATATATATATATATATATATATATATATATATATATATATATATATATATATATATATATATATATATATGAAGATATAGCTAATGTTTTTACCTGAAGATGGCTCTTTAGATGATAAGGTAAGTCCTGGAATCCCCATAAGTTTCATCAGTTTTTGGAGTTGCCTCTGCAATAAAAAGATAGTAATATACATTAGTGAATTAAAATTCTATGCTTCTCAAGATTTGATGATTCAAGTGTATGTATACTTACTGTCAGCTCCACCTAACTGATTGACTGCTTCAATAAACCTAGCATGAAGATCAGGTGTCCATTTTAATCTAGGCTTAGCATCAGTTGATACAGACACACAACAAAAAATATTACATTATGATTATGATGATGATACATCCCACCTATCAAATACGACAAGATGCTGTGCAACAGGAGCCTGAAATAAACAAAATAACTGAATTACGAGTCCCCAGGTGGAAGGTATGTGTAGCCAAAACAATACAAAAAGGAAATACTCCTATTTCATTATTTTACTCATTTTTTTATCTGTGATTTTAATTTAATTGAATGTTGTTGAATTTCACAGAATTGGTGTTGATGGATGGATTGTGTTCCCTCTGTGGAAGATGTGTTTGCTCTTGGAGATTGTGCTGGTTTCCTTGAAGAAACTAGAAGGCCTGTTCAGAGCTTTTTCAGAGCTTTTGGTGTACCAAAAATCTTCTCGGGTGTTATGCATATTCAATTGCGTAAGGTAAAATCCTAAATTGAATTGCACCTTTATTCTCTCCATCATTCTTATTCTTGCTTTAAGTATAATATTTAGTACCAATGCTTCCTTGATCTTAGTATGAAAAGTACCAAATCAAATCTGATGTGTTAGTTTTTGATTATAAATAGAAACATGTAATTATGGTATTTGTGATTACTCAATCTGAAGTCATTTGTGATATCACACAATCAGATTCCTATTGATAATGTGATTGCTCAGATTCATGTATCACACAATCCGAAGTCACTTCTGATTCAGTACATGATATCCATGCATGATTTGCTGAATTGCATCGATTAATGAGATTCAAATTTGAATGACATGATTGTAACACACAATCCGAAGTACACCTTCAATTGTTGTACAATTATTTGACACTCTTCTTTTGGCTTCCTTCATGATTTCTTTTTCTATTTCAATGAATTGCTTCCTTGGGTTTAAAATAGCTATGGCCATTGTTGTTTTTGTGTGTGCAGAAAGTTTAAAGGAAAGAAATGACTAATTAAGCACACAACAATAGGTTGTTCAAATCGTCTTGAAGAGTGGTTGACAAGCAATGACTTGAATTATAAGGGAACAATAGTTCATTTGGTGTGATGCAGGTCAATGGATAGTAGTATTGGTAATTAGTTGTGTTTGCAGACATGGATAGTTATTTTCAGAAACTTTATAAGTATAGGGGATGAATATAGTTATAACTTGTAAGGAAATACACTATTTTTGTAATGATTAACTTTGATCTCATCTAATGGAAGCTCCTATTTTGTAATATTGCTTGTGTATTAGTATTTATTATTAGTTGGTTGTTGCCGGCGTATGATTTAATTTTTTTTTAATTTTTTTTTATATTTGCGACGAAATATGCAACGAATTTGCGACGAAATTTTGCGACGGATTTGCGACTAATTTGCGACGGAATATTTTGCGACGGAAAAATCCGTCGCAAAAAATTTGCGACGAGCGTTTTTGCGACGGAATTTTGTCCGTCGCAAATGCCGTCGCAAATGTCATTTTGTGACGGAATTTCCTGCATTTGCGACGGATATTTCCGTCGCAAATCAGTGATTTTCTTGTAGTGTTAAGGTTTTAGGTGGATATGTGATATTGGTCGCTTCCGAACTCCCCAATGAATGAGGTTCTCTTGAATGGGGTCTGTTCGGTACCGTATCTCCAGCTACGTATCCGATCTTAGATAGGTAGACCGGTCCGAGGTAGTTGGTACGGGTGTCCTTGGTTGTCCGAGTTGGTGCTCCGGTCTGAGGTGGGGTGGTACCAGCAATGACACTCCGACGCTCAAGTCAGTGAGTGAGTCAATTACAAGTGAGAGTATGTGAGAGATGAATACCATTAATGTGAGCATTCAATGCTTATTTATAGGTATCTGGAGTGGAGGAGGGCTGGTTGATCTAGGTCTGCAATCTCCACCGTTGGATGAATTGGACCCTTTGGTGTTGGGCCTTTTTGGTGGATTGGCCATTGAGGCCCAATCCATAACAGTAGCCCCCCAAGTCGGGTTGCCTTAAGGCGAGCTAGACTTGTCGTTTAGAGATTTCGTCGGGCCTAAGCTCGGGCGAGATACTTCACGGCCTACCGGGCCGATCTGAGGGACTTAGGTCGCGCCGAGTGACTCGAGGCTGTCCGCTTTGAGAGATTCCGGTCACGGCGGGGTCAAGAGACCGGGGCGAGCCGAAGGAAACGAAGCGATCCGGTCATAGTTGTGCCTTGATTTATGTGCCAGCTGGCAACGTCATTGATGGGACGCGTCGTTCGAGGATGATTGGGGTAATGATGGCGCTTGGAACGACGCGCCTGTCTAGGGGCTAGTCTTGGGAAACGTAGCTTAGGCCCAGGCCCATCTGTGGCCTTCTTAATGTTCTATAAATAGGAGGGGGGATCCCCCTTACTTGGATTGTTTTTCTGCGAATTGCTCTGCTTCCGATCTTAAAGTCGTTCCGGAGCTTATTTCTTTCTTCAGAGTTGTGCTCAATCTCGGTGACGCCTTTGCTGTTCGCGACCTGCCTCCAGTGTTCGAAGAGCTTCGATTTTCATAAGGTTAGCTTTCCTCTTTTCTTTATTGCTTCCGGCTTTAGATCACGACTGGGTTCTCTCCGGACCCGTATTTGTAGATACAGAGTGGGGGTCGTCAGGTCGGGTTCCGACTTGGTTGTGGACCCACTGTTTACGTATCAACCTGACTCGTCAAGCCCCCATTTCTGCAGGACCGATTTGGCGAGGACGAAACAAACCCGTCGGGTTGCTGACATAGATCGCCCTAATTTCGCACAAACAATGGCTTCCGGAATTGGAGAGTCGATGGAAATTTGTGCTAGTCCCCCCGGGTCGGCTATTCCCGAGGTTCAAGACGGCTTGGGCTCCGCTCCTACTCACGCTGAAGACCGGTCTCCCGGGGTTCCCAGCAACGAGCCAGTAGATGAAGATAACACAGAGGTGGTGGTCCTTGATTCGGGTGATTCTGATGCCGAGCCCGAATGTGAAGAACAGGGTAGCACTAGTTGGAGTTCGGAGGAGAGTGAGGCGGAGGTGGCTGAGAGCCGTAACAATGAAGACGGTCTTGGGCATTGCGGGGAGCCCGCATCTGAAGGAGGTGATTCCGACCAATATCCCCGAGCCGGAGTAGGGCCGGTCAATGTTCCCGTACCCCTGCCTCTTACTGTTCCCCGGGAGTATTCCTGGGTGTCGGAGGCGTTGAGGGGGATTCCGTCCCTTTATAGGACCGGGGACGATATGAGTTTCTTCGTCAATCGCCTTTCCCGGAAGGATCAGATCTGGAATGTGGAGGGAATGGCTGAAGACCAGCATGTGGCCGTCTGGCCGAAAGCTCTGAAATTTGTTATGTACGGGGTGACGATCCTTGATATGCACGTTAGCCCCCCGTTCACCGCCTTTCAACAAGAGGCTTTGGAGATCTTGAACCTCGCTCCTTCCCAACTACATCCCAACTCATGGGCGTTCCTCCGGGCTTTTGAGTTGATGTGCATTCATCTGGAGAGGCCGGTCTCCTGCGACCTCTTCTTCCACCTTTTTGAGGTTAACCGGAGGCATGAGGATGGAACCAAAGATCGGTGGGAACATGTGAGCTTCCGAGCTAAGAGAGGGGTAAAGATCTTCATGCCTTATTCCGACTCTCTTAAGAACTGGAAAAATAAGTATTTCTTTGTGGAGCCCGTGAATGAGAAGGCAGTGAGGCACGTCGGCCAATATTCTGCGGACGGGAAATCATTGGAGTTCACAAAGTTTCAACTGGGGTGGTCTCTCTCTCACTTCAACCGGAGGCCTCATTCCTACACCGTCGGCTTAGGGCAGCTATCCCAGGTTGATCAAGACTCATTGGCGATCTTGACGAACTTTGCCGACCTGATTGTCTACCGGGATCCCAAGAAATTTGGGATTGACGTAGCCCGATTGGTCGGGGCCGGGTCGAAATCTCAAGTAGTCGCCGTTCTTGGTAGGTTTCTTGGTAGATAACCCCGCCCATAATAATTTTTTGACTGCCGTTTCTTCTAACATTGTTTATTTATCTTATTTTGCAGATAGCATGGGGCCTGACAAGTTCGCCCGCCTGGCGGCTCTTGCAGAGAGGAAGGCTGGGGTTCAGAAGGAGAAACCGGTTGCCGCCATTCCGATTAGCACAATCCCGGAGGCCAGCTCGGCTGGAGTAGAGGATCGGGCTGCGGATCTTTTGCATCGAAAAAGGGAGCGCCCCCTACCGCAAGCAGATCCTGCTTCTACTTCGCATGCTCCGGCTGCTCGGGCTTCAAAAAAGGGGCGTCATGGGAAGCACCGGACTTCTAGGTCTTCCGGCATTTCTATTGACGCCGACTTCCTGCAGAAGCACTTGGAGGATTCCCGGGTCGACCCGGTTGAGGCGTCTCTCAGGTTATTCCGGCATCTGGCCGACGTGACCAAGCTTCAGAAGGTCGAGGCTGAGAGTCAGGCAAAAGGTGACCCCGAGTTCCGAGGTGCACTCTTTGATTTTTCTTATTGGTTATCTCTGTTGTTGACTTCCTTGTTTCTGCTATTACAGGAGCCCTGGTGGAGAGGGACAACGAAAGAAGGGCCCGGGAGGAGTTGCAAAAGAAATACGAGTTGCTGGAGAGGGACCAGTCCGAGCTTAAGGCGGCTGCGGAAAGACTTGAAAGGGAGAGGGACTCCGCCCTTAACTTGTGCATGGAACATGAGGTTCGAATCCAGGATCTTGAGAGTCAAGATAGGCAGTCTGCAGAGATGGTTTCTTCGCTGAGGGCTAGGATCCATGAACTTGAGGCCGACCTTGTGAAAGCGAGGCAGGTCCAGGTTGGGCCTAGCGTTGATTCCTTGTCTCGGATTGCTGAATTGGAAAAAGAATTTCAGGAGGTGCGTGCCAAAGCCGAAGCCTTGGAGGACGAGGTGGTGGAGGTGGCTCAGATGGCCGTGGACGTAGCCGGGGAGAGTTTCGAAAAGGCGCTTGCTCAGGTCACTGTCATTCATCCATCCCTTCCTCTGGACCGGGGAATTCTGCGTTTGGACCATACCGTAGATGACGGGCGTATTGTCAGGCCCTATCGTGACTCCGAGGCGCTCGATGTCATTTACCCTCCCCCTTCCTTGTCGTGATTGTTGCTGCTGGGGAAGCTCTGAATTTGCTGCTTTTTGGGTTCTGGTTGGAACCGGTGGGGGAGTAAAGCCCCGTGTTCCGGGCGGAACCGGAATTTGTAATACATCACCCCCTTTTTGAACTAGAGGACCCGGCCGTATCCGGGATAATTTGTAATGGAAATGTATTTTTAATGTGCCTCTGGTTTTAATTACCTCGGTTCAGTCTTTATACTGTTGTTTTACATTCGTGCACTTGCGTTTGATTCGCTCAAGTGGTAAACGTCGCCTTAAGGACAGTTTACCGGGACTCGGCCCAGATCGAACTCGTCCCTTAGGGTTGTGGCAACCTCGGCCAAATAGTCGTAATAATGATCGCCTTCGGGGTAGTTTACCGGGACTCGGCCCAGATCGAACTCACCCCTTAGGGTAGCGACAAACCTCGGTCAGCTGAAGGAAAATAGAACGTGCGACAAAATCGATAGACACCGCAATCATAAAGGATAACATCGGTACACACCGTTCATTAGATAAGATGAGTTACAGCGTCGGTATACACCGTAATCATAATTGATATCATCGGTATACACCGTTCTCCAGATAAAAAAAGAATAACGTCGGTATACACCGTTCTCCAGCTAAAATGAAGTACAACGTCGGTATACACCGTTCTTTAGGTAAAATGAGAGTCAGCAGTAATACTTCTTTAGTTTGGTGACGTTCCAAGTTCTTGGGATCGCCTTGCCGGACAAGGTCTCCAATTCGTAGGCACCCCTGCCGGTTTTAGATAAAACCCGGTAAGGTCCTTCCCAGTTGGGGGCGAGCTTGCCCTGTGCGGCGTTCTTCAAACCGACATCGGCTCTTCGTAAAACTAAATCACCGACCTCGAGGTCTCTGGGGATCACTTTCGAGTTATATCGTACTGCTACCCTCTGTTTTATTATTGCTTTCTTAAGGGAAGTCTGGCCTCGGACCTCATCGACGAGGTCGAGGTTTTCCTTCAACTCCTGGCTATTGTCCCCCGGAGGTTTCGGGTGGAGTGTCCTCCAGCTCAGCTCCCCGATCTCTACCGGGATTACGGCCTCCGTCCCTTATGACAGTCGGAAAGGGGTTTCCCCCGTTGAGCTCTGTGGGGTAGTTCTGTACGCCCACAGCACGTAAGGTAGCTCTTCAACCCAGTTTCCTTTTGCTTCATCAAGCCGTTTCCTTAGTCCATTGAGAAGGACCTTGTTGGCGGCCTCGGCCTGACCGTTCGTCTGAGGGTGCTCTACCGAGGTAAACCGGTGTTTGATCTTAAGGTCAGACATGAGTTTCCTGAAACCTTTGTCGGCGAACTGTGTTCCGTTGTCCGTGACTACAACCTCAGGGATCCCGAATCTAGTCATTATATTCTTCTTGAAAAATTTGATGCTATTCTTAGCGCTGATGATGGCCAAAGGCTCGGCTTCAATCCATTTGGTGGAGTAATCCACCGCTTCTATGAGGTATTTGATCTGGCCAGGGGCAGTTGGGAATGGTCCCAAGAGATCTATTCCCCACCAAGCAAATGGCCACGGCGAGCTTAAGCTGGTAAGCTCCGTAGGGGGTGCTATGTGGACCTTGGCGTGGATCTGACACTTACTGCACCTCTTTACATAATTTCTTGCATCGGTCTCCATGGTCGGCCAGAAATATCCCGCCCTTAATGCCTTTCGAGCCAGGGATCGACCTCCAAGGTGTTGCCCGCAGATTCCCTCGTGGATCTCAGCCAGGACGTAGTCCGCCTCTCCTCCTTCGATGCACTTCAACAGCGGTGCTGACAAGCTTCTTCTGTAGAGGCTTCCATTGATTATGGAAAAAGAGGAGGCCTTCCTCCGGAGGATTTTGGCTTCGCTCGGGTCTGGAGGCTCGTTCCCCGTTCTGATGTAGTCTATTAATGGCGTGATCCAACCCTGGCTTTCTTCCACTACATTAACATAAAAATTTGCTTCCGGGTTTAAGATTACGCTCGGATTGCTCAGTGTTTCCTGGATTATTGACCGGTGGTTCCCCGGAATTTTGGTGCTGGCAAGCTTGGAGAGTATGTCTGCCCTGATATTTTCCGATCTTGGAACGTGCTTCACTTCCGTGAATGTAAAAAGGGAGAGGAGCTCCTGCACTTGGGTTAGGTACCTTTGCAAGATCGGATCTTTAGCTTCGTACTGTTTCCTGATTTGGGATACCACCAATAACGAGTCGGTATTTAAGGAAAGCCGGGAGACCTTGAGATCGATCGCAAGTCGGAGTCCAGCTATGCACGCCTCATATTCCGCCTGGTTGTTTGAGGTAGGGAAACCGAACGTGAGAGATACTTCGATTACGACACCCGTCGGGCTTTCGAGCATCAGACCTGCACCACTTCCTTTTGGATTTGAGGACCCGTCTACGTGAAGTGTCCACACCCCGTCATCCGGATCGGCGGGTGCCATCTCTGTGATAAAGTCGGCAAGTATCTGAGCTTTCATGGCCGGTCTTGTTTCGTATTCGATCCCGAACTCGGAGAGTTCTACTGCCCATCTGATCATTCGTCCTGCTAAGTCGGGTCGGTGCAAGATCTGCCGAATTGGATAATTAGTCCGCACCACGATTTGATGGGCGACGAAATAAGGTCGGAGGCGGCGTGCCGAGATGAGTAGAGCAAAGGCGATCTTCTCTATTTTCTGATATCTTACTTCTGGTCCATGCAAAGCTTTACTCACAAAGTACACCGGGCTTTGCCCAGTTCCGGTTTCTCTGACAAGCACGGCTCCGATGGCCTCATCTGAGATGGCTAGATACAAAAATAGATCTTCCCCTGGGCTCGGCCGACTTAGTATGGGTGGTTCGGATAGGACCTTTTTGAGCCGGGAGAGTGCCTCGTCCCGCTCTGCGGTCCATTCGAAAGTTGCTTCTTTCTTAAGGAGCTTGAACAATGGAAGCGATTTGAAGGCGGCGTTGGAAATGAAGCGAGATAACGCAGCTATCATGCCGTTAAGTTTCTGGAGCTCTTTCTTAGTGGACGGGGTCCGCATTTCGGTTACCGCTCGGCATTTATCCGGGTTGGCTTCAATGCCCCTTTCCGTGAGATAGAAACTCAGGAATTTTCCAGCCCGGACCCCGAAAGTGCATTTTTCCGGGTTTAGCCGCATGTTATTTTTTCGGATTTCAGCAAAAATCTCTTCCAGATCGGATATGTGGAGGTCTTCTCTTTCGCTTTTTGCAATCATGTCGTCGAGGTAGACTTCCACGTTACGACCGATCTGATTTCGGAATACCTTGTTCATCATTCTTTGATAGGTGGCCCCTGCATTTTTTAAACCGAATGGCATGACCCGGTAGCAGAAATTACCGCGGTCAGTCATAAAGGCCGTCTTCTCTTGGTCGGGGGGAACATCGGAATTTGATTGTATCCGGAATAAGCGTCCATGAACGATAGTAAGCGAAAACCTGAAGCATTATCGACGAGCCGATCAATGCTAGGAACAGGGAAGGCGTCCTTAGGAGAGGCCTTATTAAGATCGGTATAGTCAACGCACATTCGCCACTTTCCATTTCTTTTCTTAACAAGTACAGGGTTTGAGCCAAGTTGTATACTTGACCTCTTTTACAAAATCAGCCTTAATTAAATCTTCAACGACCTTAGCCGTAGCAGCTGCCTTTTCCTGGCTTTGAGCTCTTTTGCGTTGGGAGACCCATTTTGCCCCGGGGTTTACCGCTATCTGATGGAAGGCGACCTCGGGGGGAATCCCGGGCATGTCCTTCGCTGACCACGCGAAGAGATCAGCGTGGGATTTGAGGCAGAGGGTGAGCTTTGCTTTTACTTCGTCAGGGAGATCGGAGCCGATCTGGACAGTTTGGGTCGGGTTCTCTCCCATCTGGATTTGCATGAACTGTCCATCAGGTTGGGGTCGCCTAATTTTCTTCTTTAGTTCTCGTGCTAACTCGTCGTCGCTTTCTTCCTCGGAGCTGTCCGGGTCATATCTTGCATCGAGGTCCGTGACGTTGACCTCGGCCGCTGGACCGGTTCTTTTCTTCTTTGGGCTCTTCTGAGTCCTTGCCTCTATGGGGGAACCCCCTCTTCTGAGGCCTGCTTGTCTGCCTTGACATGAAGATAGAAACATCTTTGGGCGGACTCTAAGTCGGCGTCAAGGGTGATAACTTCGTCACTCAGTGAGTAGAACTTCATCTTGAGGTGAACCGTTGAAGTTACGGCTCCGAGCCTTCCAAGGGTGGGCCTCCCGATGATACAATTGTAGACCGAGGGGCATGGCAGTACCAAGAACTTGGTCTTGACCGTCCTTTCTAGGGGCTCCTCTCCATGGTGACCATCATTTCCAGGTAGCCGAGAGGTTTGGTCCGAGACCCGTTGAAGCCCGAAAGATCCGATCCCCGGTAAGGGGTGAAGTCTTCCTCTGAGATCTGCAGTTTTCTCACCAGGTCGATGAAGATGATATCAGCGGAGCTCCCCTGGTCGACCAGGATCCTTCTTATCTCATGGTTGGCCATGACCGCCCTGATTATGAGAGGTATGTGCTTATTTGGCTTGCCATCCAATAAGTCCCGGTCGCTGAATGCCAAGGGCGGGCGCTCCGGGCCTGAGCTGATCGCCGAGGTGGAAGCGGCACACATGACTTCCTTCCATTTTCTTTTCATTGTTTTGCCCGATGCCTCGTCGGGGTAGCCCCCGGATATCATCATCATCACAAGTCGGCTCTTTGATTTTCGATAATCGCACTCGTCCTCTGAGCTCTCTTCTCGTTTTTGTGGGGCTTTACCCTTTCGCTTCGGATCGGCCTCTTCTTCCTTAACCTCGGCCTCGTGCCTGGGTGCTTTAGCCACGTACTGGCTCAACTTCCCTTTCTTAATCAGGTCCTCAATGTCATCCTTCAAAGCATTGCATCGATTGGTATCGTGCCATTTGCTCCGGTGATACCGGCAGTACTTGTTGGATCTCTGTCCCGGCCTGTGTGGGAGCGGATCGGGGAACTTGACTTCTTTGAACTCAGCGTTCATACATTCCGCCAGAATCCTGGCCCTTGTTTCATTTAGGTCGGAATATTGCTGGTGTCGGTTCCGAGGTCGGAGCCTACTGTCGTTCCGAGCCTCCCTTTCATAACGGGCCTCTGCTGCCTGACGCACCGGTGCCTCCTTTTCATACCGAGACTTGCTCGTTCCGGGGTCGGCATCTGACTTTCTTGCAACAACGCCTTCTTCATGGTCAATGTATTTCTGAGATCGCTGGAGGAACTCGGCAAGCGACTCAGTTTGGTTGATTCCGACATCGATCTGAAACAGACTTCCTTCCCGCAGGCCGGCTTCCATGAAGAATAGTCGAAACGAATCATCTAAGTTCCGGACCTGAGCCGCCTCTTTGTTGAATCTTTCAATGTAGTCTCGGAGAGACTCGTTCTCTCCTTGCCGGATGGCTTGTAAGACTTTCCGAGACTTAGGCTTCATTTTGGAGTGGGCGAACTGGGCCGAGAACAGCTTTGCAAGCTGGTTCCAGGATGATATCGAGTTTGGCTTGAGGGCTCTGAACCAGTCCAGAGCCAATTTCTCAAGGGTGAGGGGGAAGATTCGGCATTTGATCTCCTCTGGAACATTCCGGTATTGCATCATCGTGTCGAAGTAATCCAGATGTCGGTCGGGATCGCCCGTCCCGTCATGCATCTTTAAACCCTCCGGGGGCTTTTCTAAGTGCTTGGGTACTGGAAAATAGTCGATTTCCGCTGTGAAGGGTCCCTTCCGCGTCGTGGACCTTTCCCTCGGAGGAGGCCTTCTGACAGGGTGTCGGGCAGGGGATCTGGGGGACCGAGGGCGCCGACGTTCATGCCTCAGGGGACTTCCCCGGCTTATAGAACGTCGCCTAGGGGACGAAGATGCTAATGATGAGCTTTGGTGAGTTGAGTCCCCGGGGTAATAAGTCCCGTCATAAGTCTCGGTTTGGGGGGTTCCAGATTCTTGCCTCCCTCTTCTGCGTGGTGGCGAACGATGGTGGTGCCTCCTCCAAGCAGGGGACCGGTGACGTCTTTTACTGGAGGTCCTTCTGCTAGGAGAGTAAGTTTGAGTGGAGGTACGATCCGGGATATCTCTGGCCCGGACTTCGGCCATCTCGGCCTCCAGCTGGGAGTAACGCTGACTCCTTTGATCAGCCTCGGCCTGTCTTGTTAGCAGTTGGATGAGCTGTTGGACAGCATCGATCGGTACCGGGACAGTCGGGGCTGGAGGTTGAAACTGGTTTCTAGTAGAGCTTATAGGGACCATCGCCCTGGATGAATTCCGGCCATGGGCCGAGCTGCGAGGGAGAGTAATCGCCACCCCCTCCGGGGTTTCCTGTTGCTGGTCGGGTCTGACCACGACGCTGGAGACGTTTCTTCGTCGTAATTCCGGAGCCATTTCCGACCAAGGAGGTTGGGGGAAAGACTAGAGTATAAGGCTCTCCCACTGTGGTCGCCAATGTTCGGTACCGTATCTCTAGCTACGTATCCGATCTTAGATAGGTAGACCGGTCCGAGATAGTTGGTACGGGTGTCCTTGGTTGTCCGAGTTGGTGCTCCGGTCCGAGGTGGGGTGGTACCTGCAATGACACTCCGACGCTCAAGTCAGTGAGTGAGTCAATTACAAGTGAGAGTATGTGAGAGATGAATACCATTAATGTGAGCATTCAATGCTTATTTATAGGTATTTGGAGTGGAGGAGGGTTGTTGGATCTAGGTCTGCAATCTCCACCGTTGGATGAATTGGACCCTTTGGTGTTGGGCCTTTTTGGTGGATTGGCCATTGAGGCCCAATCCATAACAGGGTCTAATTAGGGGTGTGCAAAAAATATAGTTAACCAATCCAAATTTAGTAACTGAACCACACCTAAATGAAAAATCCAGTCCATATTAAAGGGTTTATAACCCAGTCCATATTTTAAAACTAAATTGGTGGCCAAAACTTGAATTCTTAACCAGTTTTTAAAATTTAACCGATATGAGGGAACCTGGGAAGAAAATCGGTCCTGATCAGCTATACGAACAATGTCGTGTGTTCTTGATTCAAGTTCGGACCATTACTAAATTATAACCAACGGGAGTTGGCCCAGTGGTTAAGGTTTGTCCTTCCCTGGGTCCCACTGGGGGTCGACTGGGTATGCTCCCCGGTTCGATTCCCGGATGGAGCGAATTTCTGTTGGCCACCTCGGTAGATTACTGGGGGGCAGATTAGTCTTTCGTTGTCAACGTTGGGACACTGCCCAGTTCCAGGGGTCTCCGGGGGATCGCCCCTTCCCTTCGGCTCACCAAAAAAAAAAAAAAACATTACTAAATTATTCAATTTTTTTTTGACAATAAGGTATTCAATTTTTTATTCTTGTTTTAAATTAATTTTGTCCTTCCTAGTCATGTCTCTCTTCTGTTGTTTCTGACTCTTGTCCCATTGCCAGAGTTGTGTAGTGTGAACATGTTCCATTAAACACGTGATGAGCCAGGGACTCTCGTAAATGGGCCCACCTTCATGTAAAACTGGGAATTTTCCGTACAGTGACTTTGATTATCCGTTACGATGCTAGTATGCTACAACCATAAGTCCATAACAATCCTTAATTTACATGTGTATTTCTCTTATGCAAGGATCCTTACACCCACTGAATAATTGTGTTCCCTTATAGAAATCCCAAATACAAATATCCACAATTCCAGATTCTGCTTCTGTCTCAGGGTATGGTGGGGTTCATTTATTATATTATTATTATTGTTGCTATATATATATATATATATATATATATATATATATATATATATAGTTAGTACCAATAACTAATTTAATCTACAATGTATATAGCAAGTGACCAGTACACGTCTAAAGCGGGAGCTAACAACATCAACAAACCTAAAATGCGACACTCCAAACCGGTTCAGTAAGAAAAAAACGATTTTCAAATGGTTAGTGTAAAAAAACCAGTTTTAAAATGCAAACCAGTTCAAAACCGGTTTGAAACCGAACCTAAACCAGTTGGAAGGAAAAACCGGTTTTTTACATAAATGGTTTTGCAAACCGAACCAAACCGTATATGTGGTTCAGTTTTGTTTGGTTCTTGCACCATGCACACCCCTAGGTCTAATTACGCTATCTAGAAATTAGTAAGATGGAAAGAGCACTTTATGTGAAGAACTTCTACCAACATGCATTCACTATAAAAAAGCATGGTGATAAAACCGATGAACAATGGACCTTATTGCAGACATGTCTATGGAGGTTAATGACAATTTGTTAAGCCACATTAGTAGGGAGACAAATGCTCAAACATTGTGAGACCAATTTGAATAATTTTATGCGAAGAAGACAAGAAATAACAAGATGTATTTGATAAACAGTATTTTCCTTGAAATATCAAGATGTCACTTGATCATTTAAACACTATCCAAGGAATAATGAATTTGACTATCTACTATGGATTTTGATGAAGAAATTCAGGGGTTATATAGTGTTCGGTACCGTATCTCCTGCTACGTATCCGATCTGGGATAGGTAGACCGGTCCGAGATAGTTGGTACGTGTGTCCTTGGTTGTCCGAGTTGGTGCTCCGGTCCGAGGTGGGGTGGTACCTGCAATGACACTCCGACGCTCAAGTCAGTGAGTGAGTCAATTACAAGTGAGAGTAGATGAGAGATGAGTACCTTTAATGAAGCATTCAATGCTTATTTATAGAGTTTGGTGGTGTTAGACCTGATGAATCAGGACCGTTCGATCTTGCGCTGCGATCTCAACCATTGGTTGATGGATCTACATTTGGTGTTGGGCCTCATTATTGTGGATTGGGCCAATCCATAACAGTTGCCCCCCAAGTCGGGTCGTCTTGGGGCGAGCTAGACTTGATGCCTTATATGGACTTTGTGAGGGTTTTTGAATTTGAGGTCAGACCTTCGTGGCGACCTTCTCCAAGGCCGGGCTTATAATTACAAATAGGGCTGCCCCCAGCCTCGGAGGGCCCGAGATACGGGTCTTGGCAAAGATCTTCGAGGCCGGGCTTATACCAGCAAAGGTGTCTGCCACCAGCCTCGGAGCGCCCGAGATACGGGTCTTGTCACAAATCTTCGAGGTCGGGCTTATACCAGCAAGGGTGTCTGCCACCAGCCTCGGCAATGTTAAAACGTGACCACCTGAGGGACTCGAGGTGTCAATTTAAAGTCGCCTTCAGGGCAGTTTGCCGGGACTCGGCCCAGATCGAACTCGCCCTTCAGGGTAATGGCAACCTCGGCCATTCAAAACGTGACCACCTGAGGGACTCGAGGTGTCAATTTAAAGTCGCCTTCAGGGCAGTTTACCGGGACTCGGCCCAGATCGAACTCGCCCTTCAGGGTAATGGCAACCTCGTCCATTCAAAACGTGACCACCTGAGGGACTCGAGGTGTCAATTTAAAGTCGGAGGATCTTTGTGAGCAAAAGCGCCGACATTCCTACCTCGGGAATTTTTCCCGGCTTCTGGAAAGTCGCTTCGAGGAAGAGGAAGCTAGAGACGAGCAGGGCCGAGGGGAACCCTCGGATCCGTAGGAATCGTCAGGAGTCCTGATCCTAGGTGGAGTTCCGGTCTTAGCGTGAAACTTTAAGGCGATCGCTTGCCCGGTCCCAAATCCTTCCATCCAACCTCGGAACTTACTTTTACTTAAGCAATCAGCGTGAGGAAAATCGTAGCCGATCCATATATATTAGATGGTTGAAGATTTACAAAGTCGGATTACATCATGCCCGTAGGCTCATTCCGAGACCTAGGTGAAACGTGACCTTCCTGAGTTAATCCCTTCTTCATGATCGATATACTTCTGAGATCGCTGGAGGAACTCGGCAAGCGACTCGACTTGGTTGACCCCGACGTCTATCTGAAATAGACTTCCTTCACAAAGGCCAGCCTCCATGAAGTAAAGACGGAAGGAGTCGTCGAGGTTCCGGACTTGAGCAGCTTCTCTATTGAATCTCTCTATGTAGTCCCGGAGGAGCTCATTTTCTTCTTGCCGAATTGCCTGCAATACCTTCCGAGATTTAGGCTTCATCTTCGAGTGGGCGAAGTGTGCAGAAAAGAGCTTGGCTAACTGATCCCAAGAGGATATTGTATTTGGCTTAAGAGCCCTGAACCAGTCTAGAGCCGCCTTCTCTAGAGTAAGGGGAAAGGTTCGGCACTTTATCTCCTCTGGAACGTTACGGTATTGCATAACCGTGTCAAAGTAGTCGAGGTGGCGATCTGGATCGCCAGTCCCGTCATGCATTTTCAGACCTTCAGGGGGCTTCTCTAAGTGCTTGGGCACCGGAAAGTAGTCGATTTTAGTTGTAAAGGGTCCTTTACGCTTTGCCGACCTCTCAAGGGGTGGAGATCGTCGGTAGCCATACTTGCCGGGGGATCCCCGCGAGCTAGGGCGTCGACGTTCCTGCCTCGGAGACCTTTTCCGACTTCTGGAACGTCGCCTCGGAGAAGAGGGAAACAGAAACAAGCTAGGCCGAGGGGAACCCTCAGGACCATAGGGATCATCGGTGGTCCGACTTGGGGGAGTCATTGATCCTCGCCCTCCTCTACACCGAGGTGGAGTGTGGTGATGGTATCTCCTCCAAGTCGGAGATCGGTGGCGGACGCGGCCATGAGTCGTTCCTCTTGCAGAGTTGCGCAGAGAGGAACTCCGATCCGGGACGTTACGAGCCCGGATCTCAGCAATCTGAGTTTCTAACTGGGTGTAGCGTTGTCTTTCCTGCTGGTCGGCTTCGGCTTGCCGATTTAGGAGCAGAACGAGCTGTTGAACAGCATCGATCGGCACCTGGACGGTCGGAGGGGGAGGTGGAAGCCGGTTCCGAGATGGGCTCCCATGAACCATAGCCGTTGCCGAGCTTCGAGCATGCACCGGGCTAAGGGGTAAGATGACCGCCACTCCTTCCGAAGTCACCTGCTGCAGGACCGGCCCTTCACCGACATTCAGGACAGTCCTATGACGTAAGGTCGGAGCCATCGTCAATCAAGGAGATGGGAGAGGAACTAGAGTACAAGATTCTCCCACTGTGGTCGCCAATGTTCGGTACCGTATCTCCTGCTACGTATCCGATCTGGGATAGGTAGACCGGTCCGAGATAGTTGGTACGTGTGTCCTTGGTTGTCCGAGTTGGTGCTCCGGTCCGAGGTGGGGTGGTACCTGCAATGACACTCCGACGCTCAAGTCAGTGAGTGAGTCAATTACAAGTGAGAGTAGATGAGAGATGAGTACCTTTAATGAAGCATTCAATGCTTATTTATAGAGTTTGGTGGTGTTAGACCTGATGAATCAGGACCGTCCGATCTTGCGCTGCGATCTCAACCATTGCTTGATGGATCTACATTTGGTGTTGGGCCTCATTATTGTGGATTGGGCCAATCCATAACATATAGTTTATTGGTTCTTTGAAAAAGTCCTAGGAATTTTCAGAATGTTAATGCCTAATTCTCCTATTTGCAAAAGTGTGTCTCGACAGTATCAAAAATGTGAGTAAAGAAGTCCCCATAAGATGAAAAATGGTGTGTTGAGCAACAAAGAAGTGGGGAGCATACAGTGCTGGGCTTGAGCATGGCGGGAGGGGCGACCGCCCAGGGCCCATTTTTCGAGGGGCACAGATTTTGATTTCTTACTAGTATGTATAGATACTAAGATAAAAATAAATAAATTTAAAAGTAAATAATAGTTTTCTAATAAAAGCTTTAGAGGTTTTAACATATTGATTAAAATCAAGTTATATATATCGTATTAAGTTCTTTGATGAAGATATTTAATCGTTTTCCTAATGCATACACAGCTTATAAAAATTAGTTTTAATGCACTTTTGGCCTTCCTATTAATTTAGTCTCTTATTTTTAAAATCTAGGTTTTGCTCTTTCAGTTTCATACATTGTTGCGATTTTCGTTCTAACTCAGATTGTTGGGTCCAAGAGTGGCTATTTTTAGGCCCAAAAGTAATGATTTTTGGCCCTAATTAATTTTGAATCTGAAAAGAAAAATACAAAAAAGTTATCACTTTGGAGACCAAAAAACACCACTTTTGGGTAAAAATTTGGGTTAGGACCAAAATTGCAACAATGTGGAAATTGGGGTACCAAAAACCCAAATTTTGAAATACAGGGACTAAAATCCTACTTCAAGAAAAATAAGGGGACCAAAAGTGCTTTTAAGTCTAAAATTAACTGTGAATCGGGAATAAATCGATGAATCAAGAATTAAATCAGGAATAAATCTGTGTCTGCAATTATATTTATTAGCTTTCCTATTTTAGGCTAGACAAATTAGGAGTTGATTTGATCTCCATTAATTGTATTTATGAGTATTATTTATTTCTTGATATACTTATTTAGGGTTGAGTCTTTGTATTCCCTATAAATAGAGATTAGCGTTTAGTCTTTAAAAAGGAAGATACTATCAAGCCAATTTTCCTATATGGTATCAGAGCCACTTCTCATATTCTGACCTCGTTTTCGTGCTTCACCACCGCTGCCGGCGGTGACATCGACCGCCGGTAGCACCACTTTGTTCAGTTCTCAATTTATACCTGTTTCTGCTTTCTGCCGTCATGTTCCTCTTTTCGACCGTGTTGTGCGTTCAGCGACATCTCCCTTGGTCGCTCTTGTCCTAGTACCGTTTGCTGCAACGAAGAGATAAAGCAACCTATGGGCTATATGCTCATAGTCGTGTTTGTCGTTTGCTGCAACGAAGAGATAATGCAGTCTATGAGCTACAAAAAAAACTCATATATAGTCTCGGGCCGTTTGCTACAATGAAGAGAGAATGTAGCCTATGAGTGAAATGCTCATAGTCTCCGTGTTTACCATTCGTGGTATTCTTAGTGTTCTTGATGTTCGTGATTCTTTGTGTTTTTGGTTCTCACTGATTCTTGGTGTGTGTGCTTCTTGGTGTTCGTGATTTTTAATGTTCTTGGTTCTTACAGGTTCTTTATGCTCAAATTACTTCTTGGATTCTGAGTGACGTTGTTTCTCGTTCTGAGCTGCAAATATTTTGACAAAAGTTGTTCCCCATTGTTCCCCGTTGTGTCTGCAATTATATTGATTAGTTTTCCTATTTTAGACTAGACAAATTAGGAGTTGATTTGATCTCCATTAATTGTATTTATGAGTATTATTTATTTCTTAATATACTTATTTGGGGTTGAGTCTTTGTTTTCCCTATAAATAGGGATTAGCGTTTGGTCTTTGAAAAAGAAGATACTATCAAGTCAATTTTCCTGACATTAACTACTTATCTCACTGTTGCACAGCTAGAAGAAGGTTTTCTATATTAAATTTACATTATACCATGTCATAAGATAGATTAAACAATCTTGCTTTGATTCTTGTTAAAATATTCTTAAAATAACATTAATTATAAATGATTTATCAATGATTTTCATAACAAAAAATCTAAGAAAAACATTATTTTTAAGGTTATAAGGGCATCATTTTTTGGGTTTGCCTAAGACCCCCAAAATCATAGGACCATGCCTTCAGATTTTGTGCGGAGATTTTGGGTTCTATTAGTAGTCTTAGACATTAGCCCGTTGTTGCTCTTGATGTCTCTGAGACTTGCCAACGTATAAATTGCATCCTATATTTTTTGACAATTGCATCCCAAATATGCAAAGTCTTGCGGGTAAAACTTCACTACCAATTAACAAATGTCATCATTTTTGAATAACATATGCATCCTTAATTGTTCCAATGTGTTATCATTGAAATTCCCGCAATCAGCCACACCATTGAAAATATTAACTTTGTAATTATGTTCTATTTTAATATTATCTTATTTAGTATGGGTATATTGACTAATTCACAAAATGATTTGACATTCTCAACCTGTCAACATTTTGAATAAGTGATTTAAAAGAAATCTCCAAATTTGCATCATCTCGTTGAGTTGTTATAGTTCCATCCTCTAATATTCAACTAAACCTCACATGTGGCACTAAACATGCATGGTTATTCATTTGAAGATGAATTTCATTATTTCAACTGAGAACTCCAACGTATATCACCCACTCTTTATAAAGAACCCATTTGATTACACTGTTTCCCACTTTCAAACTCATGAATTTGATGTAAATAATCAATATTTGCAGCTGATAATTATTCACCAACACCGCACATGTAATCTATCATCAAATTCTCTAGCCATGCTAGCCAATTCAAAAAAAAAAATACTTAAATCTCAATTTTAAATGGGTTTAATTGATATGTTTAGTCGGTGCAAAAAAATTACATTATCAGCTAATCACATATCATTGTATTATTAAAAATATTAAGTCTTTAACAAACTACCTTAAAAGTATCCAACAAAAAAGTACCTTAAAAGTCATTCTAACAAAATAATTTTGATTGGTTTCATAACAACTAAACCCATTTCAAAATAAATTTATTCAAAAAATATTGCTAAAACTATATATATAAAAAATAAATAAATTATTCAACAATGTCTCTTTTTTTGCAAGCAGATAATATTCCTTTAATTCATCTGGACAGAAAAACAAATAAAATTAATTTTCTTAATCTTGTCTAAAATGCAATTGGAAGAGCTAATATAGACATAGTATAATTAGTATTAAATTAATTTGATATATATTTTTCCTTTAATAACCGGACAAAGCACTGGAAGGGAAAACATAAGGGAACTGGAAAATGGAAGTGTGTTACACGCGCTGTGGTAACCAGTGAGATTCTCTAATAGGTGATTAAGGAAAAGTAACCAAGGTTAAGGATGTTGGAGTACTGTGGTGTCATGTCATCACAGATGAGTGAGAAAGTGAGTATAAAGAGTGATTGGGGAATCAAGTTCTTTGTATAAAGACATCCTATTTGTCGTTAGTTGGTTGGGTAAAAATATGATTAATTTCTGTTTTTGTAGTTAAAAGTTAAACAAAAGGTATTCCCCCTTCATTTTACGCTATTTCTTTTCTATTGTGCGTGCGAGTGTAAGTGTGACACAGAAGAGAAGAGAAATGAACGGAGAATCTTTGGTCTCTGTCTCTTCTCCCAACTAACATTCACTCACTCACTCACACTCTCTTTCAAGGTTAGGAATCTTCTTCACCTTCTTTCTTCTTCTAAAAAACCTTCTTCTTTTCTAGCCTTTTTCTTCATTCATCTCATTTGTTCGGCTTCTACCTGCATCAAAGTACATATTTCTGAATCGATTTAAGTGTTCGTGTAGCCTCCTTAACATTGCCCCCAATTCTCAGTGTTACCAGATGGTTCATTTATTTTTTTTCTAATTTATTTCTAGTATGTGATATTTTATTAATGATTCTGTAAGTAGATTTAAATGATCTATCTGGATTCTCCTCAAATTTTTGTTATAGGTCATTTTTTAGGTTGAATGAGGTATTCTTCTAACTTCAAATTATTTATTTAAACTCTGTCAAACCCTCCTGAAAGGCTTTCTAGAGTGAGATTTTCGATTAATATTTTTCTTTCCTTTTCTCATGGTGTCTGACTGCAAATCATAAGTACTAAGGCATAAAGAAAACTTGCCAAATTTTTAGATGGATCGTTCATTTAATGTGACATTATGTAGTATTGTTTTTTCTGGACTTGCTACTTTTGGGGTATAAATTTAATGTAGTGATGTTTAATCTGTTTTCAGAAATCTGAAATTGCTTTATTGTTGTTCTGGTTGTTTGAAGGACTGTGAGCAATCAATCAATATAAGCCTGCTTATTTGGAAATCATCCAAATGGCTTCAAGGTCATATTCCAACTTGTTAGATCTTACTTCTTGTGGCTCCCCAAGTTTTGGCCGCGAGAAGAAAAGGCTTCCTCGAGTGGCGACCGTTGCTGGAGTACTTTCTGAACTGGATGATGAAACCAGCAACAGTGTTGGCTCTGATGCTCCCTCCTCTATCTCTCAGGAGAGGATGATCATTGTTGGTAATCAGCTTCCATTAAAGGCACATAGGAAAGACAATGGTATGTGGGAATTCACTTGGGATGAGGACTCACTTCTTTTACAGCTGAAAGATGGACTTGGAGATGATGTGGAAACAATCTATATTGGTTGTCTTAAAGAAGAAATTGATCCAAGTGAGCAAGATGATGTTGCTCAATACTTACTTGACAATTTCAAATGCGTGCCCACGTTCCTCCCTCCCGAGCTTTTTAGCAAATTCTATCACGGTTTCTGTAAACAACATTTGTGGCCTTTGTTTCATTACATGCTTCCTCTGTCACCTGATCTTGGTGGTCGGTTCGATAGATCGCTTTGGCAGGCTTATGTTTCTGTGAACAAGATATTTGCAGATAAAGTGATGGAAGTCATTAGTCCTGATGATGACTTTGTGTGGGTTCATGACTACCACTTAATGGTTCTTCCAACATTTTTGAGAAAGAGATTTAACAGGGTGAGGCTAGGGTACTTCCTCCATAGTCCATTTCCTTCTTCTGAGATATACCGAACACTTCCTGTTAGGGATGAACTTCTTAGAGCCCTTCTGAATTCAGACCTCATTGGCTTTCATACTTTTGACTATGCTAGGCATTTCCTCTCTTGTTGCAGTAGAATGCTAGGGATTGCTTATCAATCAAAGAGGGGATATATTGGTCTTGAGTACTATGGAAGAACTGTTAGCATTAAGATTCTTCCTGTTGGTATTCATATAGGTCAACTTCAATCAGTAATGAATCTTTCTGAGACAGAAAGTAAAGTTGCAGAGTTAAAAAAACAGTTTAAAGGTCAAACTGTGATGCTTGGGGTGGATGACATGGATATCTTCAAAGGAATCAGCTTAAAACTTTTGGCCATGGAACAGTTGCTTTTACAACATGCTGATAAGAGGGGCAAAGTTGTTCTGGTTCAAATTGCAAACCCTGCTAGAGGCCGGGGAAAGGATGTACAAGAAGTACAGAGCGAAACTTATGCAACAGTGAAAAGGATAAATGACGTATTTGGAAGGCCTGGATACACGCCTGTAATCTTGATCGATACGCCACTTCAGAGTTATGAGCGAATTGCTTATTATGTGATTGCGGAATGTTGTCTTGTTACAGCAGTGAGAGATGGGATGAACCTCATACCCTATGAGTATATCATTTGTAGACAAGGAAGTGAGAAGCTAGACGAGATATTAGGTACAGACCCAATTGCCCAAAAGAAGAGCATGCTGGTGGTGTCTGAGTTCATCGGGTGCTCCCCATCATTGAGCGGGGCAATTCGTGTGAATCCATGGAATATCGATTCTGTTGCTGAAGCTATGGATTCTGCCTTAATGGTCCCAGAGTCTGAAAAACAGATGCGGCATGAGAAGCATTATAGGTATGTTAGCACACATGATGTTGCATATTGGGCACGTAGCTTCTTGCAGGATCTAGAAAGGGCGTGTAGGGATCATCTGAGGAGGAGATGCTGGGGAATCGGTTTTGGTTTAGGATTTCGAGTAATCGCATTGGATCCTAACTTTAGAAAGCTATCTGTAGAGCATATTGTTTCAGCTTATAAGAGGACCAAGCATCGAGCAATTCTTTTGGATTATGATAGTACTATGGTGCAGCCTGGATCAATAAGTACAACACCTAATGCCGAAGCTATTTCCATCTTGAACAGCTTGTGCAGGGACAATAAGAATTGTGTTTTCATTGTGAGTGGAAAGGAGAGGAAGACTCTTACTGAATGGTTTGCTCCTTGTGAAAGGCTAGGAATTGCTGCTGAGCATGGCTATTTAGTGAGGTATGTTCTTTTTTCTTGTGTTGTTTATGCGTTAAGGACCAGGAGATTTTGTGGTGACTATGAACTGTATTAATGTTTTCTTTTCGGTACTGTAAATATTTTCTATTGTTTATTTTATTAAAGATGATGAAATATGGTTTTTTTTGTCCCAAAACCAAATTTGGGTGGGATTGAATGGTGATCATACTTGCCAATATGGCATTTCTTCTATTGTTTATATCTGTTCATTTTATGCATGAATGAAAGAATGTTGAGGAAAAAATAAATAATTTTCCTTTGTGGAGCTTGCTTAGGTACTCAAACTGAAGTTTATTATATCCCTTTTTTTCCCAGGACAAGTCATAATGCAGAATGGGAAGCTTGTGTTTCTGTGCCTGATTTTGACTGGAAACAGATTGCTGAGCCAGTTATGCAGTTATATACAGAAACAACCGACGGTTCTAACATAGAGGCCAAAGAGAGCGCTCTTGTTTGGAATTACGAATTTGCAGACCGAGATTTCGGTTCATGCCAGGCTAAGGAACTTCTTGATCATCTAGAAAGTGTTCTTGCCAATGAGCCTGTTTCTGTTAAGAGTGGCCCAAACATTGTGGAAGTTAAACCTCAGGTCAGTAATAAAAATATGCCTTTCTTTCCACTTTTAAACAATTTTATATTCACTTGAAGTAGTTAGTTTAGTATATATACTTACTATTATTATTATTGTTGTGAATTGTGGTGCAGGGTGTGAGTAAGGGTATTGTAGCAGAACGTCTTTTGTTAACAATGCAACAAAAGGGTGTGGTTCCAGATTTTGTTCTATGCATTGGGGATGACAGATCAGATGAGGACATGTTTGGGGTAATAGCAAGTGCAAGGGAGTCACTATCTCCCATTGTGGATGTGTTTCCTTGCACCGTTGGTCAGAAACCAAGCAAGGCCAAGTATTACTTGGAAGACACAAGTGAGATTTTGAGAATGTTGCAGGGACTTGGCAATGCTTCTGAACAGACTGCTAGAAGTTCTTCTCACTCCCATTTGACTCATTAAGCTTTTCTATTTAATTTCTGTAGCACATTATTAACTATTGTCTATACTGGGTTATCTTATTCTGTGTTGGATCTATTTAATTTCCTTGATCTTAGTCTTGCCAAGTGATAGTGATATGACAACATCGTTTTGTTGCAACTACCACGTGTATTAATTAAGGTTGTATTTGCAAGTGGTATAATTGTCTTTATTGTTTCTTATCTCATGTATAACAACATGAGAGGTGCTTGCAAGACTGACCCTCTCTCTCTATATATCATATCATGCATTTTCTATCACTATAAAAGACAATTAAAAGAGGACCACATTTATTTATTCAAATATGGTACTACTACTGATAAAAATTACTCATTTCTTCATAAAAGGGATCGCTATCTCACAAAAAAGAATGGCTTCTCAATAAAGCAACCTCCAACTTAAAGCATTGGTGGCCCCTTTTGCTTTTAATAATAGTAATAGTAATAATAAGTAATTTAAAGACTAAAATTTTCAGCTCTTAGTAATCCACGGAATTGAATATGCATGGTTTTATGATCATTAGTTGAATGGACTTGCTTGCTAGATTAGGCTCTTACCTGGAAATTGCATTCTCATTTCCGTGTTATAGGATAAACCGTGCTATAGAGTATATATAAAGGGAAAGTGCCAAAATGAATGAATAAGAAAATGAGACTTCGCTAGCATAAAAATTCGTGGTTAGTGGTTACAAGTAAATTGCAACGAAATGAATGTGATGCCTTTGACAATTTGGATTATTTTTCGTGACGCTTCCTTATTTGTCAGTTTAGGATAAGATTTGGAGTTTTAGAAATTTCCTCGCAAAAATAGTTTTCAAAATTTTAGTTTTATAGACCCTCCACACCTTCCCACACACACATAATTCACAAACAATTTCCCCCTTACATCAACCACTGTATTTATTCCCTTCCAGAGAGGGAAACATACAAGTAGAGGAGGCTTGCACATACAACAAAAATGGTGAGGCAGTGGAGACACTACCAAGGTGATGGTGGCGGCAGGCAGCAGCAGCAGCAGTGTTGAAGAGTTGGCTAGTCTTGTTTTTATGTTATCAGCAGTATTACTGACATTATCTCTTTTTGCGGCTACTATATTCTTCTGTGCAGATGGAGTTTCCAAAGACTCAAGAAAAGCATCCAAAGACTCAAGAAGAGCATCTGCAGCCAATGGCTCTAACTGCGGCGCCGCTGCTGGCTGTGGAGCTGGCTGTGGCGGAGGTTGTGGTGGTTGAACTTCAATGGTCACTGCTGTCAAGCTACAAAGATGGGTTGTATCCATAGCATAAACATGTTTTTGTTTTCTTTTTGTTCAAGATTAGTCAAAATTCATAGTTTTGCAATTTTTTATTATTATTGTATAATATTTTGACTTTTTATATTATAAATTATATTTCACAATTTCTGATTCTAATCCCACAATCTTCGTCCTCCTTCCACAAATCCTCACCAGTCACCATCAATCCATCATTGGGGCTCATGCATGATTGACGTGCAATAGTAGTGAGACTTTTGTTGCAACTCATGCTTTCTTCTTTGTGGGTTGTAACTATTTGAAGAGACAGCACTTCAAGGTTCTTGGGGTTCAACCGATCGAATCGGGAGTCGAACCGGAATTAATTAAATAGATTATTTAATTTTTTTTAACAATATATAAAGGAAAAAATTATAATGACATAATAACGTTATAATATTCGATAATCATATATACTACGAGATACATTACTCTCATAATAATATTAGTATACATGTTTATATTTTAATTTTTTATTTATTTCATCAATTTAATTATAAAAAATGTCCCATATACCAAAAATCAACATTATTTATCATTTTTTTTTCAAAAATCAATATGACATACCGTTTTTTTTAAGAAAAATAGATGAAATCCAGCTTTCTGTCTGATTCCTAGTTTCTAGCCAGTTTCCTGTCTGGATCCCGGTGTTTGGCCGGTTCAATTCCCGGTTTTCATGTAGGACGATTCTCAGGTTCAATTGGACCGGATAGAGGTCCGGTTCAACCAGTCGAACCGCCCTGTCCGGTTTTGACAAGCTTGGTATATAGGCACAAGTGTGCAGTAAATGAAACAACCTTTAGCACCGGGATCCATTTAGAACATTGTTTTCCCTACTTCTGGTTACTTGAATCCTTGGAGTTTCTCCCTGAATTCACATTTTACTTCTCACACCTCAATTGCACCAACGCACCGAGTTTTCTTTAGGCAACGATGGCACTGGTTCATTGTCATCTTAGGGCCTCAAAGATGAATTCACGGGAGCTGCAAGTGTATGCTTTTACAGTTTTACTCGTGCTGTTTTATACAGCGTTTCCTTTTGAGCACTGCTCATTAAAGGGATTTGGAAAGGAGCATGCAGTGACGCAGTCAACATATCTACACCGTTAGATTTCACAAGAATGATATAAAATAAAATATTAACCTAACAGTGCGTAACATTTGGTTGGGAAAAACACAATTTGTTCGGGAAATACACAGTTTATTTTCTGTAGAACGTTAAGCAGCACAAAGGAGACATGTTGCCACGTTGCACGACTAAGACTTGAGGAGACTTAAAATACTGTGTTGCATGTCCCATGATTTGGGAATTTGGATAGAGAAATTGATCTGGGAACAGGGGATTAGGGATTTAGAAATCAGATAAGTTATAAGAAATTTTAAAAATTGAAGGATTTCAAAATGATAATAAAATTGTTAACTAATACTACGTATACTAGTGATGCACGCCAGAAGGGAATTGGATTGAATGCGGACGGACTACTTGCGCAGTCAGGCGGTCGGCTGCTTCGGAGCCGTCAGATTAAGATCAGATGGTTTAGATTTGAACAGCAGTTTTTCCTTTTTATTTAATAAAAAATCCAACTTTGAAATCTGTACCGTCCGATCTTAATCGGACAGCTCTAGTTACCCGACTGCGGCTCCAGTTACCCGACTGCTTGACTGCATGGAAACCAGATCCCGCGAGAAGCCACCATTATGTAATAGCCTCATTTTATAAGTTATATCATATATGGCATCTATAATGATGAATCATCAGAAAATCACTCAGGTTTGAGGAATGAACAGAATATGAACTTTTTAGCAGATGCAGTTCTGGCCGTGAAAAAGAAAAATGTCACTCCATAGTAACTTGTCTCTAAAGTGCACAAGATATGTGCATGTACGATTTAATTTAAAATACATTATGATCTTAATCTACCAACATTCAAGAAAAGAACGCCCTTGTATATTTGTGCATGTGTATTCAATACGAGTCTGATACACATGATTCCTCTTTTATAGGTCAAGATGCTCTGCAGTTCTTTCAAAAGAAAAATTCATACAAACTACTATCAAAAGAATAGTTCAATGAATATATAACCTTGGATCAGAAAACTATACCTCCTGCGGTTTGTTCCAAACTGCAGAGGATCTACTTCCCAACGTTATTGCTATTGGTGCAAATTTGCACTTCATAAAAAGGAAGTGATTTCACTCTTGATATATGCTTCATCCATAAAAATATTTACATCCCACTTCTTTTTCTTAACTCGGTAGAGGATATATCCATGCGGAACTGTTCAGCAGGAATGGAGATGAACATATCCTTTAATTCTTCAGGAACATCCAAATCGCCAAGAACCTGCAGCACCACACAATAGCCTCAGTAACATTGAACTTGAAAAATAAGAATACCAAAATTAGGATTGCTCCTTTCTTATGCAGTACTACCTTAAAAGCACCCTCTACATTCCGACCACCCACAAGGAAAGTAGATCCAGTTTCTTTACAACCAATAAGTATCTTCAGCATCTTGTTGTAGTCCCCGTCATAGTATTTGGGCTGCAAGAGTAACAACCAGAATGTTGCCAAAAGATTAGCTGATAAAATCTACTGAAGCAACAAAAGAGTACACTTATGACTTAATCTTAAATCAGAAAGTAAGCACAAACTGAGAATTTTAGGTACTCATTAGGTCAACTAACCCTTAAGAGACTTATGGCTTGGCAATGTTGGCATCCACAATAAAGTAACATAAACGGGAAACAAAGAATGAGAATTTCCTTTTCTTTATGTGTATTTATTCTTATGAAATCCTTTACCTTTTTATTTTTACTCTCTAGATTTGTATAAACATAAACATGTTTTCCTGAATGACATTATTCTGTTTTCAAGAGGATATCCACAACACTTGAGACTTGAGAGCTTATATTCTCTATAAGTTTGAAAAAGTACATGACATGAAATGATGAAATTCATATAAAAATGATTTGAGCAACAAGTAATTTCATACATCAATAAGCCTCACTGCTGTGTCGGCACCAATTACAAAAGCACTTCCCGGAAAAAGTTCGGCCTTCTTATAAAAATACGGCTGGTTGGATATAATTACTGTCTTTCCTGCAATTGCCATAGAGAAGTCATTTACGACTTTAGGTGGTTCATTAAAAATTAATATACTAAGTACTCAAAAAAAAGTGTAAAGCTCTAAGAGTATCATATTGTGTTACAAACCCAAGTCAAAGAGTAGTGACATTGATGAAAAACAGAGAAATGGAAAGAACAACTTTATTGAAGGGACAAATCTGGGCAGGAAAAGCAAGAGATACTCTCGTCAAGGATTTCTTCTTCTTTCTAATAAAACTTGCTTGGTTCATGTCAGAGTATAAGAAAAGATTTTAGAAGATCTTGATATTATTGTAGTTTATCCCATAAGATTACAATTTGCTGAATGTCTACTTTTTACAGTCACCCCCTATTTATCTAATTAGTCTCTCTCCCTAAATGATCCTAATTACTATGACTCACCTTTACTCTTCCTGTTTACGCTAACATTTTCATATGAGCCTATCTTGCATTTTTAAACTTAAACACTGTGCGTGAATCTCATTCAATAATCAACATGTAAAAATACTATCCAATTACCAATTATGGGAGCGTATGTTTACATGATCGAAAAGAAAATGAGGGTAAACTCTAAATAAACTCTATAAAAGTTATGGAACTCTATATAAGTTGTTATATAAGCTATCCTAAAGAGCTTATGACAATAAGCTGAAATAGCTTGTAGGTCTATCATAAGTTATTTTCTTAAGTTAGTTCAAATACTTGCACAATTGCTTATGTCATGTCAAAAGAAAGCTAAGATAAGTTCTTTCAAATGTCCCTTATATAATATATAATATATGGCACATCATAATGGCAATAACCTACTGCTGAATATTAAACCTTGGAAAGCAAAAAAAGAATCTCACCAACTTTCTCAAATTGCTTCACGCGATCCCTGATCTGAGACACCGATAATGGGGGTTTGTCTGCATTGACCGCAGATATTTCAAAGCATGGATACACATCTCCACAAATCCTGCAATGATGTATTCTTTATAAGTGAAATGTTGAGTTAAAGCTACCAACAAATGAAAATGAATAAAATTATCATACATGTAGATAAATGATCATAATTAAATTTCAAAATAGACTTGATATAAAAGATTATTAATTTACTATATAATATAGTTGTTAGTTGAAACTGTACAGTTTAAAGTCATTACCCAATGATATGATATTTGAATATGACGCTGACAAAAATTAACTTTTAACAAGAATACTTTATTATCAGCATCAATACTATCATAAATAATAATATGAAAAATTATTCATTAACTTTAATATTGGCTAATTATATTACAATTTTCAAGAAATATTAACATAATCCATTTTTCTAAAATCAAATTAGAATAGAAGCTTTTTATCCAACAGAACAATAGCCTCTTAAAAAACACATCTATAACATGCATACTAAAATACCAAAGAAAGGCAAATCATATTCTATGAGCACTAAATTTGAGCATTTTTTAGCAAATAACATGAGTTTATGTACCGAGTCGCAACTTCCATGAGCTTGAGATGCCCATCATGCAAAGGATTGAAAGAACCAGGCAGTATTAATTTCCTTTCTGCTGTTACCTCTGCAACCAAAGGATAAAAAATTATCAGTAAGAAATTAGAATGTAATTATAATCGTATTTAATATTGCTTCTGCTCATAGGTTTAACTATACCTCTTCCAAATGGATAAATTTTGAAGCATATCTGACCGCTTATGAGTTGTTCTAACTCTTGATCTTCATTGAATTGCTTTTCACATTCATCAGATACATCTGATTCACTCAACTCCGAAACAGAGTTTACTGGAACTTTGCATGCAGTTGCAATAGCCTTTAACAGAAGAGAGAAAGGAGCAAAGAGAGCCAAAAGAAATTAATATTTTGAAAACAAATATGAAAGTAAAAGGGAATAAATTAAAGTTTAGCTTCCAAATGATCTCATTTTATTGGGATCTCCAATGTTCTTATACATAATCTTATAAAGGAGAGAAATGCAGGAAAAAAACATTTAAGTGCAAATAAATAGCAAAATAAAAAATATTCACTTCTTTTCTTCACACCTGCCACACACCTTGAGCAAAAGATGACTAGAAATTTTATCTTCTTCCTCTCGAGTACGAAGCCCCTAAAAATAGTTAGCAAAATAAATAAATATACACATTTATAATATAAGGGGAGCTGCTAATATACTACCACTTATTTTTAGATGTATATTAGCATCCTACACCCTTTTTATTTGGACAGAAAATTCATTTTTTTCATTTCAAAAAAGGCTTAGTTAGTAGGTAGTGATGTATATTACAATTCATTTTTGTTTTGAAACCCTTCACTTTCTTGTTTCTCTTCCCTTTCCAATTGCTGCTATGTCGGTGATTATGTCGGTGATGTTCCTATCCTCTCCCCATGCCATTGCCTTGTTTCTCCATAGGTACCATGAACCGATTTTGGTTGCTTCTGTGTGGAGGTGGTATTTGGGTTTAGACATCCAGGGCCCATGGGGTTGCAATTGATATCATCTCTGTTGGGTTAGACAAGGAGGATAGGGTGTTCGAATGTCAGCTGGTGGTTTGTTGGTTGCTATTGTAGTCGGCAAGTCGCTTAGAATTTTCCTCCTTGCCTTTTTACCTATAACTCTCACTTCACCATTGCCAGAAACCAGAGACCCTTGTTCTTCTTACGAACTTAAAGTCCAGAACACACAGGCAAGTGGCATTTCATCATTTTCTTTTTGGTGTCTCTAGGTAGTATTACTGACTCTTTATTTTTCTCCTTCATTTATCAGTTGTTTGGTTAACTGCCGGTTACAACTTTGCTTCTCAATTGATTTTTTCTTCTGTGCAAAGTTAATCAAGAATACAGTCTGATTGTTCTATCTGATGTTCCTTCTCAGCATCATCTGGTATGATTATTAAAAAAATCTTACTAGATCCTGTTTTGACATGATTGAATGCCTTCAGCCCATCTGTTTGTGAATCAAGAGCCTTAAGTGGCTGTAGGAAAGGGAACAAAAACAAGAAACGGAAAAAATGGGGTTTCAACAAAATAAATAAATTGTAAATTACATCAGTATCCATTAAGTTAAATGTATTTTAAGAAAAAAGGGACTGGGTTTTTTGTCCAAATAAAAAGTGTAGTCTGCTAATATACTCAATCTAATAAATAAGGGGAAGTATAATTATTAGCAACTTCCTATGTTAGTGTGTGATTATCACATGTTTATCATCAAATTCAAATAATATTTAGAACAAAGAAGTGGATAACAGTACCTTAGTCAAAGTCACTTTTGATATCCAAAGTCGATCAGCTGTCCTTGTTGACATATAAAATCTGTAAAAAATAAAATAAATTTCACATGTGATTAGTCTTTCACAAAAATCACTTTTGGGGGGCAAGGAAAGCAAACTGCTACATTAGAGGAAAAAAAGCTTCTTCCAAGAAAATGTGAAAGATTAACAAGATTCAAAGAATCCTACAACCGAATTATACAAAATAAAGCCAGAGGTAACTTGAAAAACAGAAGTAATGCACTTCTACATGGTTGATCTTAGCTTGTATCAATTCATTGCATTGTAGTATCTTTATATACCAATGACTAGTACAATAAAGCAAGCTGCATTTAGGAAAAATATATCTTCACATGAAGTTGTGAGCAAAAAATCAATAGCAAGAGAACATTGAGAAGATATATGTGCTGTAATTATAAATCTCACAGGGTAGATGCTAATCTTTCAGTTACTTTTTATATATCACTATCAAACAAGACAGGGCCTTCTTAACTAATTTCGGTCGTAGTGGATAATAGTTGGTATCATTGTGGAACAAGTAGAGTACAGTCTACTAAAAGATAACACCAGAAAACCATTTCATGTAACCTTTTCAGAAGTTAGGCATATCAGAAAACCATTGAAAGGCTTGTGATTTGTGAATAGGATGAAAGTGAATATTCATGAGCCATTTTTGAAGATAAAGTAAATGTAGATAATACCTATGTTCCCCATGTTTTGGACGATTGCCAGCCAATGAACCAGTGAAGCCCACACCAACAACTGGGGATCCTAATCAACAAGTACATGCAAACCACACTAATTAGTTCACATTGATGCATTTTGCACAACACACACACATGGATTGCAATTCATCAAATTGTTGAAAAATTTCTAAGCAAAGCGAACAATCCATGAATTGGATTAGTCAACGAACCTGGCGAGGAGAGCTTAAGGGCACGATTATAAGCCAATAAAGCCATATCTTCAGCAGTCTGTTGACTACAAAACTGGGATGGAATCTGTAGAATGAAAAAAAACCACTGAAAATACGACTAAAAGTGGGTTTGTTTGTGTGGTGATGAATTGAAGATGAAGAATAAAGGACCTTGCCAAGTAATTGGATCATAGACATTCTAGAGTAAGGAATCACGGTTTCAAGCACAGTATTAGAAGCACCGGGAACAGATAGCAACAAACCTACAACCTGATCGATCACCTTCAGTTACAATTCGTGCATCCAAATACACAGATAGAAAGAGAAGAAGAAGCTGATGATGAAAACCTGAGAAGCTCCGCCAGCAAGATAGAGAACGGCTTCGAAAGGAGAAGAAGAGTGTATGGCTTCTACGACGGTTCGGATGCAACTTTCCGTCATTCTCTCCACCACCACCTCTCTTTCGTCTCTCGTCTTCTTCCCTCTTCCCGTTATAACACCGTCACTGTCATGTCGTTTTTCAACTCCCACGGAAACACCGTCACCAGGACTGTTTGTTTATTTATTTTATTTATTTTGACAAAGGACTGTTTGTTTATTGGTTTCTTGGTTTCACTTCTCTCTTTTTTTTTACTTGAAACGGAGTTGAAAAGGGCAAAGGAAAAATTATGAGGTAAAGCCGTAAAGGAAAAAATAATAATAATATAGAAGTAATTAATTTTGCTATTAGGTTTTTCTTTCTTTGGGGACTTTGGCAATGGCAACAAGTACTTTGAGCATATATATTAGAGATTCTTGGGATTTTTTTTTTGAGGTGAGATTCTTGGAATTATTATTCATGCATATCTTACTAATTCTTTTTGGACTAAGCAAAGGAATATATACTAAAATATGGAGACTAAGTTTTTTTTTTTCTGATAAGCAATGTTGTATTAATAGAAGTATTAGGGGTGTTCAAAACCACAAATACAAGGATGAGATCACATGTTGTTTATACATGAAAGTGTATTATTCCACTATAGCGATGGAATACAACAAGAATTTCTTCCCACCCCGTAAATGAACCACGCCCAAGATAAGAACTTCACCTGGGCCACTATCGAGTCTACATTTGGCTTTACCCCTCTAAAACAAACACTGTTACGAGATAGCCAAAGACACCAACAAGTTGTTAACCAAATAAGATGTTTGATCATCTTCGCTTTCTTACCAGTACAAAGGTCGTCATAGGATTTTAGCGGACCGATAAACCAACACCATCGGTCAGCAACTCCACGGGCCATATGAACATCACACAAAATCGTCAACAGCTCATCAACTTCATCACCGAATGCAAATCCAGCACTTGCGAAAAAAGAAAATTTTCACTGCCAATGATCATCACGCCAAACTCCTAGATCTTCCAAACTCAATCTTCAACGGACGTTGCCCAAGCCAATGATGATGCCAAAAATCCACTCTGCTACCATCTCCCAACCTCCGTCTTACATTTGATTCGAACCAACCCACTGAGAACCTCTCCTCCCCCACACACCTAAGATCGCGTCACCACAAAGAATCTTCCCTTCTATGCACCGATGTTGAACCATTGAAAAAAATAGACCCCAAATCACCATATCTATACGAAAGAATACCCCTCCAAGGCGCACCCTCATCCGACATCAACCTCCACTTCCATTTGGCCAAGAGAGCAATATTAAACATTTCAATATCCTTCACACCTAACCCTCCCTCCTCCTTAGATCTACAAATCTTCTCCCAAGCCACCCAATACATGCCCCTCGAATCCTCCTTGATCCCCCACAAGAAATCTCTTTGAAGCTTAATAAGAGTCTTTATCACCACCTTTGGCGCTTTATAAAAAGACAAACAATAGAGGGATATGCTATTTAAAACAGAGTTTATAAGAGTTACCCGACCTCCAATAGACAAGAAACGCCCTTGCCACAAAGCCAATCTACTCCGAATCTTATCAATAATCGGCTTCCAAGTTGAACTTCGTCTTGGATTTGCGCCCACGGGAATTCCCAAAAATTTGAATGGAATAGACTCTGTTTGACAGTGAAGAAAAGTTCAACCCGACATCATTTCAAAGCTTCTAAGAATAGATTTGATACACGACAAATTACCCCATGTTTCCTTCCCCAACATAATGGTGTCATCGGCAAATTGAAGCATAGAAAAGCGAAGAATATCATCAACCTTATATTCAACAAACGACCCCACCTCCACCGCCTTTGACATCATAGCCGACAAACCCTCTACTACAATCAAGAAAAGAAAAGGAGAAAGAGGATCACCTTGACGAAGGCCTCTACCAACTTGAAAGTCATTAGTTGGGCTACCATTAACTAACACGAACATGGAGCTAGAACACACACAAGCCTTCACCCACCTAATCCACGTCGAGCCAAATCCCATCCTCTCCATCATGTAGATTAGGAAATTCCAAGAAATAGAGTCATAGCCCTTCTCAAAATCAACTTTAAATAACAAACAATCTTCCTTCCTTCTCTTAACTAGATCAACAACCTCATTCACCACCAAATCACCATCTAGAATGTGACGACCCCCCAAAAACGCCGATTGACAACTAGAAATAACATTGGGAAGAACTCTCTTCAACCTACTAGCAAGAACATTAACAAGAATTTTATAAATACAACCGATCAAACAAATAGGCCTATATTCCCCCAAACTTTGAGGATGATCATTTTTAGGGAATAAGAGCAATAAAGGAGGCCGTGATAGCTTTTGGCAAAGATGCCTTCATATAAAATTCATGGAAAAAAGCTACTATATCCTCCTGAACGAAATCCTAACACTCCTTAATAAACTTCAAGCTAAACTCATCCGGTCCCGGACTCTTATCACCGTCACAGTTCCAAACCTCTTCTTTAATCTCCTCCTCCGAGAAAGGCTTCACCAAAAGGTCATTATCACCACTAGAAATTTGTTTAAAAACGACCCCATCAAGATTGGGCCGAGCCTATTGAGTCTCCTCAAAGCACTCCTCAAAGTGCCTTCTAACCACGTCTTTTACTTCCTCCACATCATCAATTAAAGCACCATTCGCATCCATAAGGAGAAATTTACTTCTCCTCCTTCGACTATTCATGAGAGAATGAAAATACTTTGAATTGCCATCGCCCTCTCTAATCCACCGAGATCTAGATTTTTGATATAATAAGCTTTCCTTCATTCTAATATCTTTCCAAAACTTAGCAGTGGCTTCTTTCCTCCGCAGGAGCACTTCAGTATCAAAAGAGTCAATCAACATATCATCTAACATATTAATGTCCTGAACCTCCTTCCCAATGTTCAAATCAATAACACCATACACCTCCTTGTTCTAATCCCTCAATTTAGCTTTGAGAAATTTGAATTTTTCCTTCAAAACGAAAGCTTTATTGCCATGAATGCCACAACCAGCTGTTACCTCGAGATTTCGACAGTAGTATTTGAATAGGTATTATGAAGGTTCAGTTCCTTATTAATGATACTTTGGAAGTTACAGGTCTCATTCAAGTCAATCTGCTACCAGTTTCGACAAAGGAAGTTTTCGAGCGCGAATAGTTAGGAAGGAGTTCGACAGGTCGATGCGTTGATTCTATAGGGAAACAGAGCAAAGGTCTTTTCGACAAAGTGGTGTCCAAGGTTTCGACAAGCAGTTACCAGCGAACCGGTCGAAGTTCGAATTCAAAGAGCAGTTAAGGGCGGTTTCTAGCCGTTTATGTATACCTCTAGTAGTATATATACTATTTTGTAATAGAAAATCAAGGGGCACAAATCATTACGCAAGTTACAGAATTCTGAAACTCTAACTTCCAAGCCAAAGCGAAAAACGAGTAGAAGAATCATTGTTCATTGTATGTGATTGTGCACCGTTTCTTCTTTATTATTTTTTCAACTCGATTCGAATTTGTTTACATCTTTGCGAACCATTTATTGCTTCTTTTATTTTAGTTCTGTTTTTATGGTAAACTGTCCCCTTTTCTTTAAACTTCTTCTAATCAAAACACTGGTGTTCAAAGGCAATTGCACAGAGATTTTTCTAGTTTGATCTCGCAAACATTTCTCATAAAACTAGTGATTGTTTGCTAAAAACACCAGCAAACAAATTGGCACGCCCGGTGGGACCCTTTGCCTTTCATGTTGTGTGTTTATTTGTCAGTGTGTACAATCGTATGCGCTTAAGAAGTGGTAGAATGGTGCGTACCAATTCTAACAGTTCTTCGAGTTCTAGTCCTGTAGTTTCGCAAGTGCAAGGAACGACTGTTGATTCTGCAAATGTAAATGCAGGGGTAGTTGTGGGGACAATAGCCCCTTCGACATCAATAACCGTTCCTACAGTATCAATGACCAATATTGGTTCAACACAGTCGGTGTCTTTGCCATCGAGTGCAGGGCTTCATTCTAGTCCTTGTTTAGGGCCCCGCTTTGATCCTTATATGGCAACAGGAAGCGGTTTAGATCCGCGTTTTCAAAACTTGAGTTTGCCACCATTTCCTTCGGGTATATATGGCATGCCTACTGGGATGCCTCATGTGTCAACATTCTCTTCTACACGCGTTTCTTATGAAAGTGTGCAGGGACGAGACCCGACTGCATTAACCAATGCATCGTTGTCGGCATTAAGACAACAAGTGGATGAAAGTAACCACGATATGGTTAATATGCTAACCCAACAGATCGGCACGGTTTTCAACCCCTTAATTCAAAATACCAACACAAGTTATCAAATGTTGGCAAATCAAATGGGTAGAATCGCCGATTTCTTTGGGACTCCGACGGCTGATAATAGGCAAATTCCTAATGTTATGGGTAACATGCCTGGTAACCCTCAAAGAGCGGTTATAGTCGAAGCCCAAGCAGTTGTAGCGAACAACAAGGGGTGGCAAATCATATCCCTGAAGTAGTTTTGGTAAACCGAAACCAGAACGCTGACGAGGTTGTTCGACAAGTGCAACGAAATAATATTGGCGCTCAAGATAATATAGCCACTTTAGTAGAAACTATAATGGCTCAGAATGGCCTTAACGTAGGTTTACATAGGCCTAATTTCATATCACCGTTGTGTGAATATGTATTACAAACGGAATTGCCAAGAGGTTGGAAAATTCCTAAGTTTACCAAATTTGGTGGTGACACAAACGAGTCTACTGTCGAACACATTGCGCGTTTCTTGACTGAGGCTGGGGGCATAGCCCAAAATGAGAATTTGAGAATGAAATGTTTCCCAAATTCTCTAACAAAGAATGCCTTCACGTGGTTTACCACATTGCCTCCTGCTTCTGTATTCACATGGGGTCAACTAGAAAAGGCGTTCCATGCACAGTTTTACATGGGTCAGTCAAAGATTAGTCTAAAAGAACTGGCCAGCGTTCGACGCAAAATGCCTGAGACCGTTGACGACTATCTGAATAGGTTTAGACTTTTAAAATCTCGTTGTTTTACACAAGTACCTGAACATGAACTCGTCGAAATGGCTGCGGGTGGCCTCGATTATTCCATCAGAAAGAAATTGGACACATCTCATCTAAGGGATATGGCCCAATTAGCTGACAGAGTTCGACAGGTGGAAAGACTTAAAGAAGAAAAATCTACGTCAAATAGGTTTCATAAAAAAGAAAAAGTGGCTTATGTCGAAGAAGAATTCGACACCACACTTAGTGATGCCGAAAGAGAGGAGATAGACGTAGCTGAACTTAAGCCTGGTCCTCCTTATACCTGTAAAGTGTTAAGGCCTGCAAATGGGGGCAACCCTGTAGAGCCTAAAAATGATAGGTTTATGCCTAAAACTTATACATTCGACGTTACTAAATGTGATGAGATTTTCGATCTTTTGGTAAATGATGGCCAAGTATTGGTGCCTAAAGGTTTAAAAGTGCCAACTATTGACCACAGAAAGAAAAAGGGTTACTGTAAGTTCCATAATTTTTTGGGACATAACACTGACCGTTGTGTACTTTTCAGGGATATTGTACAAAAGGCAATCGATGAGGGAAGGCTGAAATCTGCTGATAAGAAAATGAAGGCGCCTATGCTGATTGACACTGATCCATTACCCAAAGCTGAAGCCATGTATGCAGAACCTTTCGAAACGAATGTAAACATGGTAGATGCTGAAATGGAAGATCCTCCAAAAAAAACTTAAATCCTCCACCAAGAAATTGGAGGGTTTTATATATGCTGAAGGGAAGAAACAAGAGGTAACCTTGAAAGAGTACGATGGGAAGCTACATGCTGTGTACCCAAAAGCTGAAGAGGAATTGATAGACTTCCTCAACAGATGTAAGTGGAACAATTCTGAAGTCATGCTGTGTCCAATATGCAGTGTTGTTTTCGATAAAGAAGCAGCCAAAGCTGTCGAAGGATACCAAGAGCAGGAACAACGCAAGAGAAAATGGCTTGACAACAGGCCAGATTTTAGCTTCGAAAAGGGAGACCTTCCTTACGAGATTAATGCTTCTACTAAGCCGTCGATAAGTAAGCAACAGTTTGTCAAGAAAACCTCAACCCAGAAGGGGTTCTTGAAGATTTCGCCCGGAAAGTCTTTTGTTCCTAAGTCAAATGCTCCTGTCGGGCAATGGATGTACAATAACAAACAAGCTAGAGCTGTTAAACAGGGTTTGGATGCTGCTAAGTATAATTACCAGAATAATTATAAAGGGAAAAATCCCATGACTAAGACCCAGTGGCGTCGTTACCAGAGACAGCAGAAAAAAAAGAAGGTGCTTGTAGATGTTGATAAAGTTCCAAGTTTTCTGGCAAACAACCGTGTTCCACGAAGCATGGTGACAACAAAAGATGTGGCTGAGAAAACTGGAGATGTCAAAGAAGAGAATGCAGAGGAGAATGGTGCTGTTGCAAGTCAAACAGATGCTGCGAACAAGGATCCAGATAAGAAGGGGTTCGAGTTATCAGCTTCCGCTAAGTCTTTCGTTCCAATGACAGCTCCTACATATGAGAAGTGGATACATGCCGGGTGTAGACATTACAGACATGCTAGTCCGCGTGGTGAAGTTGTTAAAAAAGAGAAGGGCAAAGCTGTTGTTATAGAAAAGCCAAGAAGGCCTGCTCTTGAAAGGATTTTTCCTCCGTTGTCGGAGTTGAAGGAGCAAAACTCTGATTTCGAGGAAGAAACAGAGTCAGATTCTGATTATTCTTTCGACGTTGTTTGCAATGTGGTATCAATACTACCTGTTGAGTATGATGTCATCACAGTACCAAATGATGTAGAAGAGGATTTTACTGAAGATATGGCTCATCATAAGCCAATGTGTTACTATGTGATGGACGATGGCTGCGTCGAAGAACAGACAGCAACCTTTGAAAGGCCATATATGGTTATGAAAGACCATTTGAAGCCATTGTATGTGCAAGTCAAAGCAAATGGCGTTGGCATAAACAAAGTCCTGGTAGATGGCGGCGTTGCGGTAAATCTAATGCCACAGTGTTTGTTGAAGAAAATAGGTAAATTCGACACAGATCTGAGCCCACACAACGTTGTGTTGAGCAACTATGAAGGCAAGTCTGGCCATTCTTTAGGTGCCATTGAAATAGATTTGGTAGTAGGAACAGTGAAGAGAAAGACTATGTTCTTGGTGATAGCTTCAAAAGCTAATTATAACATGCTCCTTGGAAGAGAATGGATTCATGGAGTAGGTGCTGTACCCTCAACTTTGCATCAACGTTTGGTGATTTGGAAGGAAGATGGTCTGGTTGAAAATATAGAGGCAGACCAAAGTTATTTTCGAGCTGAAGTGAACCAAATAACAAGAGAAAACTTTGAAAAACAAATGGCGAAAATTGCGCCATTTACATCTTCGCCAGCATATACTCCCCATGATAGCACACTTGCTTCAGTAAACTTACATCCAATGTATGGCTTCATGTGGGAAAGACAAATGGTGGGAGATGTAGGTGTTTATCCTGTTCCTCCAACAGGATGGAACACTGATTCTTAAAGATTTGTTTCTTATGTCAGCCCCCCAATGCGTGGGACAAGATTACGGCTTATATGGCCGAAAACAAGATAAAGGCGGCTATGGAAGCCGAATTGATTCAACAAACAATGGCTGTCGAAGCCAGGGACTCTGAAGAAAAAAACGGCATCATCATAGAAGAAAGACTTGATTGCATTTATGATGATGGGCCATTAGGGTTCGAAAAGGATCCTAGAGATTTAACAAGGCGTATGCAAGCTCAAGACCCATTGGAAGAGGTAGACTTGGGAGATGGCTCAAGGAAAAGGCCAACTTATATTAGTGCATACCTTGATGTCGCATTGAAAGCCCAAGTTATAACATTATTAAGGGAGTTCAAAGACTGCTTTGCTTGGGACTACGACGAAATGCCTGGTCTAAGTCGAGAAGTTGTAGAGATGCAACTACCAATTCGCCCAGGGAAGAAACCGGTGAAACAAATGCCAAGGAGATTTGCCCCTCAAGTGTTGACGAAGATCAAGGAAGAAATCGAAAGGCTATTCAGGAATAAGTTCATCAGAACTGCCATGTATGTCGAATGGTTAGCTAATATAGTCCCTGTAGTAAAGAAAAATGGCACACTTAGAGTTTGCATAGACTTTAGAGATTTAAATAATGCTACTCCCAAATATGAATATGCTATGTCTGTGGCAGAAATGCTAATCGATTCGGCAGCGGGATTTGAATATCTCAGTATGCTAGATGGTTATTCCGGGTATAATCAAATTTTCATTGCGGAAGAGGATGTAGCGAAAACCGCATTTCGATGCCCAGGGGCGTTAGGTGTTTACGAATGGGTAGTGATGCCATTTGGTTTAAAAAATGCTGGGGCTACATACCAAAGGGCAATGAATTCTATATTTCATGATTTTATTGACAATTTTATGCAAGTATATATAGATGATGTGGTGGTAAAATCTTCCTCAGAAAATGGTCACTTGAACCATCTTCGACAATCTCTTGAAAGAATGAGGAAATATGGATTAAAAATGAATCCACTAAAATGTGCCTTCTGTGTACGAGCAGGTGATTTCCTGGGTTTCGTAGTGCATAAAAAAGGCATTGAGATCAACCAGAATAAGACTAAAGCTATTATGGAAACGAAGGCTCCTTCGACCAAGAAAGAACTTCAATCATTGCTAGGAAAGATTAATTTTCTTCGAAGATTTATATCAAATCTAAGTGGCAAAACGCAAGCTTTTTCGCCATTGTTGAGATTGAAGAAAGAAGACGTGTTCAAGTGGGAACAAGTCCATCAAGCAGCTTTTGATGAAATTAAGTCTTATTTAATGAAACCACCAATTTTATTGCCAGTTATTAGAAATAAAGTGCTAAAATTGTATATAGCAGCTTCTGATAACACAATAGGTAGCATGTTAGCACAAGAGGATGATAATGGTGTCGAAAGGGCCATTTATTACCTTAGTAGAGTTTTGATTGATGCTGAAACAAGGTATAACCCAATAGAAAAGTTGTGCCTTTGCTTGTATTTCTCTTGCACAAGGTTAAAGCAATATATAAAGCCAGCTGATGTATATGTTTATTCGCATTTTGATGTAATTAAGCATATGTTATCAAAACCAATGCTACACAGTCGAATCGGTAAATGGGCTCTAGCCTTGTTAGAATATAACTTAACATATCAACCTCTCAAGTCAGTCAAAGGACAAGTGGTCGCCGATTTTATAGTAGACCACTCTGTTGTCGAAAATACGATAAGTATTGTAGACACGCGTCCTTGGAAGTTATATTTCGACGGTTCAAGCCATAAAAAGGGAGTTGGGATTGGCATGTTAATTATAACCCCTAATAATATCCCAACGAAGTATAAGTTTCGAATTCAAGAATCTTGCTCCAATAATGAGGCGGAGTACGAGGCTTTAATTATAGGCCTTAAAATTTTGCTCGAATTGGGGGCAGATCATGTCGAAATAAAAGGTGATTCTGAACTGGTTATCAAACAGTTAACCAAGGAATACAAATGTATTAAAGAACACCTTATAAAGTATTATGTTGTTGCCAACACTATGTTACAGAAGTTTACAACTGTACACCTGGAACATTTACCACGGGTTAAAAATCAAGTGGCAAATGAATTGGCACAAATGGCTTCAGGCTACAAAGTCTCAGCACAAAGCCTAAAAGAGTTGATTGAGATAAAAGACAAACTCGTTTTAGTCGACTCTCTTTCTCATGATACATCTTCAACGTTATTGTCAACACCAAAAACTTGGGGGGCAATAAATACAAATGAAGAAATTGTCGAAAAACGTCACATTGATGATGATATTTAGAAATTTTTGCTCTTGACAATATGATTGGTAATGATTGGCGGAGGCCTATTGTAGAGTATTTGCAAAGTCCTACAGGAAACACTAACAGAAAAGTGAAATACAGAGCTTTAAGTTATGTGATAATTGGAAACGAGTTACTCAAGAAAACTCCGGAAGGAGTGTTATTAAAATGTCTTAGTGAGAATGAGGCATATTTGGCAGTCTCTAATACGCATAGTGGAACTTGTGGTTCACATCAAGTAGGCCACAAAATGAAATGGTTATTGTTTCGACAAGGAATATATTGGCCAACTATGTTGAAAGATTGCATAGAGTTTGCCAAAGGATGTCAAGAATGCCAAAAGCATGCTGGGATACAACGTGTGCCTGCGAGTGAGTTACATTCTATAGTCAAACCTTGGCCGTTTAGAGGTTGGGCCCTAGACGTAATCGGAGAGATAAAACCAACTTCATCAAAAGGCCATAGATACATCCTTGTGGGGATTGATTATTTTACCAAATGGGTTGAAGCAATACCTCTAGCCAATGTTGATCAAGAGGCAGTTGTAAAGTTCATTCAGAATCATATCATTTATAGGTATGGAATTCCAGAAACCATAACTACGGATCAGGGTACTGTTTTTACTGGTCGAAAGATGGTTGAGTTTGCTGCTGAAATTGGTTTTAAGTTATTGACTTCGACACCGTACTACGCACAAGCCAATGGTCAGGTGGAGGCTGCCAATAAAATCATTATTAATTTGATTAAAAAGCATGTTGGGCGAAAACCCAAAAATTGGCACAATACGCTTGATCAAATATTGTGGGCTTGTCGAACTTCACCTAAAGGATCTATCAACACTACTCCTTACATGCTAACATTTGGACATGACGCAGTGTTACCTGTTGAGATTTGTTTACAATCAACAAGAATTCAGAGGCAGGAGGAAATTCCCTATGATCACTATTGGAATATGATGCTCGATGAATTGGTTGATTTAGACGAAGAAAGGTTGTTAGCGTTAGAAATGCTTATTCGTCAAAAAGAAAGAGTAGCTAAAGCTTACAACAAAAAGGTTAAATCGAAAACCTTTGAAGAGGGAGAATTAGTGTGGAAAGTCTTGTTACCTATGGACAAAAAAGATAGAGTTTTAGGTAAATGGTCACCAGGGTGGGAAGGCCCACTTCGCGTGTTGCAGTGTTTTTCGAATGGCGCTTATGAAGTCGAAGAACTGGGTGACGAAAACAGGATATTTAGAATAAATGGCAAGTACTTGAAACAGTATAAGCCAACGCTGAATGAAATAGAAACTGAACAAAAGTAGATAAAGGAAAGTTGTTCAGAAATGGTAATGTAAAGTACGAAAGAAAATTACATAACCATTGTCAAATCTCTAAAACTATTACAGAACTTTAAAAATTCTTCTAAGAGGCCTTGCACCTTTCAAGAATGCTAGCACTCAAAGAGATGGAAGTCTCAAGAAGGTTCAAGCTTTTGTCGAGTTCAGAAATAGCAACTTGGCGTTGATTGGCGTTTTCCAAGTGCTCTATGGCTGTCAATGCTTCAGTTTCCTGTTGCGAAGAGGAAGAGTTTCTCATCCTTTCTTCGACCAAACCTTTCTGGTACTTAGCATTCGACATCTTTGTTTGAAGAATTCTCATCTCTTCATCGTAGCGTTGGATTTCTAGATCCCATTCGGCAATCTCTTTTTTAGCTTCTTCTACTTGTGCCTCAAGAGCTTCAATGTTACTCTGAGCAACCTTAAGAGAGTCAAGTTCTTTCTCACGGAGTTGGACTTCTTGTTGTTTCTTCTTGAGAGTACTAGACCGTTGCTTGAGTAGAAGAGAGATCTGCTCGAAGAGAGAACCAAACTCGATTGAGAAAAAGAGGAATTCTTGAGGAGGATCTGACCTATTTATCTTCTGAATGAGAGTCTTGATTTCAAGATACTCAGAAGGGTTTTGAGAAAGCCTCGTCACAAGGTCCCCATCTGATATCCTAGCCTTCAATTGTCGGATCAGGTCTTCTGTCGATTCTTGATTAATAGAGGCTAAGGAAGTAGTCGAAGAGCTGTTAGTCAAGTGTGTTGACGAACTTTGAAGACTCAACATAATTCTTAAAGCGGCCAAAGGGCTCTTTTTCTTCATCTCAGAAAGCTCTTGTTCACTGACAGCACTACTAGTCGACTCTTTAGCAGAGGTAGTCGGAGTTTTAGATTCAGCTTGGCCAAGATCTTTTTCTCCTACATCAGCCACAGCAAGAGCTTTAGGTTCAGAATTACCAGCATTAGAAGTGTCAGCATCAACAATTGGGAGTTCTTCTTCGACAGGTGGATTAATGGTCTCTACAAAAGTGGTTTCCATGTTTGTTGTCGACGGGGTTTCCGCTGCAACGAGTTCTTGGGCCACATTGTCCATTGAAAGAGTTGGAGGGATTTCTTCGACAGCTAGACCAGGTGTTAGTGTAGGCGAAGAAGGCATAGCAAAAGAAAGCTCTCGTGCTGCAACTTCAGTTAAAGATTCGACAACAGGAGTTTGGACAGGTCCATCTACCTGTTTGCATTAAGTTACGCTATTAGTGTCGAAATTAACACAGTTGTGAAACAAACGAAGTTTAAGATAAAATTCAAAGGAATACTTACCTTACGCTTCTTGCCTAAAGGGGAAAGTTGAAATTCGGAAGGCTCTTTGATAGTAATGCCTTTTGTTTCCCTTTGAGGGTCAAGTAAAGTTCTCTTCCTCGACCTCTGTTTAAGAGGAATATTATCCTCACTTTCGGTGTCCTGAAGAGATAAATCAGTTTACAATGCAGGCAACATTATAGAGTGGGTGATGAACTTGAAAGAGTTTTCGAGTCAAAGAGGAGGTTTATAAACGTTACCTCAGAGATAGAAGAGACAACTTGTTTTCCTCGAATTTTCGTCTTCTGAAGAGGGCTTGGTGCTTTGGATACTTTCTGAAAGAAGAAAAGTTTTCGACATGATTGAGAGTCCTTACTCAGGGAAAAACTTGGAATGAGGTGATAACAATGTACCTTTTGTGAGGTAAGACTCGAGGTAGGGCTTGCTTCAGTTTTCTTCTTGATTTTTGGAGAGGGATTCTTTGTTGTTTTCTTGCTTCCTTTTCCCTTCGACTTGGTTATAGTTTTTTCTGATGTCGGAAATATTGGAAAGCAAGCAATAATTAAATTTGACTACAAGTAGTGAAATTTTAAAAGACATAAAAATGTCGAAAAGATACATACCTTTGTGTCGGGAAGGGAAAGCAGACCTCAGTTTCTTCAAGAGCTTTTCGTCAAAAGTGTCAATGGTTCTGCCAGCAGCGTTAGTGTAATACTCGAGCCACCAGTCATGGAACTTGCCAGTACAGGAAAATTTGGGATTGAAGTTGAGAGGCTCGAAATCCAGAGCTTTGTAATGAAACTCTTTGAAAGACCGTTCATAGTCTCGCTCGGTTTCTGGAGTCATAAATTCTCGCCTGTGAAGATGCATGGGCGCAGGTCGAGTTTGGCAGAGGCCAAATTGCCTTGCAAAGTAACTTGGGAAATATCTGCTAATTCCGAAGTTTTCTTTCTTCCTGCTGGGAGTGAGTCTAGTGGAAAGGATGGCTGGGGAAAGATATGCTTGCCAAATTCTGTTAGTTTCTTCGACATGTTCAGTAGAAGTAGAGGGAAATGCTCTTCTAAACCAAGCAGGCCCATGGGGTCGGTCCAAAAAAGGGGCCATAGAATCTTTGAATTGGGTGCGGTTTAGAAAAATCTCGAAGTAAATACAGAAAGATTCTTCTATAGTAATGCCTATTTCTCTTGACTTCAACTGGGCTAAACGGATACCCTCGGTCCTTCTTGTCTCCATGCCTGGTCGAGCTAGTTTTGGAACGAACAGGCCAAGTCTAGACTCAAAGGTGGCTATGAGCCACAACTGGAACAACCACATAGGACCAGAGACCAGAAAGGAAGTGGTCGATTCATCTTCCTTTAACTCCGCAACAGCATTATCGAGTTGTTGGTGCAGGGTTCCTAAAATTAATTTGGCTAAATTGATGTCTCTCCCTGCATGGAGTTGAGTGGTTAATGGTACATAAGACCTGGTAACTTGAAGAGAACGAGTGCAAAGGACAAACATGGATAGCCAAAGGGTAAGAAAGGCTATATGTTCTGAATCAGATACTTCTTCGGTATCAGTTTGGTGTTGTTCACTAATATAAAGGGCAAAAGCAGCATTTTGGAAGTCGAAATCATAATCTTCGGTGAGAAGCTTAGGGTCGAAAGTTTCACCCAAAGGCTTTAGGCCAGTAATGGCAGCCACGTCTAAGAGAGTGGGGGATAGCATACCACATTTGAGATGGAGACTGTGGGAGGTGCAATCCCAAAATTGCATGGCTGCCAAAATCAAGGTGCTGTTATACTTAGGCCCATACCTCGACAACTGAATTAGGTCGAAAATACCCTGCTTCTTCCAGATATTGGCTTTCTTGGCTTCCACTTTGTTAAGCCAATTTATATAGATTTTTTGGTCAACCCTAGGTGCAGACCTAAAAACCCTAGAAGGAGTGACTAGAAAATCTAAATGGAAGGGTTTTTCAAAGAAAATTCTAGGCCGAAGCTTACGAAGACTAGGGAAAATATCTTCAACTTATTCGTGCCGTTTTAGCTGCGCCACTTTATCTGTGCAGGTCATGATGGCACTTTTCTCTTACTATTTAAATGCAGAAGGTAGTTGGAAGCGACGGTTCGCAGTTTTCAAAAAACGTCCTTTCTTCTTCTACCTTTCAAACTGTCGAAAGAGACATTTTTTGGGGGGCAATGTGTTACCTCGAGATTTCGACAGTAGTATTTGAATAGGTATTATGAAGGTTCAGTTCCTTATTAATGATACTTTGGAAGTTACAGGTCTCATTCAAGTCAATCTGCTACCAGTTTCGACAAAGGAAGTTTTCGAGCGTGAATAGTTAGGAAGGAGTTCGACAGGTCGATGCGTTGATTCTATAGGGAAACAGAGCAAAGGTCTTTTCGACAAAGTGGTGTCCAAGGTTTCGACAAGCAGTTACCAGCGAACCGGTCGAAGTTCGAATTCAAAGAGCAGTTAAGGGCGGTTTCTAGCCGTTTATGTATACCTCTAGTAGTATATATACTATTTTGTAATAGAAAATCAAGGGGCACAAATCATTACGCAAGTTACAGAATTCTGAAACTCTAACTTCCAAGCCAAAGCGAAAAACGAGTAGAAGAATCATTGTTCATTGTATGTGATTGTGCACCGTTTCTTCTTTATTATTTTTTCAACTCGATTCGAATTTGTTTACATCTTTGCGAACCATTTATTGCTTCTTTTATTTTAGTTCTGTTTTTATGGTAAACTGTCCCCTTTTCTTTAAACTTCTTCTAATCAAAACACTGGTGTTCAAAGGCAATTGCACAGAGATTTTTCTAGTTTGATCTCGCAAACATTTCTCATAAAACTAGTGATTGTTTGCTAAAAACACCAGCAAACACCAGCCCAACAAGAGTTCACAAAAGGGCGAAATTCACCATGTTCTAACCACCCATTAATGAAGCGAAACGGCTTGGGACCCCAATCCTTTTGAGAACGAATGAGCCATATCGGGCAGTGATCCGATATGTCTATATCACCAATCCACTGTCCCGAAACATTCCATATAGATACAAGAACTTCTGTTATAAGAAAACGATCCAATCGACTCATAGAAATACCATCAGAGCAAAACCAATAGTACTTTTTCCCCAAAACAGATACATCAATAAGATCCATGTCGTCAATAAAATTATTAAATTCAACAATAACTTGGAAGTTGCTCCCATCCCCACTCTTACCTCTTCTTTCTTCAACATTAGCCACGGAATTAAAATCCCCAACCATACACCACTCACCCCAAGCAAAACTCGTTTTTAACCTCTTCAACTCCTCTCAACCCTTCCTTTTCTCAATCAAAGAACAATGAGCATACACATTCACCACATAGATTAGAATGCCACGAGACACAGCACACACCCCAACAAAACCAACACCCTTAAAAGAGAAATTAACTGACCAAGAATCTACCAACCATGAAGACAAAATTCCACCCGTACGGATCAAGGAAGCCAACTGACGACGTTTTTCACTATCGCCCCACCCTCTTAAGTTTAGTGAAAGAATATTCATGAGACACCATTTTTAGCCACCCCCTTATTTCTAACTTCTTTATCACGTAGCTCACCAGCTTCAATCAAATCAATATAATGCTCGTCATCCTGATTACCCTCCACCCCCAACTTCTTGGCCTCCTCCCAAACCTTCCTAACCACCGCTTTGTTTTGGAGAGCCCAAAAACTATTATTCACCCGAACAATATCTGAGCTATTGATGAAATCATCACAAAGGACTGCCCCTACAGAGAAAAATGAAGAACTATTCATACGGTTATTTGACTCACCATCACCACCACCAGGCATACCCTCTGTGACTTCCTTAACAGAGACTTCCTTCAACTCATGAACAACACGACGTAATTTACCGGAATGGGGGGGTCTCCTGACTCCCACCTTGCGAAGCTTGCGTTGCTTCTTTCGACGAACCGGGCCAGGGAAAAATGGCGCAGGCCTTGAAAGAATAGTAGTTGGAGAATTCGCTCCAACGGTTTCCACAAGAGGTTTTGAATTAGTTTGTAGAGATAAGTCCAACAATGAAAGAGCACCACGACCCAACAGAGAATCACGGCCCAACCCGTTAACATCTAGTAAAGAATTATTTTGATGAGATAGGCCCAGCAACGAATTAGGAACCAGACCATCATTAGAAGAGGAGTTAATGACTGGGCCCACATTTGATGAATATCTAGCCTGACAAGGAATCATCTCCTTCCTATTCAGATTTACGTGATTAACGATTTTGTTTTTCTCCTCAACAGCTTCCCTAACTTCTCTCCTACAATCATGGGAAGTATTAACGGTTTTGTTTTTCTGCTCAACAACTTCCCTAACTTCTCTCCTACAATCATGGGGAATATTAATTGCCTGATTTAATGCATCATTAACTACCAAAACTCCGGGCACGTCACCGGCGTCGACCTCCTCTCCGATGAACCCAAAATTGTCCTGCCATTCCTCGTCAGAATTCTGAGAATCACTCTCAGAAGTTACGCTAACAGTTGTAGGTTTCAAAACACCGGCACTCCATCTAAGCGGACCGCTCCAATCCTCAACCAATCTAATTGTAAACATAACTTTGTTTATGGAGACTTGCAACACACGATTGATATTTTCAAAGGACTGAGTTCGAACCATAACTCAAGCAACATCCATCTTCCTCCTTTTCTCAGTGTCATCATCCGCAAAAAGATAAGTACCCACTGACGAAGTAAGTTCAGAGAAGAATTCAACATTCCACGCATGCATGGGTATTCCAAAACATCGAATCCATACAATGCGTTCATTGTCCACATCTGATGCCTTCCACGGTCGTATCCATTTGAACCATTGATACAACCACTCCCTTGCTTCTTCCACGAACCCCTTAAAATCCTCCTCATCCTTGCTACCTTCAAGGAGCACCAAATTAGCCCCTATTGGTGTTGCCTTGATCGAGAACACCCATTGTCTTACAAATTCGTCGTGGATGAAATATAATTTACCTGGATGAATCACTTCACCCACCATAGCTTTGGAAAGATCAAGACTGTGCTCCGACAACATCTCAACCGAAAGATCACAACTAACCTCCACATTATCGTTCGCCACCTTATGAACCTCTCCTTGATTGTGACTAGTTAAACTCTTTGGTACCCACACTTTTTTTGATGGCTCACCCTGAACATGATTCAATACCGGTTTCGGAGGGACTTCCGGAAGTTTTGCACCTTTGCGATCATCATGATCAAATCTAGGCATATTCACAAAAAGCTTCACATCATCAATGAATATGTTGTCAAGATAAGTGGCCAATCTCTCCGGTTCCTTCACGTCTAGAAATCGCACAAAGCCAAAACGATTCCCACTACCATTCCACCTCACCGGAATCACCACCTCCAATACCCTCCCATGATTCGAGAATACATCAAATAGGTGTTGTGCCCTAAACCTAACAGGGAAGTTAGTGAAGTAGAAAGATGAAACATTATCATAAATCATCCCCTCCCTATTAGGTCTAGAAGCAATGTCAGTCTTCAAGAATCCAACCCTCTCCATTCTTCTACGGACAACTTGCCATCCTCCTGGATCTTCCCTAGGAAAAACCCTATCCTCAAATCTCGTCACATGTCTAGCATTACTCCGAAAGCCCCTTCTGTTGTCTCCGTCCCCATATCTCCTGCGTTGCCACCCTACACGATGATCTCCACTATCCCACCGTCCTCTTCCGTCGTTCCCTCCACCTCTCTCGCCTCTGCCGCCTCCTCTCTCTCCCCCCTTTTCTCGCTCTCGCATTGTTACCGACCTTAGTTTTGCTAGTTATTACAAAATTATTTAGTCGGCATATATTTATATCTCAAATACAATTTGTTTAATATGGAGACTAAGTTGATACGAGTGTCTAGTGGCAGATCTAAAAATTTTAGTTAGTGAGGGCAAAAAAAATCTATAGTATTTTCATCTAAATTTTTTTTAAACGGTTTCATGAAAGACACAATTTCCTGACAAAAAAAATTAAAACACCAAAATGTGATGTATTTTGTACTATTGTGTGTGTACTTGGTGTTATATGTGTAATAAAATTAGAAAAAAAATTAGTATTAATTTATTCTTACTTCTATATTTTATAACTTTGTTCATCTATTTCTTTTTTAAAAAAAATTGTGTTCATGGGGAAACATCTAATTTTTTATGGGGGCAAAGAAAAATATAGTTAGTATATTTAAACAAAAATATTTTGACATGTGGCAAGTGCCCCATTCTCATATACTTGCATCCGCCAGTGCGAGTGTTCAGATTTAAGGACCAACCTTGCATATAAATTCATTGTTGTAAATATGATTTGACTCCTAATTGTGGTAATAATCTTGAAGAAAACTATGTAACTTCTATTTGCATTGTGAGAAAGAATTCAATTTACTGTTTTTTTACACTATTAGAACAGGAGTATTAGAATTGGAATCTCATAAATACTAATGTTCCTTTTCCTCAATCAGTTAATTATAGCTCATGTCAAGCTTCTTAATCCTGAAAAGTATGATATGCACAGTTAGGATTGGTCCAAAGATAGGCAGCAACCAAGATAACAAAAGCTCATTCTTATTACACTCTCGTTCTGTTCACTGAGCACTCTCATTTAGTTAGTGAAAAGACTAAAATACTCTTAATGAACAAAGTAGTTCCAAGCGCATCATTTTTTTATGGATTTCAACGGTTACGGTACTTTGAAATCGTACCAGGTACGGTACCGTGGCATATGTTTTACCACTGTTCCCATCCGAACTGGACGACATATACATTCGCTTGGCTAGGAAGTGGCTGACATATACATTCCCATCTTGAAGCGTGATCAGAGGAATCAGAGGAAAATATCCCTGATTTCCCTCTCTTCTATCTGTAACGGTCAACTCGGTCATTAAGTGTATTAATCACCAATAATGTACCTTGTAATATAAATACAGCCCTGAGAGACCAATAAATGGACCCAATTCCATTTTTCTCATACATTAGTGTGATTATTATTATTCTCATGTTCGGTCCTTTCTCATCCAGAGAAACCGACAATAACTACCACACACCCTTAGTACGGTACTTTGATACCGAACTGGTACGGTATCAAAGTACCGTGGCTACTAATTTTGAAATTGAATAGCCACAGTGCCTTAATACCGTACTTGTTAAAACTTCTGCATAAATTTTAACAAATATTTTCTATGTTTCAACGGCTTGCAACAGAGACTTTAAAATAATTGTTTTTGTAATCAGGTGTTTGTTATTTTTGTATTTCGTTATGTTTGTTCTTTGATGTACAATTATACTTTTTTATGAATAAAATTCAGTATAAAATAAACATAGACTGATATATCAATTAACCGTAACAAAAAGTGATGAACACATCATCCATACAAAACTATCAAAATAAAAAGCCTGAAAAAACAACTATAGCTAGTGTTTGTCGCCTTTGGAAACAATCAATCTTTTTTTGGAGTGTTTTATGAAAAGACAATAACTCTTTCATTTTTTCACAAACTACTGAAATAACATCTCAAATGATGCATAAGGTAAATGACTATGTCCATCAAATTAAGAACTTGGCTTATCCTCTAATTTCAAGGGAAGACAACAAGTAAGTGGTGAATTTACATGGATAGAAATCAATGTCTTGTTATGGTGGAATACATCTTACTCTACTTGTCCATGTATAAGGATTTGAAAGAGTTTGGTGGCCATATTGGAGGGCTCGAAACATGACTTGCTTGGGGTGAATCTGTCCAGAATTATCACATTCAACTTAATGTCACAAAAATATATATGCTCAACTTCTGTCTAAGTTATATATGGACAAAGACCCTATGATGATAGCACCTTGTTTGGTTCAGTGGCACTCTTATAGAGATCATAGTATTGTCCATAATGTTGATGGGAGTAGCTTGGGGAATCCTGGGCCGTCTGGAGTGGGTGGTCTCTTACGTAGTAGTAACGGTTCTTGGATTGATGTTTTGCAGGCTTCATAGGCATTACTGACAACTTGCATGCAGAGAGCTCTTAGCCTTGCACCAGGGTCTGCAGCTCGCTTGGGATAGGTTATCGAAGCCTTATTTTCTATTCAGCCTTGATGAATTCGTTGCACCTCATTGGCCCTCGCACTACTATTTGGCATGTCTATGCTGCTATCATTCAAAATATTAAGGAGCTTCTTGGCCGTGAGTGGAGCGTCAATCTTGAGCATACCCTCTGTGAGGGAAATTTGTCTATGATCACCTTGCGAAGATGGGAGCTTTGGGTTCTAGTTTTTGCACCATTTTTTATCCCCTAGTCCAGAGCCTTTGCTTGCTGTGGACGCTAGTGGGGTCTGCTTTGTAAGTCCCTAGGGCTTCCTGTTTTTCCTTTTTGTTTCTCTTCTCAACATTTACCAAAAAAAAGAATTTGGGCCATTCGTGTTGTCCAAATGAGTTGTAGTTTTGACCAAAAACAAAAGTTGTACTTAGAAACTCGATTTAGGAATAAGTAGTGGAAACTTTAAAGTAGGTAAAGTATTCAAAACTTATTGTTATATATCATACTCATTGTGTGAGTATACGAGTGGTGTTTGTCAATTCATTTGAAGATAAAAGAAAATATCCCGTACTCTTTATTCTCACGCTCTTTAGTTGTCAAAAGATGGTTCAAAAACCAACAATGGTTGGTCCAAGTGGTAACTGGACTTGGATCCCACCCCAAGGTCTCGAGTTCGAATCTTGGGTGTGGCAAAACCTCTGTTAGGAGGGGAGAACCACACGGGACGGAAATGCCGGAAACTCGTGGCCAGCCAGGTTCCCCGGCGCAGATTAGTCACCGGCAAAGCTGGTGAAAACTACGCACCAATTACATGGTAACAAAAAAAATGGTTCAAGGGAGAGTTTCTCAGTGATGTTTTTTTATCTGTATAGGAAGTGACAAGTGTCACTTGCAACTCACACACACAATTGTGAAGTTCGTGATTTTAACCTAAGACATGATATTCATCCTAACAATTTCAGCATTTGTCAATTGAGTTAGGCCTTACAGATCTTCGAGTGATGATTGATATAAACTAAAATGTGCTAAGTAATGGAAAAAACAACAAAAAAATTATATATGCAAAGAATTATGCATTGTCATATATTTTTGCAAAATTATACTTTGATATGTAGAAATAATTTAAATTTTAACTTTTAAAAGTTTGCATTTGGAAAATTAATTTCTAAGCACATATTTATACATTTTAAAATGACACTTCTAAGAAATAATACAAAAACTAATTTTTACAAAATGCAGAGGGTAACGAAGATGGATCACGATCCCCCTGACTGCCGTGATATATTTTTGGTGATGTTTTTCCTGCTATATATGGAAGAAATATTAAAAAAAATTGAAATTGAAGGGTTAGATTTAACACTAGACTTTAGTCACAAAAAAAGATTTAACACTAGACAATATTTTGCCACCAAAAAAAAAACACAAGACAATAATATTCATTAAAAAAATTCGCTGGAGAGAATCCATTCTCATTTATGAAGTATGGTGTTTTGGTCTGAGTTTCTAGTATGTGATAGTGAGTTTCTCGACAAACTCCTAGGAAAGGTGAATACTTTATGAAAGGTGATTGTTAGGATATCTTATTTGAAAAGTGTCTTTCTTTTATTATCATATAAAAAAATCATGTTAATATACAAAATTTAATTTTATACAAAATCAAGCTTCCAAAAACTAATCAAAAATACGCACCCCAAAGTCTCGGATTCAAATCTTGAGTGTGCTAAAAACTCTATTGGGAAAGAAAAACCACACGGACCGAGAAAACCAGGCAGTGGCGGTACTTAGTGGGAGCGGAGGGGAGCCGCGGCATCCCCTAAAAATAATAGAATTTTTTTTTCATATACTACTACCAAAATGACGTTGTTTTGGTGGGTTAATTTTTTAAAACCTTCCTAGTTCCTAAACAAAATGCAGCAGTAGAATAGAAGCAACAAAACACGCTGCGATCTCTCTACTCTTGTGTTGTTGTGTATTCATTGACATTCAATAATCAACTCTGCAATTCCTCTAACTCCAAGCTCCAACTACGGAGACCTTCTTCTTCTTCAGTTCTTCAATAGTTCAACAGTTCGTTTGGCGGTGGTAAATATTGGTTTGCTTTGTCTGTGAACCGTTGCTTGCTTTGCTTTATTGCTTTTTTTTAGACCTTTTTTTAGTTATAATATTTTAGTTAGTTGTTACCGGCTCCCCTTAATATTTGGGGTAAAATCCTCCACTGAAGCCGGGTACTCGTGGCCAGCCAAGTTCCTCGGCGTAGATTAGTCATCGACAAAGTCGATGGAAACTACGCATCAATGACATGGTAACAAAAAAAACTAATAAAAAATAACCAAACTCGCCGATCGAATAAAGTTAGAAGACAAAAAATGCAAGTTGACTTTATATTTAACTCCTACCGTAAAATTTGGATTGAGTGTCTTTAGTATTACGTATTTTTGGTACTTTTAGGCTTATTTTGAAGGAAAAGTGATAAGAGAAAAAAATTATATAAGATGAAAAATAAAATATTTGAGGAGAAAGATAAACACAAAAAGCTAAAGATATGACTTATGAGTGTCTTTGCCACCCTAAAAACACATATACCATTAACCTACTACCAAAATATCAATCTTACTTTTTTCCGAACTAAACAATTTTAGTATATTTATGTAATTTCATTTTTTTACTTTTTCAAACTTTTTCACTCTCTCACATACTTTTTCAAACTTTTTCACTTTCTCACGTCTTTTTCAAATTTTTTCACTTTCTCACTCTCTCGTATATACTTTTTCACACATTTTTCACTCTCTCATCCTCTTTCTTCCTCTAACTCTATCTCATTTTTCTATTTTTCACAATATATCTACTTTAATTTCATCTAAATGTCTCTTTCATTTTTTTAATATTCTATTTTTTCTCTGTCAATAAGTTTTATTTACTCTCTACGAGAATTATTACAATTTGTTTCAGACTTAGACATAATTTAATTAGTCCGAGTATTGGTACCCAGAAACGGTTATCTGGGAGCATCACAATCATGTGCCAATTTCCCCTTATTTTATCGCTATCCTTAACCTTTTTCGTGTCGAAGTATGTTTCAGACTCATAGTGGATCCCTAATTCGTGATGACTAATAAAATACATACATGTCTCCCTAACGGTTCAGAAACATTAGAACATAAAATAATGACTCTTGGTTGGTTATATAGTCTTCCTCCATTACAAATTTCACTATTTTGCTTTAATGTCTAATGTATTTTATTAGGTACGTACTTTCTTTTTGACAGAGAATCTAAAAATTTACATCCGGAGGAGGGTGTCTCCACGTCGGCACTACAGTAGCTCATGGCGCCAAGTTCCCATAGTTTCCCTCCAATTTTCCGGCCACTTGATGGCCGCCATGTGGTCCATGTTGGCTCCACGTCATCCCACTCTTCTCCCATGTGAACTTGTCAGGTACTTCTGTTACCCCATGTGAACTTGTCAGATGTCTTTCTTCATTCTCAGCTTTGGTAAAAAAACTGTGAGCTTGTCATCTCTTGTGAGGGAAAAACGTGTACCAGTGGAAAACCATTAAGAGAATACTTCTCCTCCTCCTTTCCTTTTCCTCTCAATCCCTTCCTTCGATCTCTTTCCCCATATCTCCCTCACCGCCAAAACCCACACCCCTGCGGCCAAAGGCCTCTGTCGCCATATCTCTCTCCCTCTCTATACCTACGCGAGAAAGAAGAGAAGAAGTCACCACCATGAGTCCCACACCCTCACCGCAGCCAAACTCATCTCCTCCCCGCCCGCCTGTCTCCATTGCCAACTCCTCTCTCTCTCTCTCTCTCTACCACCCATCTCCGGTTACACTTTGATGGATCCGGTTCACGGGTTGTTTTACCCGGTGGATCTTCAGTGAAAAGGGGTTGCGGTGGAACTGGGGTGTTCCTTCCTCGACATTACGATACAACCCCTTCAGATTCTCGCTATAAAAATAGTACTTCTATTTTCTATTTCTTCTTTGAGATCTCTTCCGGTTTTGGTGTTTTATTTTGTTTCTTAATATGTGTTGTGTTCTGTTGTGGTCAGATTCTGCTCCTGTTATGCTACCGGCAAAGTCAGTTTACGCTCTTAAATCTAACATTCATGGCCTCAATGCAACTTCTCAACCGCGCTTCTCAAACACGGATTATGGTATGTATTAGGGGTCTTTTATGTAAACCTCTCTTATGCTCCAAGAACAACTTTGTTGGAGATAGTAAAGGCACTATCTCTCAAAAATTCATCCCACCGGAAAACGGATTCAAAGGGAATTGATAAAAAAGGAGGTTTTATTTATTTATTATTTATGTTGCATGTCCTTCTTGAACAACCCCTTCTGAATTTTACATTTTTGGATTTTTGATTTTCATGTTTTTTGAATGAACGAAAACAAGATTGCTGTTGTTGGGATTGTTGTGAACCTCTCTTTTTGTTCTATAAGATGGTTATGCTTAAGAAGATTTAAGATAACTCAGCTTTCTCTACTCTCATGAACTTGGTTTATTGCTGCTGTAACCAAAATTTCATAGTGTAGATAGTATTTTGTTTAATTTTATTTATGCTTTTGAATTTCAATTATGGATGACTTCAACCTTTACTGGGAACAAACGAGGTTCGGGTGTGGGGAGCAGAGAAATATTTAAAAAGAGTTTTTTCCTTTGCTCTTAGCTGCACACACCTACATTGATCAGATAGTTTTTAAAAGATTTAGTTTTATTGGATTAGACATTATTTTCAATCAAATTTGTTTTCATGTTGCCATGAATAGAAGATTCTTTTTATATAGGCTTATAATTTCCAGGAGTTTTCATAAACTAATTGTTTCTTATTTTTGTATAATTTTGATACATGGTAAATCTGGACCAATATGTACGAAAAATCAACTTGACCAATATGTACATAAAATAGTTTCTCTATGCACATCAATTTGCTATTTCCAAGTGTGACACTGACATAGCAGTTTGAATCACAGATTTCACCACTATTCATGTAGATGAGAACCAAATTGCTGCATAATTAGTTAAACATAGTCCACTTGAAAGTAACTTCCCTTAACTAAACAATCTTGACTTGGATACCTCCATCTATTTACAAGTAAGAGGTATAAAAGATATCCAGCTTTGAAGATTCTAAATTGGGTGAGTGCCTGTTGGTTTGATATTCTCTAGATACTGCTGCATCTTGCTTCAATGTGAGATTGTAGGTCAATTGGCTATTGGTAAATGGTTTGGATGATGGAACTGATGTATAGAATTGTTTTTAGGCTTATGCAGGCATCTTAACAATTATAAAAATGGTTTGAAATTTTGTATACTGGAACTGATGTATTGTCATACCCCAATTTTGTCCGGCTTAGGTCAAAATCCTAATTTTCCACAAAAATAAATAAATTGAAGAGTGACGAGCATTATGCATTGCATTTTGGGTCCTAAAAGTCATTCCACAGCTTTTAAAATCATTTTTAGGGTCGAAATGCATTTTGGAGCAAAATTAGGGTTTTTGGAGCAAAAAGGGTATTTTGGTCATTTCCAAAATTAAGTAATTTCTCACCAAAAATCATTATTCAATATCAGAAGAATGCATTTGGATCAAAATGAGTTGGGTCATATTTTTTATGCGCATGCATTGATAAATTTTTGCATAAAAAGTCAAACTTCAAAGAAAAGGGCAAAATGAGAATTTCCTTCAAGGTGAGGTATCAAATCAATTTTGGGAATGGTGATATCATGGAATTTTGGGCCCAATGATTGATTCCTAGGATATGGCCCAAAGTGGCATGAATAATGTGGAATTATCATGAAAAGAATAATCAAAAATGGTAAAATAAGGAAGTGTCCTCATATAAGACAAAATGTACTATCTTTTAGCAAGCTTGCACAAACTTGGGCACCAAGGCCTCATTTGCTCCGAATTTTCCAGCTATTTTTCACCTCATTTTGTGTTTCTTCATGCCCTTGATCCATGTGATTTGTATTCCTAGCCATTGATTAAAATTCTAGATCAAATCCTAGGCTATAACTTTGTGTACAAAACCCTATTTGCCCTTAACAATTTTTGTGCAACAAAAAGCTCCTAATTTTCGTGTATGACCCCATTCCCTCTCCATTTTGTGTTTTCTCTCCACCCTCAATCCATGTGATAAGTGATCTCAACCCTCCATTCAAAATCAAAGTTCAATCCTAGAGCACTTAGTAAGGCCAATGACCCAATTGCCCCTAAACCTAAAATAGCTCTATAAATACTCCCTCATTCCCACACCTAAGGATCCTTTGGCCTCTCATTAAAACCCTAGCACACCAAAAACACCCCATCTTCCTCTCTTCCACGAAATCTCTCTCACTCCCTCACTTCATTCTTTTCATTTTTCACCATCAAATCTTCCATTTCTTGCTAGATCATCATCATTAAAGCCATAAAACCGTTGCCAAAAGCTACGGCAACGGTCGAAAAACGTTTTGACCCTACGGCAACGGTCGAAAAACGTTGCATAAAGCCATAAAACCGTTGCCAAAAGCTACGGCAACGGTTATCAAACCGTTGTACCTGCGGGCGTTGTCTTAGCTTTAGGCAACGGTTATTTGTCCCCAAAGGCAACGGAAGCTGAAAACCGTTGCCACTGCTAGATGGAACGCAACGGTTTTAGTTTACACTCTATGGCAACGGTTGAAAACCGTTGTCAGCTACGGCAACACTTTGAAACCGTTGCTAGGTATGGCAACACGTGGAAACCGTTGCCATAAAGTGGAAACCAAAACCGTTGCCATGTATGGCAACATGTAGAAATCAAAACCGTTGCCATGCTATGGCAACACTTTAGAACCGTTGCCATGCTATGGCAACACATAAAAACCGTTGCCATAAAGTGGAAACCAAAACCGTTGTATGGCAACACTTTAGAACCGTTGCCATCTATGGCAACACGTACAAACCGTTGCCATAAATCCAAATAATGCAATCACATCAAACATTGACCATTCCCTGTTTATTTTGCTACTTCAATCACATAATTATATTGCTAATTCAATCACATCCATTGCTATCAATCACATATCAAACGTGTAACAATTTAACATACAAAATGCTATCAATCACATAATTAAGACTTGAAGAGAAATGCTCTACTATATTGCTACTTCAAAGACATAATTAATGTATGTTGAACAACATTATATTAATTTCTACTTCAATGTTGCCAACATTGCTATCACATATCAAACATGTAATAATTTAACAGACAAAGATTTATATCTTGCAAGTCTTCAACATAATTAATGTGTTGAAAAGTTATATTACAAAAAACATGTTCCATTTCCAAAATAAAGCCATTCAAGTCTTCAACACATGTCTTCAAACTCTTCATCATCCAAGTCCAAGCCATCAAGACCAAGATTTATACCTTCATTATTTTCCTACAAAAGTAACAAAATTCGATTAATGCCATAAAATCACCAAAACAAGTGTTGAAGGAAAAGAATATGGATCATCAATTGCAATCTTTATAGTTTTCAGTTTTCAGTTTCAATTTTCAGTTTTCAGGCAATCTTTTTGCAATCTTTATAGTTTTCAGGCAATCTTTTTGCAATCTTTTCAGTTTTCAGTTACAGAATAGAATTTATCCTTCTGTTTTTTTAAACATGTAAAGACAATGGGATTAACTTAGAATTCAGGCAATCTTTATACTTAAAGACTTAGTATTGGGATATAGGGAAAACTTTGGAATACTTAAAGACTTAGTATTCAGGCAATCTATTTGTTTTTCTCCTAATTATGTTGAGTAAAAAAACAAACAAGAAATGGATGAAAAACTTGAGTAAAAAATTCATTCAGGCACATGGCAAAAAAACAAACAAGAAATGGATTCGTAACAGGACAACTATCCAGCTTCGTAACAGTATGCAATGGCTTCGTAACAGGACAACTATCCAGCTTCGTAACAGGACAACTATCCAGCTTCTGTTTTTTTTGCCAAGTCAGCAAATAGGACAACTATCATTCAGGCAATCTTTTTGCAATGGCTTCGTAACAGTATGCACATGGCAAAAAAACAAACAAGAAGTTTACCAGTTTTCAGTTTCAGTTTTCAGTTTTCAGGCAATCTTTTTGCAATGGCTTCGTAACAGTATCCAGTTTTCAGTTTTCTCACAGTATTCACTAAGTCTCTAACTAACACTTCCTTTTTTCCCTTGTGTAAATGGAGCGACAGCAATTGGTGTAAATTGAGTTAGCCTTTTTGGTTATGGTTGAAAAATGTTTGATTTTTTGTGATGAAAATCACAAACTGTTGACTACCCATAATTATTATCATAAACTTCATATTAACACTTTCATAATTTTGAAACTTAATAGAAATATCATGCACTTTAATATTCTATCCACAACAGAGCAACTTTTATAACTCAACAAATTCACAGATGTAACCATTCTACAGGTAAATAACTAAATTGAACCGACATGGTGATGGGTTTATTTCGGAATCGATGATTTATGTTAGGAATCACAGATACTAAAATTAAATTTGCAACAGTAAAACAAAACCCTAAATCGAAGATAAAGAAGATAGATGTAAACAAAACCCTAAATTGAAGAAGAAGATAGATGTAAACAAAACCCAAAAAAACAAAACCCTAAATTAAAAAAGATTAAATAACAAAATCGAACCCGAGGGAGGAAAACCAAGAGAGAGTGAGAAACGAACCTGAAATCATTGCGAGAGAGAGAGAGAGAGAAACGAGCTTGAGGGAGACGAGGGTTGAGAGCTGAGGGAGACGAGGGCGGAGAACTGAGGGAGACGAGGGCGGAGAACTGAGCGACGAGGGAGACGAGGGCGGAGAACTGAGCGACGAGGGAGACGAGGGCGGAGAACTGAGGAACTGAGGGACGAGTGATGTTTGCTTTCTGTTTTTGCGATGAGGGAGACGACGTCGGAGAACTGAGGAACTGAGGAACTGAGGGCGGAGAACTGAGGAACCTGAAACGTTTTGTGTTTGCTTTCTGTTCGCGTGAGTGATGTTTGCTGCGTGAGTGATGTTTGCGTGAGTGATGTTTGCTGCGTGAGTGATGTTTGCGTTTTTTTTTTGTTTAGAGTTTATTTGGGAAAAGAAAAGGCGCTGCTGTTTAGCGCCTAGTATTTTGGTTTTTCAATAATTGTCCCTATGGCAACGTTTATCGACCGTTGCCTAAAGATTAAACAAAAAACCGTTGCCGTAGATCTTATGGGAACGGTTTTCAGCCGTTGCCAGTATAAAAAATTAAAAAAAAAATGAAAAAGCAACGGGTTCAAAAAACTAGGGGTGTTCAGTGGTTCGGGTAAATCCAAACCAACCCACGATCCAATCCAAACCGATATGTTTGGTTCGGATATTTTTCGTGTTCGGGTCAAAATTGAACAAATCCAAACCAACCCGTAGTTGTTTGGATCGGGCAACGGATTTTAAAAATCAAATCCGCGAACCCGAACCAACCCATATTAGGTCATAACAATTTTGTTATTTTAGATGCACACGATTTTATTTGCTTAGAATTTTTACCTTAATAATTTATGATTAAGTTGTAAAATTTTAATATTATGAATAGGAATACTATTAGTGGATTTGAGTTTGATTTCGTGTGATTTTCAATTTTTTTAGCTATTTAAAGTGTTGGAATATCATAAAAAAAATGTTTTTTTTATATTTTAGAAAATTAATATTTTAGTGAATGACCCGTGAGTCCAATCCAAACCAACCCGTCCAATATCGGTTCGGTTTGGTTCGGATTTTGGAGGAAAAAATGTAAAATCCGAACCAACCCAAACCGAATAATTATCATTGGTTTGGGCAAAGGATTTGGTCAAATCCGATCCAAACCGACCCACGAACACCCCTACAAAAAACCGTTGTCATTGTTAGCTAAGGCAACGGTTTTTTTGACGTTGCAATTTTTGGCGTTGTCGTAGGGTCCAAATGTTGTAGTGATTCCTTCCATTCTCTTCAAGGTTGCATCATCAAATTGCTAAGAGCTAGCAATCTTTGTGTTCATATCATCTCCTTCTTCATTTCTTTGTGACTTTGAGGTAAGCTTTGAAACTTTGCATCTCATATTTAGTTCTTCTTGCATAATCTCTCTTCTACTCCCAACTCCTTCTTGATTGCTTGTTGTTGTTGCTTTGAGGATCCATTTCAAACATTTTGACAAGGACTTAGGGAGCCTTGGGTGTTTGAGATAGGTCCTTGGCCTTGAAGGAGTTGTTCTTGTGCTTGAATAATTTCCCTTGCATATTTACATATTTTGCACTAGATTTCATAAATAAAATTGTTGTTTATGGGCTTTAGCATTTCGCATATCATAAAAGTTAGGGTTGATATGATTTTGTTGCACTTCCTCGCTTAATCATATGAATCCTTGCAAAAAAATAGATCTATGTTGCTTTGTGTTAATTTTGGTTTTTTTATTAAATAAAATGTGGATCTATGTTTCCTTTGGTTCGCATGCTTATAGATCTAAAAATATTTCCAAGTTGATTTTGTTGTTGTTCTTTGTTTGGTGATGTTTGATCTTGTTGTTAATATTTTATTTTAGTGTTAGATGTTATTTTTTGTTGTTGGTTGATGATATAGCAATATGATTCCCACTAGTGCCTAGTGCACCTTGACCTAAGTGGTGAAGATTGCTAGAAATGACTCAATTTAGTTTGTCTGTCCACTTATTCTTGTGTCTTAGTTTGCTTATTGTAAATTGTTGATGATAGGCAAGTTGATTCTCACTAGTGCCTAGTGCACTTTTCTCAAAGTGAGAAGATTGCTCTATGTGATTCAACTTGGTTTTAGTGTTTATTTACTTTTTACCTTTTTACTTTACCATTCATTAACTTTTTACCAAAACATAAAAATATTTTACTACTTTGGTTTTTACCACTTCATTAATTTTTTACTAAAACATAAAAAGATTTTACCACTTCCCATTTACCTCATGCATTTTTACTTTACCATCTCATTAAATAATTACCATTTACTTCATGCATTTTTACTTTACTTTTCACTAACTTCTTACTTAAAGTTTTACAACTTATCAACTTGCAAAAATACCCAAAACATTTTCACATTCATGCATCTTCATTCATACTTAGTTTATGTGACACTCTCATGCATCCTCATATGCTTATATCTCTTGCATCCTCTTATGCATCCTTGTATGCCATCCATTCATAAATAAAGTGCTATGCATCCATTCCTTGTACACTCATGCACTTACATGCTTACCTAATCATGCATCCTTGCTTACATATTCAATCATTTAACTTAGAATACTCTATGTTTACAATCAATTGTATTCACTTGTTCTTGATGCCATGTAAATGTCTTGACTTGATTGTGTGCCCTCCTCTCCACTTGTATGACCTCCTAATGAAGACGTAAGCCTACTTGCTTGTTGTAGCATAGAGTCATTAGGGTAAATACAATCCTTCTTGCACACACACAATTACTTTGAGAACTTTGTTTTGCATCTTTAATAATTGAATCTTTTGATTGTATGGGCATGTTTAATCTTGGTTAATGAATGATATGTTCATGTTTGCTTGAGTATTATTCATTCATTTGCATTTGGTTATGGATTTAGAATTGACTTGAAATATTCTACTCCTTTTCTAAAACCCATTTCCTAAAATCATTTCAAAACAAAAAGAAACTTTTACTTTCAAAACAAAAATAAATCAATCGTCATTAAACACCAATTGCGCCGTTGCCGTTTAGGTCATTAATGATGATTTCATTTTCAAAGGAGTTAGTAGCGAGACCATTCTAACCGTTGTTGTTCGGTCTTCGCAAAAGCTCTATCCCATTTTCGAAAACTTATTCATTTCTCAAAAATAAACCAATTGTCATTAAACACCAATCGCGCCGTTGCCGATTAGGTCATTAATGATGATTTCATTTTCAAAAGAGTTAGTAGTGAGGCCATTCTAACCGTTGTTGTTCGGTCTTCACAAATGCTCACCCCATTGTTTTGTCCCGATTTTCAAAGATACTAAAAATATTCTTCTTCCCTCCTGTTTTCAATAAAACGAACCTCAAAGAAAAGAAAAGAAAAGAAGTAGAATAAATTGCTTTCAACTCGAACTTTTGTCTAAACCACACATCAAGTTAATGGTTCCCTTTCGGTAGAGAGGAGGTGCGGGGTGCTAATACCTTCCCCGTACCTAACCGACCCCCGAACCTACATCTCTGCGTTTTCAAAAGACCACCCGCCTTTTCAAAAGACTTTTTTTCAATGTTTTGGTCTTAAAATAAAAATATTGGTGGCGGCTTCAAATTTTTTCCACGTTGTCAAACGAAATGTCCCAAACCGGATTTTTCGGGCGCAACATGTATGGAATTATTTTTAATAGGATTTGTTCATTTTATGTAGCACATAACATCAATAATTAAACTCACTTTGCTGAACATCATTAAACAGATGGGTGATAGACAATTCAAAGTTGCCATTAGTCTTTTTGCGCATTGTACTTCTCTTTCTCTTCTAAATAAAATCCTTGCTCTTTTTTACCTGCTTTGTGAAATTTAAAGGTAATATTTGGCACATAATAATATACATGTATGTGAAGAAGAAGCATAACGTGAAGATGATTCTGTGACTATCATGTTATGTGTTAATTACCATAATCAATTATATGGAGAGGGGAATTTGTAATAGAACATCATCTAATTTGAATGTATACTTTTTGGACATAAATAAGTGGCTGGCTAACTTGCTGCGGGGGTTAAGTGTAATATAACAAAAGTGTAAATATTCATGATGAACAACTCATTTTGATGTAAAATGAATGTATGATGGATGTAACTTGCTGGCAATAAATAATACTTGCAGAAAGAAAAATAGTAAAATGTGAAAGATCAAACCTGAAAGATGGCCATACAGTTCTTGATGTTGGATGCGGTTGGGGATCACTGGCTTTGTACATTGCTAAGAATTACAGTAATTCCAGGGTTACAGGAATCTGCAATTCCACAACTCAAAAAGCTTTTATCGAGGAGGAGTGCCTGTGTGTTGCTTTATATAGTAGCATTTGCTCTCGGAATTGTTTAGCTTGAAAGTTATGTATTGTACGATGATCAAAATCATTTTCTTCTATTGCTCTCTTGTCAGGGAGCTGCAACTGCAAAACATGGATATCATTGTTGCAAACCTTAGAACATTTGAAATGGAAGCTACTTATGATAGGATATTTTCCATAGAAATGTTTGAGGTTAGATTTTTACAAATAATTTGTCTTGATTGTTGAGACCGTGTTTTATTAAATTTTGGAATCGGCTTTGATCATGACACAGCATATGAAGAATTATAAAGAAATTCTCAAGAAGATATCCAAATGGATGAAAGAGGATAGCTTTTTATTTGTTCATCATTTCTGCCTCAAAACATTCGCCTACCTCTTTGAGGTGAACTTCTTATAATGCTGTTAAGTGTTAAATTCCTTAGATAGCTCAGTTTCTTAGCTAGCTAAGTGTTAAATTCCTTAACATACCACTATATTACTTTTGTTGATGAACGTGGTACTGCTTATCATATAATGGAGGTTTTTGGAGCTGATGGTTTGTATGGGACACCTCGGGGTAGAGAAGCTCAATTGACTTATTTAAGTTCAAAGGGTGTTTTTACCATACAATGCCCAATGTCAACTGACCGGCTTCGCCCAAGGATAATGTGTCATCAACCACCACAAATTCGTATTGAGTTCAACAAGCTGTTGAGAACAAATCTTCCAATGCTCCTGTTTTTGAAGATGGCCTAACTCCTAATAACCCAATTATTATGTAATAACTAACATTTCTACTATTGTTGTCGCTTTTTCTTTCGTTTTAATCCTTTTGAATCTCCTAAACACATTTTAATTGTTACAATTTGTCTTTAATTACTATTGAGCTAATTTTGGTATTATAATGCTTACGTAATCCCTAAAGCTTTGGCCCCATGCATTGCACGGGCCACCGCACTAGTTAGGGACGTAATTGAAGTTCATTGGAATGTTGTTTTATGACTTTTTTGTTGATAACTTGACAAAAACTAATTGTATGAACGACATTTTTACCGTTGTTAGCCAATTAAGAAATGACAAATTATTGACGTCAAAAAATGAACTGACATTATAGTAAAATACGGAGTATAAGAATTTTGTATCAACTACTTTAAAAATCACTCTCATAATATGATTTGTGATTGATTAACGGTAAAAACTTTGCATATGTAATGCATAATACTTAACCTCATTCATTATTTAGATACTTATTGGGCGAATAGCTTAAAGTAGCGGGAAGAGAAAAAAAGATAACCCATTGCCACATTAAAAGCGAATCATACCGATCGATCCAGTTCGACTAGTGGTATGATTGGTTCGGGCAAGTAGTTGGATCAAGCATGTTGGTGTGACTCGGTGACTTTGTTGTTGGTAGTGATGCAAACGGGGCGGGCGGGCACGGGTACCAGATTCCCGCTACCCGCCCCGCGAGATGCCCATGAGACCCGTGCCCGCGCGGGTACTCGCATAGCGGGTATTAAATGGGTATTATCCCTTCACGGGTACCCACGGATACCCACGGGTATTAAAAAATACTAGAATTACAATAAGAAACTTTAAAAATAACAACCCACTAATTATCCAAAATATTAGGATAAAATACACAACACAAGTTATCAAAAATGACAACAAAATATCAATAAAAATTCACTTAAACAACAACAATGATATTTATAAAAAAGAAAAACAACAACGCTGGTCGCTGTCACTGGTCGGAAGTGCTGGTAGTGGTGAGTGGATGGAGCGCTGGTAGTGGGAGGGAGTGGGAGTGAGAGTAATTTTTAGGGTTTCTATTTATATATGAGGTAATTAAGTATATGCTATGGGTACGGGTACCCGCGGATACGGGTACCTCATTACCCGGCCACGCCCCGTTTATTAACGGGTATTTTAAATGCCCGTTTATTTTGCCCATGGGTACCCGTTAAGGGACCCGTCCCGTGCCCGTCACGGGTATTACCCGCGGGTGCGGATTTTTTTTGCACCCCTAGTTGTTGGTGACCTGGTCGGTCGAACCGATTCGACCTAGTCAATGTTGCACTTTTTTAATCTACTACAGAATGACTTCGTTTTGCCTGTGATGACGGTGTTTATGTAAAAAAAAAAATTAGAAACAACGTATTTTGCATGTTGTGTTTAAGGTATAGTAAACAAAATTATAATATTTTCTAGTATGAAATTTATACATATGATGAACTTTTTGATATATTTTAGTAGTGACTGAGACATGCAGTTTAATTAGTGACTCATTGAATATCAACATAAAACTGATGACTAGCTGCGGATAAAGCCATCTCTGTAAGGATATGAACAACTTTATTAGCATTCCTCTTAGAGAATTCAACACGAGAGTTTGAACTAAAAGCATAAAACAAGTTCCTACAACAACAAAATAACACACCCAAATTTCGAATTATGGATACTAGACGAATTAATTAATAGCATTAACAACAATCTTTTGGTCCAAATTCTAAAGCACAAATATGTTCATAAGGAGTCATTTCTAGATACTATAAAGAAATCTGGCTTAGTAACTTGGAATGCCATTATGAAAGCCCGCAATGCTCGGAGGGATTTGATTTTAGATTGGGAGGTGGATCCTCATCCTTCTGGTTCACCAACTGGTCTGAAGTGGGCAAGCTAGCGGAGCAGGTACTTTTCGTGGATATCCATGACTTGGATTTGTGCATGAATGATGTCTATGCGGAAGGACATTGGAATTTCAATAATTTGTACACTAATATTCCTCCTACTGTTTGTGACCGCCTCAGGGCACTACCTATTTGTCTAAATTCTCAAGTGCCCGATACTAACCTCGAAAGGGAACTTAGATGGTATCTACACTGCCAAGGATGGTTATTATTGGTTGAATAGACATGACTTTATGCGTAATGCAATGGATAATATTTCTTGGAGCTGGTTGTGGCATATTTCTGCTCCTGAAAAGTTGAAATTCTTTCTTTGGACGGCCTTGCATGGGGCTCTTCCTACTAAATCTATGTTGTGTAATTGTGGTATGATTCAAACGAATCTCTGCCCCAGGTGTAATCAACCGACTGAAACAATTATGCATTGTCTGAGAGACTGCGATTTTGCGCATTCTCTTTGGTCTTCTATTGGTATTATGGACCCTACCTTCTTTCGAGAGGACGATTTATATGAGTGGCTGAGAAGTGGGGTGGATGGGGAATATAGTTTCCTTTTCTTGGCATCTTGTCGGTGGTTGTGGCGAGCCAGGAACAAACTGTGCCTTGCAAATGAACTGGTTGTTCCATATACTCTGAAACTACTCATTACGAATTATGCTAATCTGCTCTCTAATTGCTTTTTTAAGTGCATCCCTACTCATTCCACGAGATTGGAAACGTGGAACTCAGATAGCGGTGAATGTATGGTTTTAAACGTTGATGGTAGTAGCCTTGGGAACCCGGGTGTTTTGGGTTTTGGAGGTTTGTTTCGAAATAGGGCCGGTTCTTGGTTCCACGAATTTGCAGGTAACAATGGCTATTCTAACATTTTACATGCAGAGCTACTAGCACTCTATCATGGTTGAAGACGACTTGGGATTTTGGCTTCAAGGATATGTTGTGCTACTCAAATTCCATGTCAGCTATTAAGTTAATCTCAGAGCCGGTTAATAGATGGCACCACTATGCAGCTATTATTCATAATATCAAGGAGCTTCTATCCTGGGAATGGAGAGTTCAGGTCAATCACACGCTCATGGAGGGGAATGCTTGTGCGGACTTCTTAGCAAAGTTTGGTGCCGGGAATCATGATACTTTTTGCTCTATTGCAGAACATCCTACAAGGATTCGTGCTTACCTACTAAGTGATGCTAGTGGGACTTTCTTTTCTAGATAGTTTAATTTTTCTCCATTTGTACAAAAAAAAATCTTGACATCCATTTCAAAAATTAAACCTCTCCAACCCCGATCTCTATCCCACTTTATTATGGGAGATCCCAATTTATTATGGCATAATACCAGACCAATAATACTAGTGGCCTATGTTTTTAATGGCAACCAAATTTTTTAAATCTCATTCATTATTTTTTTTATTTTTTAATTTATTTTATGAATATACCACTTTATAATTTTTCTTTTATCCAAAAAGAAGAAAAAATAATTAGTAAGAAATAAGTGAAGAAGTAGGAATGGAGGATTATGAGTGTGACGAAAAATAGTGTCCAAGAAGAGAGATGTCACTAGCACTTCGCACTTTTTCGTGCATAAATAAATATCGTGTGGGTGTGGCGCGTGAGTTATCCTCTCTTGTACTAGTACGTGTCTCTCTTCTCTTTCTCACGACACGACACTCACTAACCTTATTGTGTCTCTCCGAGAGAGAGAGAGAGAGAGAGGTCTGCTTTTCCATTCTCCCACACACACAAACTCACTTTTTTTACTGTTAAAGCCTTCTCCGACCCCAACACAACAGCTAGCTAGCATTCTCTTTCTTTCTTTCCTCCCACTTTTCTCTTCTCCTTCTTCTCTTCTTTCTCAAACAAACCAGCTAACCTATTAACCTTTGAGCTTCTTCTCTTTTCGATTTGCTCCAACGTCCACTTTAGTTGAAGAACATGTTCCCTTTCATTTTCCTCTTTCTTCTTCTCTGCTTCAACTCTCTATCACCTTTAGTAAATTCTCTAAACCCTGAAGGCTATGTTCTTTTAACACTAAAACAATCCATCACTGACCCACAAGGCTCTATGAATAACTGGAATTCTTCTGATCAAAACCCATGTTCATGGAACGGTGTTACTTGTAAAGACTTCACCGTTATCTCCATTAGCATCCCAAAAAGGAAACTTTCTGGTTCACTTCCTTCTTCTTTAGGATTTCTTTCCCAACTTCGCCATCTTAACTTCAGAAACAATGACCTTTATGGAAGTTTGCCTTCTCAGCTCTTTCAAGCTCAAGGACTTCAAAGTTTGGTGCTTTATGGTAATTCATTTTCTGGCTCTATTCCTAATGAGATTCAGAACCTCAGGTACCTTCAAACTCTAGATTTATCTCAAAATTTCTTCAATGGGTCATTACCTACTGCAATTATCCAATGCAAGAGACTCAAAACCCTTGTTCTCAGTATAAACAATTTCACTGGCTCTTTGCCTAATGGATTTGGTACTGGTTTTTCTTCTTTAGAAAGATTAGACCTTTCTTTTAATCAGTTCAATGGTTCAATTCCTAGTGACATGGGAAATCTATCAAGTTTACAAGGAACTGTTGATTTGTCTCATAATCATTTTAGTGGTTCAATCCCAGCTAGTCTTGGTAATCTACCTGAGAAGGTTTACATTGATCTTACTTACAATAATTTAAATGGTCCAATACCTCAAAATGGTGCTTTGATGAATAGAGGACCAACTGCTTTTATTGGTAATCCTGGTCTTTGTGGCTCACCTTTGAAGAATCCATGTGGCTCTGATGCTACTAGTTCACCTTCCTCACTTCCAAATCTTCCTGATAACAATCCACTTCAGAATGCTGGCAATGATTCTAGGAAAAGTGAAAAAAACAAAGGGCTTAGTAAAGGTGCTGTGGTTGGCATTGTTGTAGGTGATTTAGTTGGAATTTGTCTTCTAGGTTTGTTGTTCTCTTTCTTTTATTCAAGGGTTTGTGGTTTTAACCAGGATCAGGATGATGAAAATGGTGTTAATAAGGGGGTGAAAAGGAGGAAAGAGTGTTTTTGCTTCAGAAAGGATGAATCTGAAGTACTATCCGATAATGTTGAGCAATATGATCTTGTCCCATTAGATTCTCAAGTGGCCTTTGACTTGGATGAGCTTCTTAAGGCTTCAGCTTTTGTTTTGGGTAAGAGTGGAATAGGTATTATGTACAAAGTGGTTCTTGAAGAGGGAATTTCTTTGGCTGTGAGAAGATTGGGGGAAGGAGGTTCTCAAAGGTTTAAAGAGTTTCAAACAGAAGTAGAAGCTATTGGGAAGTTAAGACATCCAAATGTTGTAACCTTGAGAGCTTATTACTGGTCTGTTGATGAGAAGCTTCTCATCTATGATTATATACCAAATGGAAGCCTTGCTACAGCAATTCATGGTGAGTTTCTTTTTCATCAAGGGCTAAGTCTATTACTCTATAGCACCGATACTTCTGGTTGAAGACGTTTCTGGTTTTTGACACGTATTGTGTCAGACACCAAAACTGCAATTACTTGTATTTTTCAAATTAAAACGAGTGTCTATGTGTCGTGTTCGGTGCTTCATAGGTCTATTATTCTTTTCCCTATTAGTGGAAATTGATGATCCTTTTGAACTTTGTTTATTTGATTGTTTGGTTCTGTTTTATGTTTTCAGGGAAGGCTGGACTTGTCACATTTACGCCGCTATCTTGGTCGGACCGATTAAAAATCATGAAAGGAACGGCGAAAGGATTGGTCTATCTACATGAATTCAGCCCTAAAAAATATGTCCATGGAGATCTCAAACCAAGTAACATACTTCTTGGACATGGCATGACACCTCACATTTCTGATTTTGGACTCGGGCGGCTTGCGAATATCGCTGGGGGTTCACCAACATTGCAATCCAACCGTGTTGCCGCAGAGAAACTACATGAAAGACAAAAGAGCTTATCCACTGATATCGCAACTACTAATATTTTAGGAAATGGTTATCAGGCTCCAGAAGCATTGAAAGTGGTGAAGCCATCACAGAAGTGGGATGTTTATTCATATGGTGTGATTTTGTTAGAAATGATCACAGGAAGGTTACCAATTGTTCAAGTAAGTAACTCAGAAATGGACATTGTACAATGGATTCAATTCTGCATTGAAGAGAAGAAGCCACTCTCAGATGTTTTAGACCCTTACTTGGCTGAAGATGCTGACAAAGAGGAAGAGATAATTGCAGTTCTGAAGATTGCAATGGCATGTGTACCTAGTAGCCCTGAAAAGAGACCTACAATGAGACACGTGCTTGATGCTTTGGATAGATTGTCCATTTCCTCTGATTGAGAAATTTCAAGGTGTGCTGTGAATTGTGTGATTCCAGCTCAATTTGGAAGTTTTTGTTTTTTTTCTTTGTCTTGGTTTAAGAATGTCTTCATGCTGTTTGGATTTTCAAGCCTTGTAATTGAAGCAGTAGAAGAGAAAATGAATTTGTTTGAGTAAAAATCATCACTGTTTCTGAGATTCTCACCTTGTTGATTATTAATTTTTTTCTGTTTAGTTAGCTGGTACTCTATCTGTTCTGTACCGTACCTCTAGACCGGTATCCGATCTTAGACACCAAGTCTGATCCGAGGTAGTTGGTAGGGGTTGGTCTTGATCAACCGAGCTCCGCTTCCGATCCGGGGCAGGTGGTACCTGCGGGGACACTCCGACGCTCAAGTCAGCCAGAGAGCTAATTAGAGGTGAAGAGTAGGAAAGAGTGTGTACCTTTAATGAAGCATTCAATGCTTATTTATAGAGTTTGGTGGTGTTAGACCTGATGAATCAGGACCGTCCGATCTTGCGTTGCGATCTCAACCATCGGTTGATGGATCTGCATTTGGTGTTGGGCCTCATTATTGTGGATTGGGCCAATCCATAACAGTTGCCCCCCAAGTCGGGTCGTCTTGGGGCGAGCTAGACTTGATGCCTTATATGGACTTTATGAGAGTTTTTGAAATTGAGGTCGGACCTTCGTGGCGACCTTCTCCAAGGCCGGGCTTATAATTACAAATAGGGCTGCCCCCAACCTCGGAGTGCCCGAGATACGGGTCTTGGCAAAGATCTTCGAGGCCGGGCTTATACCAGCAAGGGTGTCTGCCACCAGCCTCGGAGCGCCCGAGATACGGGTCTTGTCACAAATCTTCGAGGTCGGGCTTATACCTGCCACCAGCCTCGGCAATGTTAAAACGTGACCACCTGAGGGACTCGAGGTGTCAATTTAAAGTCGCCTTCAGGGCAGTTTACCGGGACTCGGCCCAGATCGAACTCGCCCTTCAGGGTAATGGCAAACTCGGCCATTTAAAACGTGACCACCTGAGGGACTCGAGGTGTCAATTTAAAGTCGCCTTCAGGGCAGTTTACCGGGACTCGGCCCAGATCGAACTCGCCCTTCAGGGTAATGGCAAACTCGGCCATTTAAAACGTGACAACCTGAGGGACTCGAGGTGTCAATTTAAAGTCGGAGGATCTCTGTGGGCAAAAGCGCCGACGTTCCTGCCTCGGGGAATTTTCCCGCTTTCTGGAACGTCGCCTCGGAGAAGAGGAAGCCAGAGATGAGCCGGGCCGAGGGGAACCCTCGGATCAGTAGGAACCATCCGGAGTTCCGGTCTTAGCGTGAAACTTTAAGGCGATCGCTCGACCGATCCCAAATCCTTTCATCCAACCTCGGAACTTACTTTTACTAAGCAATAAATGTGAGGAAAATTGTAGCCGACCCATATATATTAGATGGTTAAACATTTACAAAGTCGGATTACATCATGCCCGTAGGCTCATTCCGAGACCTAGGAGAAACGTGGCCTTCCTGCGTTAATCCCTTCTTCATGATCGATATACTTCTGAGATCGCTGGAGGAACTCGGCAAGCGACTCAACTTGGTTGACCCCGACGTCTATCTGAAATAGACTTCCTTCACGAAGGCCAGCCTCCATGAAGAAAAGACGGAAGGAGTCGTCGAGGTTCCGAACTTGAGCAGCTTCTCTGTTGAATCTCTCTATATAGTCCCGGAGGGACTCATTTTCTCCTTGCCGAATTGCCTGCAATACTAGGGATGTTCAGTGGTTCGGGCAAATCCAAACCAACCCACGATCCAATCCAAACCGATATGTTTGGTTCGGATATTTTTTGTGTTCGGGTCAAAATCGAACAAATCCAAACCAACCCGTAGTTGTTTGGATCGGGCAACGGATTTTAAAAATCAAATCCGCGAACCCGAACCAACCCATATTACGTCATAAAATTTTTGTAATTTTAGATGCACACGATTTTATTTGCTTAGAATTTTTACCTTAATAATTTATGATTAAGTTGTAAAATTTTAATACTATGAATGGGAAGACTATTAGTGGATTTGAGTTTGATTTCGTGTGATTTTCAATTTTTTTAGCTATTTAAAGTGTTGGAATATCATAAAAAAAATGTTTTTTTTTATATTTTAGAAAATTAATATTTTAGTGAATGACCCGTGAGCCCAATCCAAACCAACCCGTCCAAGATCGGTTCGGTTTGGTTCGGATTTTGGAGGAAAAAATGTAAAATCCGAACCAACCCAAACCGAATAATTATCATTGGTTTGGGCAACAGATTTGGTCAAATCCGATCCAAACCGACCCACGAACACCCCTATGCAATACCTTCCGAGATTTAGGCTTCATCTTCGAGTGGGCGAAGTGTGCAGAAAAGAGCTTGGCTAACTGATCCCAAGAGGAGATCGTATTCGACTTAAGAGCCCTGAACCATTCCAGAGCCGCCTTCTCTAGAGTAAGGGGAAAGGTTCGGCACTTTATCTCCTCTGGAACGTTACGGTATTGCATAACCGTGTCAAAGTAGTCGAGGTGGCGGTCCGGATCGCCAGTCCCATCATGCATTTTCAAACCTTCAGGGGGGTTCTCCAGATGCTTTGGCACCGGGAAGTAATCGATTTTCGCTGTGAAAGGTCCTTTACGCTTTGCCGATCTCTCAAGGGGTGGAGACCGTCGGTAGCCATACTTGCCGGGGGACCCCCGCGAGCTAGGGCGTCGACGTTCCTGCCTCGGAGACCTTTTCCGACTTCTGGAACGTCGCCTCGGAGAAGAGGAAAACAGAAACGAGTTAGACCGAGGGGAACCCTCAGGACCATAGGGATCACCGGTGGTCCGACTTGGGGGAGTCATTGATCCTCGCCCTCCTCTACACCGAGGTGGAGTGCGGTGATGGTATCTCCTCCAAGTCGGAGATCGGCGGCGGACGCGGCAATGAGTCGTTCCACTTGAAGAGTGGCGCAGAGGGGAACTCCGATCCGGGATGTTACGAGCCCGGATCTCAGCAATCTGAGCTTCTAACTGGGTGTAGCGTTGGCTTTCCTGCCGGTCGGCCTCGGCTTGCCGAGTTAGGAATAGGATGAGCTGTTGAACAGCGTCGACCGGTACCTGGACGGTCGGAGGGGGAGGTGGAAGTCGGTTCCGGGCTGAGCTCCCAGGAACCATAGCCGTAGCCGAGCTTCGAGCATGCACCGGGCTAAGGGGTAAGGTGACCGCCACTCCTTCCGGAGTCACCTGTTGCAGGACCGGTCCTTCAGCGGCATTCAGGATAGTCCTATGACGTAAGGTCGGAGCCATCGTCAATCAAGGAGATGGGAGAGGAACTAGAGTACAGATCCTCCCACTGTGGTCGCCAATGTTCTGTACCGTACCTCTAGACCGGTATCCGATCTTAGACACCAAGTCTGATCCGAGGTAGTTGGTAGGGGTTGGTCTTGATCAACCGAGCTCCGCTTCCGATCCGGGGCAGGTGGTACCTGCGGGGACACTCCGACGCTCAAGTCAGCCAGAGAGCTAATTAGAGGTGAAGAGTAGGAAAGAGTGTGTACCTTTAATGAAGCATTCAATGCTTATTTATAGAGTTTGGTGGTGTTAGACCTGATGAATCAGGACCGTCCGATCTTGCGTTGCGATCTCAACCATCGGTTGATGGATCTGCATTTGGTGTTGGGCCTCATTATTGTGGATTGGGCCAATCCATAACACTATCTATTAGTATTAGATATATAAATGTGTAAACATGTGTATGTGTGTTTTATATTAGAGGAGTTAATTTTGATTCCATGTTTAGATGACTAAAATGACTTGTAATATAATTACACATTCTTTACTCAGTGCAAAAAGAGAATGTCAGTATGTGATCGAATCTTGGTTTTATTAGGGCAGTGGAGTGAGGTAGTGACTCTCAGTGAATCTGTTCACTTGTTATGTCTCTCAGTACTCAATATTTGCTTTATCATCTATAACCCGTGATCTTCTTTGTTTGTGGGGTGGGGGGGGGGGGGGGGGTCCTATGAAAATTATATATATATATATTCTGGGAATGTAGCTATTTTGCATTATTATGTCACTGTTTTATACGGTCCCATTCTCTGATCGGACGTTTTATTCTTAAGCGCTGATTTGAACCGTTACTATATAATACTAATTTATTCTAAAGCATACATTATCCGACAAAGAATGCCTGCCATTATCATTCACAGGCACGCAACTGTTAACGGGAAGAAGATAATTAGATAGATATATATATATATATATTTAATGATATTATAGTCATAGATATTAATATCTCATAGTAGTATTTGGTTAATACAGTGACAGCTTATTTAGACAACACTAACTTGTAAAAGTATAGAAGAAATGTATTCAATGTGTTGCTTTTGCAAATATGCTGTACAATTTGATAAAATTTTGCTTGCTGACTAGGCTGGTAAATTGATGTTACTACTACAGCAAATTAGAGAATGGACCCTACATTTACGTTAATTAAGGAAGTCGTTGGTTGGAATTGGTATGTCAAAACCATGTGGCGCGAATTTAGGGAAATGGACTTCCAACAAACAAAACAACAGTGTGATAAAATTATAGGTTGTCGTTTGTACTATCAAGCTGCCAAGTAGTAGTAATTAGTATTAGTAGTCTCACTTTTCTTCTTCTGACTTTGTAGGAAAACAGCACTCCTCTTAGTTAGAGAGTTTCACTTTCACGTGGTTTTGTCATGAATTTAACGCCAATGTTACTTCCAATATTTAGGTACTTATATTATTAAAGAAATTTTGAGTGTTGAGAAAGTTGTTCATGTATGTAGTTATATGTACCAAACTAATACTATATGGTACTCCATTTAAGAAATATTAGTGAATAAAAGTCCAAATTGTTAGGAACACAAGTCACTCAACTCATATCATATAAAATTAAAGTACTTGATTGAATCCTAGCTGCCAATTTGAAGCGCGTGATGTAATCATCAAGAACTTGCTTTACTATTTATTTAAGTACTATCTAAAATAAAATAGCACGTGCAAAGAGCTTAATGCATCAAGTAAGCTGTTTTACATTACATGGTCAGACAACAACTCAACATAATTTAATTCTAAGAGGAACAAGAAACAAAGCCTGCATTATTCTTTCTTGCAATCCTTAACCGTTTCACACACTCTACAAATTCTCTGCATACAAAAAATAATAATCTCATGTTAGAATTATTGTTCAACTACTAGTAAATCACATAGAATAGAATATGTAGAAAAGTGGTATGAGTACATACTTCCATGGGACATCACCCACAACCCTCCAATTATCTTCTCTATCTTTGTAGAATAGTGAATACTCTGATCCAGTGTGAAACAATTGTAAACCAGAAACAGATTGGTTACCTGAATGTTAACACCAGTTAAAAATGGAGTTAACTATATATATCTGCATAAGTCCAATTATATTTTACAGTTTTGTCAAATTACAATGTAATTTTTTATAAAATTGTACGTAATTGTAACTCGTAAGACGATGAAATATGAGTGGACATCTGTTTAAAACTGTTTAGGTCACCAAATATGTAAATTAAATCATTGGAGAAGTAAATAAAAGAGTAAAGACTCATTTTAGTCTCCGACAATTTTTTTGGAATAAATTGGTTCTTGACAATTTTTTTGGACTAATTAGTCCTAACATTTTCAAAACACAGACAAGTTAGTCCTCCGGCCATTTAATATCTGGGACTAATCTGTCCCTATTATGAAAATGTCAAAGTCTAATTTGTCCTAAAAAATTATCAAAAATCAACTTCTCGGGTAAAACAATTGTGGGGACTAAAAGGAGTCTTTACTCTAAAAAAAAATAACAGCATTTTGCAAGTGAATTATTGAGTTTGCCTACCAAACATGTCTTCTAATTGGATTGCAAGACTTGAGTATCCACCATGATCAAGGATACAAATTTTCCTTCCAATGGAAACTCCATCCATGTTAACCTTCACATAAGCCCATCTCTCATTACTCTGGACCCCTTCTATCTCTTCATCGAAGTTTTTATGGACAGATCTAGAATTTGTTGTGCTAGAATTCTTGAGATTGATACTTGAGTTAGGCCAATTCATAAGGTCATCATCATACACTAAAATCCAAACATCATTTCATTAGACCATATATAGAAGCAACTCTCTCTAGTGAGGAAAATTAAATAAATTTTCACTATGTGTTACAATATGAACCTTATAGTACTCTCCCGTCGCAAAGTATATGTATCTCGACTAAACTAGTCCAGATATATGTACTTTTTTGCTTATATTTTACGACAGATGGAGTATAAATTAATCTCACAAAAGGGGTATGAAAAATAAGAAAAATAGATGAAAATTGAAAACAACTAAAAAGGTGATTGAGTAGTCATACAGTTGGCAGAAGAATGATAAGCTTCATGTTGAATAGTTCCAAGACTAAGACCTAGATCAATTAAGCCATGCTCCTGTTTGTCTTGGTAGAAAACTGAGTGAAAATTTGAAGAGTTCAAAAGAAAGGTAGAAGTGTTTGAATCCATGTATTAAGTGCTAGCTAGCTAGACTTGAAATATCTATGTAATCAATGAAAGTATATAATGCTGGTCTATGAGTTACCTCATTTATAGTGACAATGTTGAGATATCGAAATAGCATGTCCAAAATCAAAAGCACATGGAAGACAAAGAAAGCTCCTCTCCATTATCAATCATTAAATGCATAAAGCTTATCCTCTGTTACTAACAACATGGAACACAAGGTAAAAACAAAACACCATAAAAACAAGGGATGGCCAAATTGATCTTTACAGAAGTTATTCCGGATTTTGCTACCTAACATTGTTACAAATGCTCAGACTCTTTCTTATGTCAATATATTCCATTGTGATAGTAACCTCAAAAAGAAAATGGAAAATATCATATAAATTCATTTAGAGGAAAAATATGGGAGGCAGGATAAGGTAATGTTGTACCTTTCTGGCTAGACATTTATCATAACAGCAGTCTTGGCAATCTAGTAGCAGTTTTTACAGTGTAATTAAGGCATAAATAGTACATCCGCGCAGAATTCCAATTACCAATACGCGCAGAATTCCAAACACACGTTTCATACAAGAGTAATGTTAGTTTCTAAGATTCAAACTGTCGACATCAACTTATACTCCTCTGGTATTTTTTAGCTCAGCAACCGAGTAAGCTACTTGCCACTAGATAATTTAGATATTACACCTATATAATATAGTAGTGTATGTATATACTCATATTGGGATGGTATATTTTGTGCAATGAAATATCAATTTAGATAATTTGATATTGTGATTACATAATATCCTCATATTTTGATAGTATATATTTGTGCAATGAAATACCAATTAGCTTCTAAATTATACAAAATCAGTTCATTCATGAACTTCTAAAAGTATACAAAATTTAGTTCTGGAGGTTATCAAGTGAGTATAAGCAAGGGGACAATAGTGATAGGCATAAAGCTCACACTTTAGAATATCGGTTTGAATTATCTTCATATGCGACAGGACAGTCACTTTTCAAGGGAACAGCGATCTGGTAGTTGTTGGACACCAACATCCCACGCCATGCTGCTTTAGTAGGAAAAATTTTGTAGGATATATGTTATTAGTATTTTAATTGCATGCATATCATATATACTCTGTACTTCGATTCGGAAATTGCACTTGGCAGGCTTAGTTAGCAAATCAATTAACATTAAATTTTGTCCGTGGGGGCAAAAATGTTGTCAATAATATTTTTTATTTAAGAAAAATATTTAAAAGTTTAAGAAATAAGTAATTTTGTGAAAACAAATCCAATACCAAAATTTAATGTGTTTTGTGTCAAACTATATGTTAAATGTTAGAAGAGATGTCAAAATTAAAAAGATAAAAACTTATGTGAATTTATTGTCTCTTTTATCTCTTGTAACTTTCTACACATATTTTTTAAAGTAACCATCTAATGGATTGCGGGGGCAATTAAATTTTATTAGACTTGTCCCTAAAGGGTAGCTCACGTGGTTGAGTGAAATAGACATCGTTGGTAGAAAAACGTAGGCGTACGGAGTTCGAACCCTGCTCCCCCCTCCACCCTAACAACTAACACACTAATTACTAACCACTTTGCCTATCTTAAAAAAAAATTATTAGACTTATTTGAACTAAAACAAATTAGTTTGGTGGGGGCAAGTGCCCCCAATATATCACACATGCATCCGTCCCTGAGTGTAACGTATGTTTTTTTTTAATAAAATCAAGGATTGATTTACTTAGGTATTTCTTGAGATGTCAAGATCAACATTAATGGAGGAGCGTGAAAACAAATGTGGATTATTGAGTTTTCTTGCTGGCACTTGTATCAATTTTACTTCTTGCTATTGACTTACTAAGCCAAATTATATTTTCTTCCAATGTGTCTCTTTCATCTTAGAAACATGTTCCAAATTACTACCCAAGCAAACCAAATTTGCCAGTAAAGTCAAACTCAAAGGGACATAAAACATACAATAAAGAGAAATGTTATTTGAATACTTACTTGTGATATCTACTTGTGATTGAAATATGCTAAAAGCGAGACAAAAAATATAATGCTATAAGCTGAAACTTTACTCCAGTAATGATTGAAAAAATAATATAAATTAGTGGTTAACAAACACTTGTATTTTATTTGAGTTTATTCACTAAACACTAGTGAATTGGCCTTGCTAAACAGTCTTAACCAAGTTCAACACTTCGTTAACCACGGACTACATTGACCACTAAAATAGTTGGCTATTTTGGTGACCAAATTTAAATATCAAACAACATTTCTCAAGTAAATACAAGGGCATTGATACCGGAATGGAAGTGAGAGGCTCAACTATCCATGTCCAGGCACACAGACAAGAGGGTACTTATAAAGCACATCAATTGATCAATACACATTTTAGAAACCTGGGCAGGTTATAAACAGTACTTTGTAAGAAATTCTGTACATAAATAAATTTTACAACATTTCAGCGGCAATGCGGGAAACAAATGTTTCTTACAGACTAATGATTTGTAATTCCTATCACTATATCCCTAAATACAATTCATCCTTCATAGTATTATCCTTCACTGTCATGTGTAGGAAACAAAATGCGAAAACTTCATACTCCAATGCACAAAAGGTCTGATAAATTCTTTTAACTTTCTGCATTATATAACGTGAGTACCATTAACAGCCTCAAGTGAGTGAGTGTTGTGTAGGAGATCTATAGGGATATCCAAAAAAAAGCAATAAGAAACTCATACCTATAAGGAACATTGCTATCAAGCATGACCAAAGAAGAATGAATTTGATGAAAATTGATAGTGTACATCACTTGTCGTGACAACTAAGAAAATCAATTATACAGGGATACACCTGTTCCACTGCCTGCACTCAATAGATATGTATATAAAAAACATCATAAAGAAAGCAGCAATAGGTTTAAAAAACAACAAGTACTTTAAGACACAGTTAGAAATGGACTGTCAATAATGATGTATAAAGAAAAGACATGGCAGGAATAGATGAATTTTAGGAGAAACTGATATAAGAGAGTCATGAGAAAATTCTCATGCAAGACATCCAATGAATTAATATTCACTCATTTTGGTCCCTAAAAGATACAAAGTCAATCATACAAGTCCTTGAAAGATGGAAAATTGCAACCGTAATCCCTGAAAATTCATTGTTAGACAAATCAATCCATATATTAACAGGTGCTAGTTGACATTAGCAGAGATAAGTTACATTGCTGTAAATAGCACCATTTCAGAATAGAATACTTAATTCTTTCTTTTCTTTTCTTTTCTTTTCTTTTCTTTTCTTCTCTTGTGCATATTTCCATGATAGTGTGTAATTATTAGGACAGATTTTATTTCCTTTATTTTCTTATTATCATTTATTAGGATTCCTGTACAAGGGTCTATATATTAGATTCTGTGATTTGAAACTAAGAAATCAATAATATTCAGATTATTCAGACCTTTCACATGGGATATTAAGTTCCAGGTAGGATGCATATGTGGTTGTTTTCCTCCCTAGACGAGGTCATTCTATTGTAACTAAAACTCTAATTTCCTTCTTCCTCAGTTTCCCTACCCCAACACCTCGATGAGTAGCTGAAGATTCCACCTTAATTTAGCAAGCTCTCCCCGCATGCTGACTTGAACGATAGCCATGAACACTATATTAGAATATGTAGATACTAGATATTAAGGAACTAAAGCCTGCATTGATGAATGAAGTATTGCCAAGTTCTTCTTGAAGTTGGGAGCGAAAGTGCCAACATAACTGCCATTATGAAATAAAAAACAAATGTTCGAAAATATTGGAATATGAAAAGTGATTTACTTGAACAATACATTAAATCTCAAAGAAAGAAATAGATAAAATCCAACAAGAAGTTCTAAGTTCTAGCTTGTGATGATATTGAACACGCAGATAGCGAGATAGATAAGGAAGCACTTGGATATCATCTAAAAAGTGAATTAGACATCGTTACGGTAGTATGATAAATCAAATAATACTCATCTATACCTATCTCTAATCTTGAAATGAAGCTTCGAAGTTGCTTTACAGCCACCCTTGAGAGAATCTCCGACCTCTACAGTGCAATTGATACTTTCACCCAACTAGCCCTTACTTTATGAGAATCTCAAGTGTTCGTGTGTCTTTGCCTCTTCTTGTATTTAGAACGGTGATGATGGAGAAGGGACAACTCTTTGGTTCCCCGGTATTCCACACCCCATCAACACATCATAACCATCCACCATGCTCACCCGCTCATTGTACTAGCACCTCCCCTGTGGCACTAGAGCTTGGCATATTTCTAGAACTTTGTATTGTTAAAGTTGCTGCTTCCCGGCCCCAGAAGCACTCTGGTCAGCCAGACAAAGCAGTGAGATGAAGAAACAATACCAGTTGTTGTGAAAACTCACCTTCACTTAGAAGGGCAGGATTTTCCCCAGAAACAATTTTGGGCTAGACCTTGTAATCACACTTGCAATTGTATCTCAGATCTTTCATCAAGGAAACCGGCGTCGTCTAGGGAAGAAGAGGTAAAGTCTTACCACATGTGCACCTTGCATGACCCTTAATGTCTAGATGTGCATGTTCATCAGTGTTAACTGATGTTTATGTTTATTAATGTTAGAACTGAATTAGCTGGTGGAATAATTTTTGAAGGACCTTAGAAGTAATTCTCATCTTTCAGGACGAATATGATTGACCCAAATATTTTAGCGACCAAAATGACTATTTACTCAAAATAAAATAGGATGCGTGATTATTCTCCTTAACAATAATTTTGCAATCTAAAATAAACATAATGAAAACAAAAGGTGCAAGGTAATACCAGTCGTCCTCCAACCAAATCATAATGAGCATAATGAGGGCCTTTGGGATCTCCAAAAACTTTATAAGTAACCAGGTGCTCAGGAATTAGTTTGACGGTTTCTGCTCATAAAAAACCTTTAAGAATATTCACTTCTTGAAAGCAAAGCACAGCAAGCAAATAAAACATCCACATCTAGGATGTGAAAAATACCTTCCACAGCTTCAGGTGGGCAAATCAGATCCTCGTCTCCAGCAATAGCTAAGATAGGTATATTGCTTTTATGTAGATGATCCTTGTAAAAAAACGTCCCATCCCTGTTACATAAACCACGCTCTCGAAATGCTGTTGTGAGCTGCAAGAGAAGTTTCGTGGGTATGGTGCCTACCAAATGCAATGGAATTATATTATATATGAAGGTATGTTATAATACTGGTTAGTTATATATAATTTACTTGGCTAAAGCATAAAAAGTTATGTACACACACTGCATATAATAGTCTTATCGCAGGCTAAAGTTAGTCTCTGTTTTAGCTAAGTGCTGATTGGAGCAAAAGTCACAATATCCAGAAAGTACATCTAGCTGGATTAGATAGGCACTTAAATTCAAACAACCGGTCAAATAGTCATTTCTTGCTCCTTATATCATTCCTGACTAGTTTAATACCCTACTATTCATGTCCTCTAGGTCCAAAAAAGACCCAGCCCTTCTTCAGTAAAAGCAGAGAAATAATATTACGTTGTCATCATCTCAGTCATCTTAGCATGCTTAAAATGAAGTTATATCATCAATGCAAATCCACCTGAATACCCCGTCTCAAGATTCTGTACAACAACATACAACATGCAATTCTCAACATCTGTTAAATAGAGCCACTGGGATGGAGTTATTTGTATCAGGTAGGCAATAGAAAGAAGGGCATGTTATTATGTCAAACAGAGGTCTAGCAGTAACAATTAGTATGTGAAACCCAACTGTTTCCAAAAATAAATATTCCAGGAGATATGACGCTAATAATACACATGACAAGAAAGGGCTTATCGAAAAAAAAAAAAACACATGACAAGAAAGGATCTATCTCATTTTAGTTTCTTAAAACAATAATAAAGGTTAAGGAATAATTCTATATTTGCATGATAGTATCAATCCAATGGCCAAGCCGTTGCCTCTAGATCCTTTAAAAGATAAGTGTGCTCCGGAAATCAGTTCAACTCAAATAATTACAAAAGAGGAGCCAATAGTTTGCAATTTCACAATGACAGAGTTGCCAAATGATAACCGTGATGTTGCTACTGGTCCCAATTCCCAAAATAAACTACTTGGTCATATGGTTTTAAAAATAGCATATCAAGAACCAACTTTCCTAAAAGCTTAAACAATTCGGTAAAAATACACGAATAATTTTAGATTTCTGAAGGATAGAAACTTACAGAAGTTATTCAAGACCAGTCTTTTAAATAAATCAGAATCCATCATGCCCTCAGCTGAAATCAAAGTATTTAACCATGACAATGCATATGGCGAACGAGATGAGACCTCATAAGCTGCAGCCAACAATGCCCCTAGAGGAACAACAGGGAGATTCAGAGCCTGTGCAGGATCTGCCTGTTTACAAATGACTAAATTCAGCTCCTAAACATATATTCTGACAAGTTAACCACTAAATCTATAGAGGAAAGAACCAGTAACAGCTAAAACCATCAACTTACAAGGGGTAAGAGTAACTTCAAAGTTGACTTGGATGATGTGTAGTACAAAGACGATGCAAGTGTAACTACTGCAGCCAATCTAGGTTCTTTTCCTTCAAAACCTTGCATGAAATGATAACAAATGGTAAATTCAATAACTTCAATAATATAATATAATATAATATAATATAATATAATATAATATAATATAATATAATATAATATAATCGGATTAAATCCTATTTTCACTGAAAAAGTGATAGGGACTTGGGTATTATGGAAGCCCCATATTTTATAGGGACTTGAGTGGTTTGGTTCTTCCCCCTTAATAGCTAGTTTTTAAAGGTGGGTGCCCCAAGTGCTTGAATGCTTATCAAAAAATTTAAAAACAAAAATAAATTCTCCTGTTTGAAATCTACCATTACACTTGACTTGAACGTATGCTATATTATCAATATCTCAGATAGTTGTCAAGTTTGATCTTTTTGAAATTTATCAATAAATATAGTTCGTTCTGTTTTATACAAATCAAACTCAGTCAGGAAAGTTCAAGTTGGGTTCAGAAACTGATATGGATTATCGTCAATGACGCAACCGCAGGGGTAGAGAAAACTTGTAATAGAAGCCCCAGAAAGGAGAGTATACTAGATGAACGATAGTCAAATGTTAGGTAGATGAAAACCAATACAAAGTAAAACAGTTATAGAGGATATTGTGGGGTGTAGCCAACCCCACCTTGTGGAAAAAGGCTTTTGTTGTATCACTGGTGACTTAATCAAAACTGAAAACAGAAATTTTAAGGCTAATGGTTTTCACAAAGTTGTTACATGTCATTTTCCTCACAAAGTAAATATTGTACTAAAGATCAATTCAAGTTTCAAAGTCTTGACATCTAATAACTGGATAATGGTATATTTGGTCAAGCCAACGCTAGAACAGAAATATCTGCAATACATGGACATCATTATAATATCAGCCTACTATGGAAACTTCCAAATTCAAATCTTACACCTTTTGGGTCACTCATGAAAGAATGATTGGATATTATAGTTTATAGTTTATAGACAATAATGAATGATGATCAAGGGAATTAAAAAATAAGAAGATAACAATTAAAAGGAAAACGGATATTGGTCAATTGACACTATCAAAGGCTGGAAACATACCAAAGCGTGACAGCATTGAGTAAAGCAAGATACCACCCATGGAGTGTCCAATAGCAAGCAATTTTCCATCTTTCGGCTTGCTTTGTTCCATAATGTATTCTATCTGTATAGATAAAAATCACAGAAGCCATATAAGAGATATGCAGCCAGAGAAAGTTTCCTCTAAATTCTAAAGAAAAAAAATGATTGCAATTCATAATTGTTAACCACTATCAAAAAAAAGAATTATGAATGAGTGGGTTTCCAACATGATAAGATGTCACCTCACCGCTGCAGGAACATCTTCTTCCAAGTAATGATCTAAGTCCCAATTGTACTTCACTATCAAGTCAAGTTGCTTCTGAAAATCTTCTAGTGTAGAAGTAAAGCGAGACTGTAGGTCAAATAATGGAGGAGAAACAGAAAGCTGAGCTGCTTCGATAATATTTACTAGCTTTTCACTCAGATCATGTATTTGACCAGAAATACCAGAATCCTGTCTCACTTCCAACAAATTTGCAAGCTTTCCCCTTATCTCATTGAATTGTTCATATAATGGAGAATCCACCAAAAGTTTTGAAATCTGATCAAGTAATTCGCTGGACATGAGCTTCAACTGACTTTCACTAAGAAACCCAGAGACTCTTTCTGACAAGCGCATAAAAGTCTCAGTCAACCTTGAAACCAACTTTGATTCATCCCAAACAGTAGCTAACTTAGCCAGGTCTCCGTTGACAGCCACGTTCTCGAATTCTACTTCTTTTGAGGCAGAAATGTCAGGTTCAGATGCTGCACATGATATGATATTCAATTCCTCTTGTGAAGACATGGATCCATTGGTTGCACTTTCCAACATATCTTCCATCTTCTCAGAGACTGCATGGGCAGACTGTTCAATATCTTTGGAATTTGAACCTTGAAGACTCAACCCAGCTCCTCGTACTTCCAGAATCCAAGTTTCAAATCCCTGGCCAGACATGTAACGTGCAAACGATGACTGCAGTATATATCATGTGTCAGTGTGAAGCCTAATATATAAAGCCAGAAAAGAAAAATGCAATCGTCAATAAAATACAATCAACCAGCTATGATTAGGCAGAAAGCATCATTGATTACTCAAATAAAGGTTAATTACATAAAATATTCCAGAGTAAAAATGAAAATTTAGCCAGAATGATCTGAAGAAAAAATATAAAATTAATATATTATCATCAGTGCATTCTTTAAAGCAAATGAAGGCATTAAGGATTTTGCTATCAAACTGCAACTTTAAACAGAAGTGCAGAACATTAATATCAAAACTCAAAAATCTCAGGTTCCAGTGTTCATATACATTGCTATCATGCCATAAGATTTTATACGCATAATTCCTAATGCTAAGAAAAATATTAGGTTGTGAAAATACAAGAATAAAAGGATATGCATAACAACAAGTTATAACATCAATTCAGAGACATGAGTCATTTGATTACCATACCTGTAAGACGTGCTTATGTTGAATCATCTAATTGACCAGATTAACATACCAACTTTCTTTCAGGTTCATGGTTACCCACTGAACCCATAACAAGTTTATCAGCACAAGTGACTCATCTTTCAAACATAGATAACATAAAACAACAATAACCAAACCTTATCCACTAGGTCCGTGGATTCTGTTATATGGATCACATGATGTCATAATTCCCTACTTAGTATTAAGTTCAAAGGTAAAACTGATAATTCCCTACTATGTATTAAGTTCAAAGATAGACCGTTACCTATAAATCTCTATTAATTTTTGGCCCGTAGTTTTCTTCTTCGTCTATCTCTAACTATTAGACAATCCTCAATCAAATCAAACATTCCTTACCGGTGCTTCTATAGGTCTTCTAATATTAAATACAGGTACCAATAAATTGTGAGATGCAACAATAGAAAAGGGAAGAAGACTAGGACAAGTAGATTCAAAGGCAAACTACATACAAGACAGAAACACGTGCCATGCGCAATCATGAAGAACGAAGTTAGGAAAATTATAGACACAAATAAGTTTAATCGAAAAGTGAGAGAGGAAAAAAGGTTGATTACCCTAGGGGAAAGGTCATATCCAACGGCGTTAGTCCCCACTCCTGACAATAGTAACAGAGGATGATTCCTGGGAGGTGCCTGAGAAACAAGTTCATATTACATTGCACCGCTTTATATGAATATATATGTTATTCAAATATAAGTAAACAATTTTTTCAGACAAAAAGTAAAAAAGTTAAAATATTCAATATTTAAAATGCAATGTGTGAATATCTAGATCATCTAGATTTTGATATACACAGTCGTGAAGATTAAATCACATGAATCGTGATGTGAAAATGTTGAATTGGTTGCTGTCAAGAACGATAAAATCACACCAATCAATTGTTGAATTGGTTGATTTTACATTCTACAAAACAACTATTAGCGATGAAAGTCTCCGGTTATTAAACCTTGTATCCGCCGACACATATTAGTTCAAGTTGGTAGCTCGGTTGGTGAGCACACCTAAGTGGAAACAAATTAACAAACTTCTTATAAATGGTAAGTTTTATTAACTCAACCATTAATTCCTCGGAAACTTTCATGTTTGAAGATTTTACGTAATTTAGAAGCTAATTGATATTTGGTTACACAAAGCATACTATCAAAATACGAGTATCTACTACTAGATTATGTAATCACAATATCAAATCAAACCATCTAAATAGATATTTCACTGCAAACAATATAGTACCAAAATACTAGTATAAACTAATAGATGATTATACAGGTACATATCTAAATCTAAATTATCTAATATTTGATATATATGATTAATTTTTTGACAAGAGGAAAGCTAAGTCATTTCATCAACGACAACTGATATCTGAGGTGATATAGATGATTGTCATTAAAATAATAATAATAATAATAATATCTGGTGATTCAATAACTGATTTTGTGTTCTACAAAATAGTTAATAGAATAGAAGATTTCATTACTGTTCTATATAGGAGAAAACCAATACTGATACCGCGTGAAATGAACTCATTTGTCTATTTAATATTAAACGGATAATCAAAATTAATTAAATTTTAAAAAAAGTGATATTGACCAATCAGGTATCACCGAACGGTAATATACAAATATGTCACAGTATAGATAGATAAATTAGATAGGGAGAGATGAGAGAATGAAGAAGGATGGAATTTGAAAAGTAACCTGAGGAGAAGGGTGATAGCGCCAGAGGGCGAGCTTCCAATCGGAATTGTTGACGGAGACATAGTGAAGTTCGTCGGCGGTGCAAAGAGAGGGCTTATCGTGGATGGCGGTGGAGAAAGCCGTGACGCGAAAGGGAGCGACAGCGCGTGGAAAGGAGCGGAAGGTTGAAGTAGCTCTGCACAGAGAAGAGATTGGATCGTATTGGATGATTCCCATTTTTGGAAGTGTCGTTGATTTCGGTTCCTCTTTTTTTGTAACCTCTGAATGGATGAAAGCGAATACACTCACTCTCCTTTTCTTTCTCTCGTTGGATTGTTTCAGTCCAAATGTTATGGCGGTTGACAAAGCTGCATAACCGCTATCCGCATAATTAAATTTAGCCATTGAATTTCAGAATTTCGGATCAACCATGAAAAAACATAAATGTACTCTCTCAATTCTAAAATTTCAGTAATTTTGGTTAATTTATTTAGGGACTAACCCTCTCGAATACTCACTCTATTCGTTAAAATTTAGGTTTATTATTTTGGAATTGGGCGGATAAAACCACGATAGGCGGTAAAACTCTCCCTTAAGAGATTTAAAACTTGTGCATCATTTGATATATGTACTAACGAAAAACAATAAAGAAAAAAATGAAAGATCCTTCTTATCAAGTTTTTTTTGTGATGCGTCATTTGATATATGTACTAACGTTTCAGTATTTGTCTTCTTTGTCAGGAATATCAAAACTCATTTAATATCACACATTTATTAATTTGGATGGATAAAAAGTCGCAACAAGAGGTTATGATCTTAATAAAGGATGACACTTAAAGTGAAATGTCTGAGGTTAAAGATCTGAATTTTTTTCTTATCGAGTTATAGGTGAAACTGTGAAGTCTATACAAAAATGAGGTGGAGCTCATGTTGCTTAAGACATTTCGACACATTTGAGTTTCCTTCAATAAGATAATGTTATAGAATTGGAACAACGATATCTAACAGGATATAATATGACATTTGTCAATAGAATTGGAACAAAAATATATAACAAATTTTGTACCATACTTCTTAAAATTTAATTTTAACCAAACTACATTAAAATTACTCTATTTGTTTATTTATTTATTTATTTATTTATTTATTAGAGAGTACCAAACTACATTGAAATTACTTTATTTATTTATTTATTTATTTATTTATTTATTAGGGAGTGAGTGTCTTTTTCAATCTTATTAGCTAAATTTTTAGAATTTGTGATTTTAAATACAAAATAAAATAATTTAAAGTTAATATAATTTGCTATTTAATATGCTATTAAAAATATGGATTAAATTAACGTACATATCACAATTTGCGAGAACTACATGAACATTATTTTATTTATTATGAAGTGAATGTCTTTTACAATATTATTAGTTAAATTTGTAGAATTTTGTTGGAAAATTGGAAATGGTACTACTATTAATGTTTGGAGGGATCATTGGGTCAAATGAGGGGATTCGCCCTTTATATATAACTTCTCCTATGATTCCGGGACATGAGCTTTAACTGTTAGTGCCCTCTTTGCTACAGGAGATGGTTCTTGGAATACACGGCTTCTTGGGCAAATTTTCAATCTGGTGGACAGAGATAGGATTCTGGGAATCCCACTTCGGTGTAGGGGCGAGGAGGATGAGCTGATTTGGAACAAAAATCGTGATGGTATTTATTTTGTAAAATCTGCATATTATACGACAATGAATGAATTAATAGACAGCTCTGAGATGCGTGTTGCAGGTGACTGGAAACAACTCTGGAATTTGCAGGCACCCCATAAAGTTCGCATTCATCTTTGGCGTGCTGCTCGTGGTGTTTTGCCGTGTCGCAGGCGCAGTGTTGACTATCCAGGAGTATGCCCAATGTGTGATTTGCACGATGAAAACGAATGGCATGCCTTCTATTGTTTTTCTTACATTTGATAATAAAAATAGGCTAAATATATATTTTGGCCCTTTATCTTTGGGGTTGTGGTCATTTTGGCCCTTTATCTTTTTTTTTCTCATTTTAGACCCTCATGTTTTTTTTGTGTGTCATTTTGGCCCCTGCCGTTATCATTTTGGTCCCTTATGTTTTTAATTGATTTCATTTTAGTCCCTTGTGTTTTTAATTGATTTCATTTTGGGCCTTTATGTTTTTAATTGATTTCATTTTCGTCCTTAAAAATTTGCCTAAAAAAACATAAACATAACGGCAGGGGCCAAAATGACACACACAAAAAACATGAGGGTCTAAAATGAGAAAAAAAAAAGATAAATGGCCAAAATGACCACAACCCCAAAGATAAATGGTCAAAATATATATTTATCCTAAAAAAAATTGATGGAACTCACAAAGATTGGAGCTGAAAGAATAATATGTTGATTCACATGCAATGCATAGGTGATTGACATGTAGCTTTCAAAGTGAATTTATTCATAGACACATGGGAATTTTATTTTCCTTTCTTTTTTCTTCCCCTCCCCTCAAATTTTGCTCAGTGATATAGTGTATATTAAAATAGTTCTACTCATTAAAAAAACTAATATAATGCTGTTTTTAGTTAAAAAAAAGTTGTCGCATATTTTTCATTTACAAATTATCAGTATTACTTCTCAGGTCCATTCATGTAGCAACCTTAATTTTGAGATCTCTAATTCAATGAGATTTGTTTTAAATTGAGAGAATGTGAATTGCCATTTGGTAATTTGTTGCACTTCCCTTTTAGTGAGCTATGAGAAAGAGTGAAGGTGCTTCATCTTAAGATTTTTCCTTCTAAAATTTTTGTTGCAGTTGGAGGCTTTTAGATAATATCACTTATAGTATTCTACTATTCTTTCTCTTTAAAATCTTTTATCTATTTTTTTGTTTTGTTAATCCCTTTAATCTACTCTTGCTCCTTAATTGTGACAATGCTATGTTTTTTATCCATTCAGTTTGAATTATTATTTGTAAATTTATCTTATTCTACTCTTTTAGTATGATCTTGTTCTTTATCTATCTTTTTTTATTCAAATAATATATATATATATATATATATATATATATATTCTTAATTTAGAATTGTTAGATGTGTCATCTATAAAAAAAGACATTTTGGGAACAATGTGAATAAGGTAAACCTAATAAATAAATATCAAACCATTTTTCACATATTTTTCATTTACAAACGTCTATAGTTGCCTCAATTTTAGTATAGAGTTTCTCGTGTCTCAAAGAATATAACTCTTAAATCTTTGAAATAAATCTTGATTTTCTTCATTTTCTATTCAAGATACTCAAGGAAGGAGTAGATCAGTATCCACTATTTTTGAGAACCCAACCAATAAGTTGCAAACATGCTGCAGAAAAAATGTTTATTATTATCAGCTTGCATTCAATATAGAGATAATAATAGAAATCAAGCACAAATAATAGAAATCAAACGAAGATCCCATCACCATCTTTATTTTCAAAAAAATTGTAAAAACTCCAGTACTACAACTTTTTTTATTATAAGTCCTAAACTTACAAAAACATTAGAGACGAAAAATAGAATAAATAAAGTCATGAAATTTCCTTGAGCCATTTTTACAAACAGGAAGAGTTGCAGATCTTTTTGGTTCTTCTAAGTTCTTATTTTCACATTATAATGTTGTATAAGACATGTCTAACACCGCGATATTTCTAGCTTGTAGAAATACCAAAGTGCACCACTTGGCATACATCAGAGTAACTTCCTGTTATTGAATATTGAACACAACTAAAAACTTTCGATAAATAATTATCAAATGATTCCATGAATCTCATTAAACTTAACAAAGTACTTAAGTCCCATAACTTAAAACTTATACAATCCTGGTGTTCAATACCCAAAACATAGTAGCGGAAACTATTTACAACTGTTAGCAAGTAATAGTTATATAATCGGTAATACAAAGACAACAATAGGGAAAAGGCAAATTCTTAAAACTGCTTTCTCCGATAACTCTGTGAGTCCTCAGCTAACCGTGCTTTTTGGCCTTTGCTTTCCCCTGTTTTTCTGTAAAAACCACAATAATAAATGGTGAGATAAACATTATCTCAGTGAGTCCTATCGAGACCCCTTACTAACTCTAGCGGTTCATTATGCTTTTACTTGAACATCATGGCCCTAATAAGTGACCATGTGGACATATATTTCTTTACTTTTTGTAGCCCTAATAAGCGACTACGTATTATGTCATATCTTTTCTTTGACTTAGCACAACACCTCGAGCCTACCTTATCCGGTTATTTCTTTGGCTTTTGGTGAACTCAATCCACTAATCCTTTCATCAGTGGGCAAACATAGAATGGGCCTAGGTTATGGGCTCATGACTTCCCACCCCTAGTGCACTATCATAGAGGTCGTCACCCCTTTATCATACCTTGATCCTTTCATCAAGTAGTTCATTATCATACCTTGAATAAAATCAAGTAATTCTTTATCATATCATTATTTAACATACCTTGATACAATATCAAGTCATCTTAGTGGTTACCAAAACCTCAATGAACCTTTAATCCATTGTAATAATATATACTTGTGTTTTCTCACTCGTAACTCTAACCGGTTATCGTACATTTAACATACTTGGACAATTTTCCAATAACTCATTCATACCTACGCTTATTTATGCGAATTACGGTTTATTTGTCAATACATGGGGTTGGGGAAGGGATTAGAATGGACTTGAAACCAATTGGAATAGCCTAAACACATGTTTTGAAAGAGGGTAACAGAAGCTGACGCACGGTCCGTGCCCTGGGGGCGCACGACCTGTGCGTGTTTTCAAAAAATTTGACAAACACATGCGTAGGGTACGCACGGTCCGTGCCCTAAGGCGCATGGTCCGTGCCATGTTTTTAAAATCTTTCAGGCCACCTGCGAATAAGGCGCACGATCCGTGCCATTGGGGCGCACATCCGTGCGTGTTCATCAGTAACCCAGGAATTGCTGTTTTCGTAAATCCTTTCCATTCCGTTTCGATTCCAAATTTCATTCCAATCGATACCATATTACAACAAATAGTATTCCAGTCCAGACAACAATCAATAAATCAACCAATTCAAACAATCACAATTCCAATCAATCAATCGTATAAATTATCGTCAAAACGTGATTTCGTTAAAAGCGGTTTTTGACTCGATTCGATTTTGAAACAAAACGCAAGACATGCAAACTCAGAAATGACAAACTTCCCTAAGCGAGTATAGAACTCACCGATTGCGATGAAACCACGAATCCACGGATTGCAACTACAATGTGACCTCACGAACGGTCCCTGTACTCGAACTCTCGCTTCAACTCAAACTATTTCTGAACAGCATCTGGGAGCAGTTTTGGAGTGCGCATAACTTAGTTAATTCTTAACCAAAACTATCCAAACCAGTGCCTAATGTGTAGGGAATTTTGTCTAGTTTCTGAGGGTTAAGGTTTCAAACGGATGCAACCAGTATTGAGAGAGTTATGGCTAAAACAAGGGGACTGGGCCAAAACTGCAACTGATTTAAAATCAAATCTTGTGGACACGTTCAGATGAAATCAGATGATTCTTGCGCCCTTCCTGAAGCATTTCGTGTCTAGTTTCTGAATAAGCAAAAATCACGTTCAGATGAGTTATGTACAGAGAGATATAAGGTGGACACCGAAGGTGGTCCAAACGGGTTTCCCACTGGATTTGTTTCTTTTTGGTGAACTTGTTGTATCTTCAAATCCAACTTCGAATTTCAGCTCCAACAACTACCCAAACGAACTAGATTCTGGTTCCAGTAGCTACAACCTCTTAAATGTGTTTCAATCTATAATGTTGTTGTCCTAACACTTGAACACTGCTCTAGCTCAGCATGCAAGAGTTGCAACTCACAACTCTTCCAAGACTCTATTTTTCTTCAATTTGAGCATGGATTTTCAGAAATGGTGAAATGGAATTCAGAAGGGTGGTGATGGTGGTTTTGGTATCAAATTGAAGAGGAAGAAAAATGAAAGAGATTGGTATAAAAACATTGCACATGCATGAAGGAATTGAGTGTGGCGCTTCTCTTCTTTCTCACTCTCTCGAGTTTCCCCTCCCTCTCTCTCACTATGTTTTTCTGGTTTTCTGTTTTGCTGAAAGTGAGGGAATGAAGCTTGGTCAGCTGGACTAAGCTCTAAGTGGATGGGAAAAGACTAAAATGCCCTCCACTTAGCTCCTCACCTTATTTTACTTTTAATTAACCACTAACTCATAATTAACTTTTAAAAATTGTGGTTGTGGTCTTATGGAGTTAAGGAATATGTTTGGTGTCATGTAATTTGGGTTAGGGATTCGAACAATATGGAAATGACTAAAATGCCATTGGCCCCCTAATCCTCACGTAACTCTGTTTCTACCTCAAAACAATCGCACAATTCATACAATTAGCAACTAAATGTTGCTTTCACGCTTTTAACATGTCTATGACTTGAATTATTATTTTCGAATAACAATTCGCTAGTTAATTTCATAAAACGAAATTAACCGAAATTAGGGATGTTACAATCCCCCAACTTTTTAAAATTTTGTCCTCAAAATTGAACAAAACATACCTCATGAAAATAGATACGGATATCTAGCCCGCATGTCGTCCTCCAATTCCCATGTAGCTTCATCGATCAAGAATCCATCCCAAACCACTTTGATAATGGGAATTGTCCTCGTCTGAAGCGTCTTCTCGCCACGTTCGATGACATAACTAGGATGAGGTTGAAAAGACAAATCCGGCCTAAGGTCAATCGTCTCGAAACTCAACGGTTGACTCGGATCGGAAATGTATTTCCTTAGCTGAGACACATGGAATACATCATGAAGATTGGACAAAACTAGAGGTAAAGCAATACGGTAAGCTACTAGCCCAATACGCTCGATAATTTGGAAAGGTCCAATATCCCGATGACTGAGTTTCTTCGCCCGCAATTCCCTACCGGTACCAATTGTTGGAGAAACTCTCAAAAACACATGATCACCAGACTCAAACTCTAGTGGCCTTCTTCTCTTGTCCGAGTACCTCTTCTGCCTACACTAGGCAGCCTTCATTCTTTCTCTGATTTGTCGGATCTTTTCGGTTGTCTCACAAACCAAATCGGCCCCTAACAACCGATCTTCACCGACATCCCACAAACACAGTGGCGTTCTGCACTTCCTCCCATACAAGGCTTCAAATAGAGCCATTCCGATACTGGAATGATAGCTGTTGTTATAAGAAAACTCCACCAATGGAAGGTGATCCTCCCATTTTCTTCCGTTATCAAGCACGCAAGCCCGAAGCATATCTTCTAAAGTCTGAATAGTCCTTTCTGTCTGACCATTTGTCTGCGGATGATAAGCGGTGCTAACAAACACTTTGGTCCCCAAAGCTTGGTTTAAAGCTTTCCAAAATTGAGAATTGAACTTTGGATCGCAATCTGACACAATACTTGTAGGAACTCCATGCAACCTTACTATACTCTTCAGATATTCCTCTGCTAACTGGGAAACTTTACTGTTCGAAACGAACAGGAATAAAATGAGCTGATTTGGTTAGACGATCCACAACTACCCAGATGGAATCGTTACCGGCTTGAGACCTTGGCAATCCCATGACAAAGTCCATAGAAATATCTTCTCATTTCCATACTGGCACATTCAGCTGCAACGGACCAGCAGGCTTCTGGTGCTCTGCCTTAACCCTTTGACAAGTTAGGCATCGAGACACAAAATCTGCAATCTCTACTTTCATTCCTGGCCACCAGTACATCTGTTTCAAATCCCGATACATCTTGGTAGATCCAGGATGTATGGAATATTGACTCCGATGCGCTTCCTCCAACACTTTCATTTTCACGTCATCGTCCTTTGGCACCCAAATTCTATCGTTGAAGCAAATAATTCCATCACTATCTTCGGTAAAATTTGGTAACCCTCTTTGAGCTTGCAACTCTACATCAATTTCTTGAGCTGAGCGAATCATATTTCTCAATAGACTCGAAATCTGGGTATGACCCAACATTAACCGGTTCTTCCTTTGCCTCACATTCAACTTTAAGTCTCTGAAAGACTCTAGCAGCTTCCTCTCATGCATCATTAATTCTGCCGTGTGAATAGATTTCCTACTCAACGCATCAGCTACAACATTGGCCTTCCCGGGATGATACTTCAACTCGAAGTCATAGTCCTTCAGAAACTCAACCCATCTTCTCTGCCTATTATTCAGCTCATTTTGGTCAAACAGATACTTAAGGCTCTTGTGATCACTAAAGACTTCGAAACGAGAACCGTATAGGTAAGGTATCCAAATCTTTAGAGCATACACAATTGCTGCTAACTCTAAGTCATGAGTTGGGTAATTCTCTTCATGCGGTTTCAACTGTCTGGAGGCATAAGTAACCACTTGTTGATCCTGCATTAAAACACACCCTAAACCCTTCCCAGAGGCATCACTGTAAATTTGGAATCCCAGTGACGGACCTGGAAGAATTAGGATCGGAGCAGATGTCAACCTACTTTTCAACTCTTGAAAACTTTCCTCACAATCGGAACTCCATTCAAACGGCTGATCCTTGCGGGTTAACCGGGTAAGTGGAAGAACTAACCGTGAGAATCCTTCGATAAACCTTCGATAGTAGCCAGCTAGACCTAAGAAACTTCTTATTTCGGTCACAGACGTTGGTTGTTCCCAATTCAACACGGCTTCTACCTTACTAGGATCCACTACGACTCCCGACTGAGATATCACATGACCCAGAAACTTTACTTCAGGCCAATGTTTTATAACTCGGACCGGTGACCGACTCGGTGAAGATACCGGGTCACTGGGTCAATGGTCGGACCGAGGGGTCGACAGTTGAACCGCATGACCAAAACCGGGACCGGATGACTCGGACCCGGTCTCCATTTCTAGAATTTTCAATACCTATATAGTATATAATATAAATTTCGTCCCTGTAAAATTAATAACTATGTTTATTTTATATCTACTAAAATATAAAAAATTCCCAAATTTTCAGGACCTATATATATTTCATACTTGTAAAACTTAATTTGCTAAAATTACACACCATGCCTATTTTATTTTTATTTGCTTGGTATATATTAAATAAATTTTAAAAGTTCATATTATGCTTCAATAAATATTTAGAACAAATTTCATAAGTTAACAACTTAATATTAAATAAATCTTTAAAAAAATACTTAATATTAAATAAGTTTGTTGAAACATAATATTAATATTACAAGCTAATGCCATGAGGATGAGCGTACTTGACTTTAAGTAAAAGAGGTACCAATTATATCTATTTGAAATAAATAATATCCTCAATAAGATTGGTAGCCTCATGGTAGCGCTCAACATTTGCTTTCAACAGGTCAGGGGTTCAAACCCCACTAATGGCATTTTGTTGAGGGTTTTTTTTGAGTCTCTTTTGTTTCAAGTAGTTTACAAATAGTCCCACATCGCATAGAATGAACGGAACAGGGAGGAGAATGAGATATAAAAGCAAGGCGTATGTCAATGGGAAACATACTTACCTAGATGGCAATCACTAGTGGGGGCCTGCGTTCGCGCGGCCCCTCCCGATTACAGTTCAAAGATTTGATAAAAATAAAAAAAAATAAAAAAAAAAACAAAATGCACAACCCGGTCCGGTTTGAGCCGGGTCACCAGGTCACCGGTTTTTCCAAAAACCGGCCGAGTCACATCGGTTCCCACCGGTTTGCTGCATGGCCGATCCAAAACCTTGACCGGCTCGGTTACCCCCCGGTTCCCGGTTCGACCGGTTCGACTGGCCGGGCCGAGCCGGTTTTTAAAACACTGCTTCAGGCATCCAGAAATCACACTTTGAGGGCTTTGCATACAACTTCTTCTCTCGGAGTACATTCAGAACAATTCAGAGATGCTGAACATGCTCCTCAATGGTCTTCGAGTACACCAAGATATCATTGATGAACACCACTACAAACTGATCCAGGTACGGGTGGAAGACTCTATTCATGTAATCCATGAACACTGCGGGAGCATTAGTTAGACCGAAGAGAATCACTACAAACTCGTAATGTCCATACCGAGTACGGAAAGCTGTCTTCGGAATATCTAAGGCTCTCACTTTTAAAAGATGATAACCCGACCTTAGATCAATTTTAGAAAACACTGCAGCACCTCGAAGTTGGTCGAGCAAATCGTCTATCCTTGGTAGAGGATACTTATTCTTGATAGTTACCTTGTTCAATTGGCGATAATCGATACACAATCGCATGCTCCCATCTTTCTTCTTGACAAGCAATACCGGAGCACCCCATGGCGAAGCACTAGGCCTGACAAACTTCTTTGATATCAACTCTTCCAGTTGAGACTTTAATTCCTTTAATTCTAAAGGAGACATTCTGTAAGGAGGTATAGAAATTGGCCCTGTTCCCAGAACCAATTCTATAGAGAACTCCACCTCACGATCCGGAGGTAACGAAGAAACTTCATCGGGAAACACATCTAGGAATTCGTTAACAACTTGCACAGAAGATAGATTTAAACCTGTCTCAATCGATGCAGACCGCATCATGACGTAAGCTTCTGCACCTTGGAATAGACAATGACTTGCGGAAGTGAATGAGATAACCGCTTCGGAATTGGTCGGTTGTAGCTCCACTGACTCGGAGGCGAAACTGATAGTCCGATGAAAACAAGTAATTGTTACCCAGTTGGCAGATATCCATTTCATACGTAGGACAATATCCACATTCTCGGTGGACTGTCTGTAGCCTTGACTTTCTGAGCATCTGCAGTGTAGACTCCCCCGTGCATGGGGCAGCTCACCCCTCTCTGTTCCTCCATTGGTATTTGGTACATGGATGACCAACCGATACAGCTGGAATAACTTCCTTCATTCTTACTTTGAAAAGTTCCAAAAATCCTTTCTACATTATCTATCTGATGTTAGGCTTCCAGCACTTCAACTCTCCATTCCCTAAGATGAAACGGGTTTTTAAGGAACTTCGGTCTTGGTCGAGGACTACGTCTTGATCATCCTACCATAATTCCGCATATGATGCACCAAGTATTGAGTTGATCAGGCTCAATGTCTCTTAGCATCACAAGTAGAGTCACAACAAGTCTAACAAGGAATCGACTCAAACCTAAACTAAACTAAACTAAGTCCGACTAGGTCGAACTGCTCTGATACCATAATGTAACACCCCGATATTTCTAGCTTGTAGAAATACCAAAGTGCACCACTTGGCATACATCAGAGTAACTTCCTGTTATTGAATAATGAACACAACTAAAAACTTTCGATAAATAATTATCAAATGGTTCCATGAATCTCATTAAACTTAACAAAGTACTTAAGTCCCATGACTTAAAACTTATACAATCCTGGTGTTCAATACCCAAAACATAGTAGCGGAAACGATTTACAACTGTTAGCAAGTAATAGTTATATAATCGGTAATACAAAGACAACAATAGGGAAAAGGCAAAATCTTAAACTGCTTTCTCCGATAACTCCGTGAGTCACCTCAGCTAACCGTGCTTTTTGGCCTTTGCTTTCCCCTGTTTCTCTGTAAAAACCACAATAATAAAGGGTGAGATAAACATTATCTCAGTGAGTCCTATCGAGACCCCTTACTAACTCTAGCGGTTCATTATGCTTTTACTTGAACATCATGGCCCTAATAAGTGACCATGTGGACATATATTTCTTTACTCCTTGTAGCCCTAATAAGCGACTACGTATTATGTCTTATCTTTTCTTTGACTTAGCACAACACCTCGAGCCTACCTTATCCGGTTATTTCTCTGGCTTTTGGTGAACCCAATCCACTAATCCTGTCATCAGTGGGCAAACATAGAAGGGGCCTAGGTTATGGGCTCATGACTTCCCTCCCCTAGTGCACTATCATAGAGGTCGTCACCCCTTTATCATACTTTGATCCTTTCATCAAGTAGTTCATTATCATACCTTGAATAAAATCAAGTAATTCTTTATCATATCATTATTTAACATACCTTGATACAATATCAAGTCATCTTAGTGGTTACCAAAACCTCAATGAACCTTTATTCCATTGTATTAATATATACTTGTGTTTTCTCACTCGTAACCCTAACCGGTTATCGTACATTTAACATACTTGGACAATTTTCCAATAACTCATTCATACCTACGCTTATTTATGCGAATTACGGTTTATTTGTCAATACATGGGGTTGGGGAAGGGATTAGAATGGACTTGGAACCAATTGGAATGGCCTAAACACATGTTTTGAAAGAGGGTAACAGAAGCTGACGCACGGTCCGTGCCCTGGGGGCGCACGACCCGTGCGTGTTTTCAAAAAATTTGACAAACACATGCGTAGGGTACGCACGGTCCGTGCCCTAAGGCGCATGGTCCGTGCCATGCTTTTAAAATCTTTCAGGCCACCTGCGAAAAAGGCGCACGATCCGTGCCACTAGGGCGCACGATCCGTGCGTGTTCATCAGTAACCCAGGAATTGCTATTTTCGTAAGTCCTTTCCATTCCGTTTCGATTCCAAATTTCATTCCAATCGATACCCTAATACAACAAATAGTATTCCAGTCCAGACAACAATCAATACATCAACCAATTCAAACAATCACAATGCCAATCAATCAATCGTATAAATTAACGTCAAAACGTGAATTCGTTAAAAGCAGTTTTTAACTCGATTCGATTTTGAAACAAAACGCAAGACATGCAAACTCAGAAATGACAAACTTCCCTAAGCGAGTATCGAACTCACCGATTGCGATGAAAATCACACAAACCACGAATCCACGGATTGCAAATACAATGTGACCTCACGAACGGTCCCCGTACTCGAACTCTCGCTTCAACTCAAACTATTTCTGGACAGCATCTGGAGCAGTTTTGGAGTGCGCATAACTTAGTCAATTCTTAACCAAAACTATCCAAACCAGTGCCTAATGTGTAGGGAATTTTGTCTAGTTTTTGAGGGTTAAGGTTTCAAACGGATGCAGCCAGTATTGAGAGAGTTATGGCTAAAACAAGGGGACTGGGTCAAAACTGCAACTGATTTAAAATCAAATCTTGTGGACACGATATCTACCACAATACTTGATGAAATCAGATGATTCTTGTGCCCTTCCTGAAGCATTTCGTGTTTAGTTTCTGAATACGCAAAAATAACGTTCAGATGAGTTGTGTACAGAGATATATAAGGTGGACACCGAAGGTGGTCCAAACGGGTTTCCCACTGGATTTGTTTCTTTTTGGTGAACTTGTTGTATCTTCAACTCCAACTTCGAATTTCAGCTCCAACAACTACCCAAACGAATTAGATTCTGGTTCCAGTAGCTACAATCTCTTAAATGTGTTTCAATCTATAATGTTGTTGTCCTAACACTTGAACATTGCTCTAGACTCAACATGCAAGAGTTACAACTCACAACTCTTCCAAGACTCCATTTTTCTTCAATTTGAGCATGGATTTTCAGAAATGGTGAAATGGGATTCAGAAGGGTGGTGATGGTGTTTTTGGTATCAAATTGAAGAGGAAGAAAAATGAAAGAGATTGGTATAAAAACATTGCACATGCATGAAGGAATTGAGTGTGGCTCTTCTCTTCTTTCTCACTCTCTCTCGAGTTTCTCCTCCCTCTCTCTCACTATGTTTTTCTGGTTTTCTGTTTTGCTGAAAGTGAGGGAATGAAGCTTGGTCAGCTGGACTAAGCTCTAAGTGGATGGGAAAAGACTAAAATGCCCTCCACTTAGCTCCTCACCTTATTTTACTTTTAATTAACCACTAACTCATAATTAACTTTTAAAAATCGTGGTTGTGGTTATGGAGTTAAGGAATATGTTTGGTGTCGTGTAATTTGGGTTAGGGATTCGAAAGATATGGAAATGACCAAAATACCCTTGGCCCCCTAATCCTCGCGTAACTCTATTTCTACCTCAAAACAATCGCACAATTCATACTATTAGCAACTAAATGTTGCTTTCACGCTTTTAACATGTCCATGACTTGAATTATTATTTTCGAATAACAATTCGCTAGTTAATTTCATAAAACAAAATTAACCGAAATTAGGGATGTTACAACATATGTGTGTGTGTGTGAAGGTCACAGAATGACAACAACTATTTATGGGAATTTTTCAATCAAAAATGCATTTAGTAGCCATTACCACCATCAAGTGATCATCATTCAAGATTTGGCCTTTCATTTTCAAACCATTTAGATTGCCACTTCAATGTGACCTTTCAACTATTACAATATTGGAGTGTTTTGAGTAGAACTATTTTAGTATTCACTAATTTTTAATATATTCATTATTTTAGAAGTAATTTTAGTAATTAGAAATATTATAGTAGGAGCGCATCAAACTATTTGTTACAAATATCATTTTTAACAAAAAGCACTATTTTAGTTTTTTTAATGAGGATAACTATTTTATTATATACTATATCACCATATTTAATATAAATATAATTTTAATTTCCTTTATTGTCATTTAGGCATCTCATAATCTATTAGGTTAAAGTGTTGTATGGCTCCTAATTTATTTCTTCAGTTATATGGAAAAAATCGCATCTTAGCATTTTCCTTAATATATAAAAATTTATGCAATTGTTTGTCAAAAAAATGCAATCAGAAGAGAATATTAAATCCATAAAAAATAATATATTTTAATCAAATAACTCATTCATTAATATCAATCTATGTAAAGAATCATTTAGAAAGTCCGGGAAAATGAAATTTATTGTTATCTTTTAAATTTATCTAAACTATTATAATTAGTAAATATGTCAAATAAGCTAATTTACAAAAGTTAAATAAAAACTCCATGTCATGAATTATATTATATTATATTGCTAATTGTTATAATTAATTTCTATATTTTGCATAACAAAAGTATTATTTTCATATCAATATAATAATAATTAAATAATAGTCTTTTAAGACCATCATTTAATAAGTTAGTGAAAATTATGTTCTTTCATTAAAATTAAAGCCTCCTTTAAGTGTAAATTTTAATTAAATATTGTAATAGATAAAATTCATTAGATTCACTGTGGAGGCTCCATTGAGGTTTCCTTTACATTTATATATATATATATATATATATATATATATATATATATATATATATATATATATATATAGTTGTTGTCTTTCCATTAGATCAACACACACAAGTCTTATACACGGTGTGGAAATTAGAGCTTCAAAGAATTACTCCATCTGTTCCATATTATATGTCGTTTTTGGTCATTTCACACATATTAAGAAAAGTAGTTAATTTTGTATGGGCAAGAGAAATTATGAGTTAGTTTACCAAATTAACATTCATTAATGACACTGGGAAGATAAATTAGTTGAGTTATGAAAGATATATTATTAAATAATGAAGGGTACGATAGGAAACATTAATGTTTTATTGGGATTCTAAAAAATCATGTATTATGGGACAAATTTTTTTGGCTAGAAAGTTATATAATATGGGACGGAGGGAGTAAGATAAAAGAAGAACTACAACTCTTCCTATTTGTAAAAACAACATGAGGTAATTTCACGACTTTCGTTTATTCAACATTTTGTGGCTAACATTTTTTAAACGTTGGAGTTTTTGACTGAACTTTTATAATCTTCACCCTTTAATAAAATAATATTTCAAAACATTTCTCATAAAAATTAACAATTATTTATATTACAGAACACATACACTATATAAGAATACGTCTAAAACTTATATTTGATATAAAATTTTTAAACCATGTTGATATTATAATATTTTTTGGTTTTACTCAGAATATCCACCGCTGACCGCAGTGACTAGTCCTCTCGCTGGATTGTAGGTATTGATATTATAATATATTTTAACTATACATTATTTATAATTTTATTTAATATATTTAACACAAAAACTTAATAAAATTAAATTTAACCCCGTGCATGTTGGGGGGAATTGAAAACCTGACAGGGAGTATATATATATATTTTTGGCTTAAATATGTTTTAGGCCCCTACAAATATAGGGTGTTTTGGTTTAAGCCCCTGCAATTTTTTTTTTGTTAAAAGCCCTTGCAAAATGACATATTTTGTTATAAGCCCATCTATGACTAAAATGTTAGCCTTAACATGGAATGCTATGATTGCTGGATATGTTGAGAAGGGCTTATAACAAAATATTTCATTTTGCAAGGGCTTTTAACAAAAAAAATTTTTTGCAGGGGTTTAAACCAAAACACATTATATTTGCAGGGGCCTAAAACATATTTAAGCCTATATTTTTTGGTAAACCCGGGTATCCTCCACGGCGACTGTGAAGACTAATCTCTCGAAGTACTGGAGTTCATTTAAGGACTGACATCTCTCAAGCGATGTCTCTCCATACACACCGGCCAGTGATCAAACCCCTGACCAAATACTTAAAAGGTCCAAACAACTTACCACTTATGTCACACTCACTTGTTACGGGGAGTATATATATATGCTAGCAAGATGGGGGAGTGTATTTAATAATTTAATATTCACATAAAAGAAATACCGTCACAGGCTAGAAGATATAGTGGGCTCAGAAGCCCACTTACCGGCCCAATCCTCTTTCTTCTTTCCAATCATCATCGCCGCGACTCTTCTCGCCTGAAAATCCAAACTCAAAAGAATCAAAAGCTTTCGCCGCCGTCTCTCTCTCTCTCTCTCTCTCTCTGAACCTTTGCCGTGTGCGATAATGCATATTGAAAGTGGTGGTGGAGTTGAAGTGAAAAGAGTGTTTATTGGAGCAGGATGCAACAGAATAGTGAACAACGTATCTTGGGGTGCTTCAGGGTTGGTCTCCTTTGGAGCTCATAACGCCGTTGCCATTTTCTGCCCCAAGGTCCCTTTCCACTATCCTCTACTTCCTTAGTTACTCTTCTAAACGAACTTTTATCTTCAATTTTTGTTTTCTTTTTTTTCTATTTGGTTTTTCGCAGAGTGCTCAAATTTTAACTACCCTTCCGGGTCACAAAGCAGTTGTGAATTGCACTCATTGGCTCCCAACCAGCAAGTTTCTATTTAAAGGTATCCTCTTTCTCAATTCTCAGTTTCCGATACACTTGAATTATACATACTAATGCTTTTATAACTTTAAAGTTGTAATTGGATTGGTTTGTCAAAAAAAAGTTGCAATTGGATTAGGCTATTTATTTTGACAATTCAAATGGATCCATGTGAAATTATTGGACACTTGTTTCAGTGTTAAGAATGTTATTAACGATCAATATCCACCCTCCCCTTTTGTATGCAGCAAAAGAATTGGAGTTGCATTATTTGCTATCTGGAGATGCTGATGGTGCTATTATTCTGTGGGAACTGTCCCTTATTGATGAGAAGGTACAACATTTTTCAGTGTTTTTTCCCTCTTAGTTTTGTTTAAATAAATTATGAGAGACGCTTTTAGCTGGTAGCGGTTTTTTGAAATTTATTGCATATTTCTATTGCTTATGTTCATAGTGGAGGCAAGTGTCACAAGTACCACAATCACACAAGAAAGGTGTTACATGCATTAATGGAATTATAGTTTCTCAAACTGAGGCTATGTTTGCATCTACTTCTTCAGATGGTACTGTTTGTGTTTGGGAACTGGTATTTCCACTGACAAGCGGAGGTACACCCTGATTACCAATGATAATGATCTTGTTTATTGCCATACTTGTATTTATGCTATCTTCGTTAATTGATATCCGCTTCTTTATTTTAGGTGAATGTAAATTATCATGCCTCGATTCTTTCTCTGTTGGTTCTAAATCTATGGTAGCCCTATCCATGGCGGAATTGCCTGGAGATAGTCGTCAAATCGTTCTTGCAATGGGAGGATTGGATAATAAGATCCACCTTTATTGTGGTGGAAGGACAGGAAAGGTATCTTGATCCCCTAAATTTTATATTATTAACACAAACTATTAGTTTTTGTGTGTGTGTGTGTGGGTTAGTTATGCTTTACTTTTCTTTTACCTGTGAACCCAGTTTGTACATGCGTGTGAGCTGAAAGGGCATACAGATTGGATCCGAAGCTTGGACTTCTCGGTACCTATAAGCATCAACGGGGAAGTAAACGATATTTATCTTGTAAGCTCATCTCAAGATAAAGGCATAAGAATTTGGAAGATGGCATTACGTAGCTCTATGTCCAATGGACATGGCATATATAGGAAGGAAGCAATAAGCTTATCATCCTATATAGAAGGTCCTGTACTTGTGGCTGGTTCGTCCTCTTTTCAGATATCCTTAGAATCTCTTTTAATTGGACATGAGGATTGGGTATATTCAGTAGAGTGGCAACCCCCTTTGGTTTCATCCGTGGATGGGGATGCATATTATCAACCACAAAGCATTTTATCTGCATCTATGGACAAGACTATGATGATCTGGCAGCCTGAGAAAACTTCTGGTGTCTGGATGAATGTGGTCACTGTTGGGGAACTAAGCCATTGTGCTTTGGGGTTCTACGGTGGTAATTGGAGCCCAAGTGGAGATTCAATTTTAGCACATGGATATGGTGGATCTTTCCATCTTTGGAAAAATGTTGGCGATGATAACTGGCTGCCACAAAAGGTTCCCTCTGGTCATTTTGCATCGGTGACTGATATTGCATGGGCCAGATCTGGTGATTACATTATGTCTGTCAGTCATGACCAGGTGTTTAAAAATGCATTATGTCCATAACAGCTTTACTATTGATCAATTATCTCTCACGACTTTATAGGAAAATACATTCTAAAATTTGTGTCTTCCTGTCTATTGTTTAGTTAGTGTAAGAACATTGCCTATACGTATTTTGCTTTTTTAGAAAAGAAAAATAATGAAATTTAAGCCACATTTTATCATAGTTCTCAGTAGCAGCTGGTGGACGCTATTGGAAGTCTGTAGCAGAGAAGTTTTCTGTAGCGGTTGCTATAGCGGCAAAATTGTGGCCGCTAAATGCTTCAGGAAAAAATAACATGGCTTATTAGCCTTTTTATAATATGATGAAGTTTAACTATTAGTTACTTCGAGCCTTAGATGCTTAAACTTGTTTGTTTTCTTGACTTCCTTTGTTATTTACTTCTATTTTTTGCCTAAGACTTATGACTTTTTATTGTTATTTATAAATATTTCCTGAATTTTGAGTATTGTTTTATTTTTCTCAACATTTACTTGTATAGTATAAATTATTAATGTTTCAAAAAAAGATAAAATAGTGGTCATCCCGCTACAGAGTTTTTAAGGCCGACCGCTACAGCGTTATTAATCTTTATTTACCCTGAATATGATATTGAGTTTATCTTCACTCAAACTGATTTTGCTATACGAAAATTGCAGACAACTAGAATTTATACTCCGTGGAAAGTTGAGGCTTCTCTCCAAGATGGAGAATTTTGGTATGAGATAGCTCGCCCTCAGATTCATGGTCATGATATAAATTGTATGGCAGTCATTCATAGTAAGGGGAATCATCGTTTTATTGGTGGAGCTGATGAGAAAGTTGCTAGAGTGTTTGAAGCCCCATTATCATTTTTGAAAACATTAAATAATGCCACTTTGCGGAAGTCTTGTTCTTCAGATGATGACTTGACCGGTGTTCAGATTTTAGGTGCAAATATGTCAGCTCTTGGACTATCACAAAAACCTATCTATGTTCAAGGTCAGTAATTTCATTGAAGATTTTGAGACCACATTGTCTAAATGTTGCTGCTCTTTCTCATTGTTATCTGCTGATGTTAACTTTGAGAGCAACGACATTTGGTTGTAGACTCGTAGTTGATTGATACGGAAATGAATACTTGAATTGATAAAGCTACTTGTTCAGGCTAGATGCAAGTAGTAAAAAAGTTGGTTTCGGGTGGTTTATTTGTCTGGTAGTTGGGTCAAATTTACACCCAACAAAGATAATTTATGATTTCGTGTAGTATATTTATCTGGATAATTGGAAAATTTTGCCCAACTGATTAACTCCGGTTAATCTCTCAGTATTAACACGGATGTAGCCAATAAAATGCAAATATTGCATGCATATGGTTCTTTTTTAAACTCAAATGCCATGATGACATATTCAATCTTTGTATTTACTGCTTGTAGTGAGCTGTTAATAAAAAATGATCTAGAGTTGTGTTTAGGGAGATATTGACCACCTACTTGGATGTCTGTCTCTCATGTCAAGCATATTGGTCTACCCAAAATGATGGTTATCTATCATACAAAGGGAAAGTAGGAAACTAGTAAACTGACTTCCTTGTTTTATTTTTCTATGTTAAAATTTTACTTTTTAAACAACTGTATATCTGTTCTGGTTTATTGGTATCTTAAAAATTCATAATTTTGAGGTTTATTTTACATCACAGCTGTACAAGAGTCCCCTGAAAGGAATGGGATTGATGGCCTCGACACCCTTGAAACTATTCCTGATGCAGTTCCAACTGTGTTCACTGAACCTCCAATTGAAGATCAACTGGCTTGGCATACACTTTGGCCCGAATCCCATAAACTCTATGGCCATGGAAACGAGCTATTTTCTTTATGCTGTGATCATAAGGGTGAGCTTGTTGCTTCTTCGTGTAAGGTATGCACTACTACTCTAACTATCTACCTGCTTGCAAATCTCATCTGACTCAAGCAACTATATGCTACTTATTGTGATATTTCTTCATTCCAATGTTTCTTTTTTCAATATTGGATATACATTTACTTCAGTCAAGTTGGCTTAGATTGTTCCGATTGTCAGTTTCTCGCCCTTGCACACTTTACTGCTGTCACTGATATTGCTATGTTATTTGGTAATTATTGGACATATATTTTATGCCCTGCAGGCCCAATCTACAGCTGTGGCAGAGGTATGGCTCTGGCAGGTTGGTTCATGGAAAGCAGTTGGCCGTTTGCAATCCCACAGCTTAACAGTGACACAGATGGAATTCTCACATGATGACAACTATCTTTTGACCGTCTCAAGGGATCGCCAGTTCTCCGTTTTTACTATCACAAGAACAGGTAGACTACTAATCTCGAGTTTGATAGTGACGAACTCACTGCACTGATGTTATGAAACTGGACCAACCATTAGAGTTCAAGCATAAGAAATTTATAGGTTAAATATTTCAAAATCATTTTTGTTCAGTACTGCAATAGTTGCAAGCTTATTAAGTACTGCAACCCGACAGAAATCCTAATCTCTCAATTTTGGTTTGTAGGCACTGGTGAAATTAGTTATAGTCTTCTTGCGAGGCAAGAGGGGCACAAGCGCATTATCTGGTCGTGTTCTTGGAACCCACACGGTCATGAATTTGCAACGGGTTCACGGGACAAGACCGTGAAAATCTGGGGAGTAGACAGGGAGTTGTCTATAAGGCAGCTCGCGACTTTACCTCAATTCACAAGTAGTGTGACATCATTGTCTTGGGCTGGTCTCCATGATAGAAGAAATTATGGACTTCTAGCGGTTGGAATGGAAAATGGCCAAATAGAGCTGTGGAGTCTGTCCTATAACAGGACAGATGATGGAAGCATCGCAGCACCAGGTTTAGCTGCCGCTGCTCTTGTTCGCTTAGATTCTTTTATATGCCATGCCTCCGCTGTAAACCGTCTGGCATGGAGGGAAAATGAGGAACATCACAAGAATATACAACTTGCTTCTTGTGGTGCTGATAATTGTGTAAGAGTGTTTGACGTAACTGTTCAGTGATTAATCATTTTCTCCTTTTTTTAATATCCGTATCTGTAGAATAATTTTTTATTCTTATAGCTATAGCTAAGAAATATGAATTACTACATTAGTATCACATGATTACGAATTTTCTTGGCTAATGTTAACAGTTATTTTTGCTGAGTAAAAAATGAAAAAGAATTGCTAAATACATTTGTTCATCCTTTGCCATTTTCTATACCTCCACTATGAAGAGTGAATCCACATATGAGTGCTTTAAATATCCCATTTGACGCGGCATGCTTGTTGCGCCGCAAATATTGTTCAATGTTCAGACTTTCATGTTTCAAGTGGGTCCCTTATTTGGTGCAATCCGCAGTTTTATTTGAGTGTTTGCATCAGTAGACGAATCTATGAAAGGCAGGGAATCATATTTTTTAGTGAATGACTCATCAATTCCCTTTGGCTTTTGCCATATTTATGGAATTTAGTTCTTGGAAGCAAAGGGTAAAACGTATTAAAATATCTCATTCAATTCGGTGAGAAGAACATACACACCTTTTTTCCATGCCTTTCTCATATGGGTTACCATGACCAGCCCAAGTTCTCATTTTGGAGTGAAGCTCCCTCGGTCATCAATAATGCACCAATTGAATAGTTGAGGGACTCTGAGCTCCGTTGACATTAAATATATGTAGGACCATAATTCCTTTGAAAATAGCTAGCTCCGTCATATAGTGGATAATAATGAATATCATGATGATGACTCATAAGGATGCAATAAGTTATTTGAAGCAGAGTCAGCATCAACCACCACCAGTCCAATCAAGTTCATATTAATTCAGGGATGACAAAACAACATTTGAGTGTACGCAGCAGCTTCATCGTGCAAACGTGTAGCTGAATAATATTGAGATTTAAGTTTACTTCTGTTTATTTTCAATCATAGTAGTATATTATTTCTATGCGGCTTTCAAGCGTAACCAAATTTGTACGTTTCCCAAACACACAAGCACCTCAGCTAGTGCTAAATCCTTACTTCTGAACCTCGTACTACTAACTATTCTTAAATTAACCACCATCTAGCTCTTAGTGCAAACTTTAAGACAATAATAAAACATCATATAAAACGTACTCTACCACCAAGGTCACATGGAATTCAGTAAAACCAACATATATGCAACGTGCACTCTGCTATGCAAGGTTATATTAATCTTAAAGTTCACTATACGTTGAAATTTCCCATCAATTAACTTTCGTTTAATATGGTGATCATCCATTTGTGTCTTTGTCAAGGATTTTTTGTATAGTTTCCCAAAGTACAAAGCATGTCATTGTTGATCTCATAAGCATTGTGTAGCGTTTGAATTCAGATGCACAAGTTTTTTAACAAGGAATTATATTAAATCTATATAAGAATTATGTCATCCATTAAGCCAAAGTAAAATAATTACAAACACAGCGATCTGTTGTGTGATAAGTTTTTATTAGACTACCTAATCTATATGAAACACACTCTGCAGAATGAAAATGATCATAGGGGATAGCCTATTTGGAACTGCGGTAGAAGCCACAGTAGAAGGTGCTTCCGCAAAAGCTACAACTTGTAGCTTCAAACACAACGCACATTCACGATGCTACTCAATTCAAACATGCAATTAGGAAGGTGTAGCTTTCATTGAGAAGAGTCAATGTCAAACTTGGCAGGGACATATTTGGTTGGTCATGCGCAGCAATATATAACTTATTTGTTGAAATGTGATTTTCCATACAAACGTACAAGAGAGATGAAAATGCTAGATGAACGTGTAAATTATTCATCACTATGCACAAATGCAAACCCGTGGTCCTTCACAGCTGTGAATTGTGATTGTACAAAGGATCAGAGGAAAAATGCTAGTCCAAGACTACTAAAACTACATCCAATGCAGTCGTCAACAGAAACAGTTTATGACGGCCCATAAACCAAGGACCATGTAAAGAAACAATACCCGAAAATTTATAAGACAATAATTTCAGGAATTGATATTTGAACACTTCACAATACAATGTTTCAGATTTGAACTTTTACAGTATAATAACCTGGGACCGATTTCCTTTCCTATATAAATTCTGGCATACAAGAAAGAGTACACAAAGATTATCACAGTTTTTTGTTTATTTTCTATGAAAAATACTTACCGCAAACAGGTATCAAACATGACCACATGAACTACACATAAAACTTAAAAGGGAAATCAAACCCATAACTTCAAAATTGTTTCTTTTTTTTGTTTATAATGGCTGTGAGGTTCTTATCTGCTGCTTCATGCCGTCCGATGGATGCTGAGCAGAAGCTTCCGGCATCACCATACCAGCAGCAGTCATGGTCTGGTACTGTGAAGGCATTGTGGGAGCCATAGGCTGAGAGTAGTATATTTGAGTATGAGCAGGATCTGCATATTCATAAGCATAATTGGCAGGTGCAGCAGAATTAGGGGCCATGGACTGGGATGGATGGTGGATCTGGGAGTAAGTGACATATTGTTGCTGATGCTGACTTGGAGGAACTTGTACATATTGAGGGTTGCCTGTGGCTGCAGTTCTGTAAGCAGTTGCTGTCATTTCAGTTTTGGGTAGGGGAGCATTTCTAATGGGGTTGTAAGCTGCAGTTGGTTGAACCAATGTAGCAGGATTTGGAGGGTTCTGTGGCCTGCTAGAAGGGATTGCTGCGGCAGCAGATTCACCCATATTAGCCTGCTGCACAGACAAATTGTATGCTTGGGCTTGTCTTGCAGGAAGATAGTAAACCTGGGGCTGTTGCTGGGAAGGATATACAGGATAATATTGAGGAATTCCAGGGTTATGGTGAACGAAGTGTCCGCCTTGCATAAACTGCTGCTGCTGATGTTGCTGTTGTTGTTGCTGCTGCTGCAGTTGCTGTTGTTGCTGTTGATGTTGATGTTGCAGCTGCTGTTGCTGATCGAATTGCTGTTGCAATAAATATCCCTGGTCCTGTACATGTTGCTGCACCTGGATCCTACCATGTGGATCAGTCACATTGAGTTTCGGATCCACAGGATTGTTAGGAACCCTTGTAGTTCCAGGTTGAATTTGAACTTGTTCTTGATAGATTACAGGCTTTGGACGCGACATTGCATTTGAAAGACTACTATCACTGCATGATCATAACAACCACCAAGAACCCAATTCAAAAATAACTAAACCAGAACCCCCTTCCCCCACCATACTTATAATAATCAAACCAAATAATATGAACAATCCAAAGTAAATAAATAACTACAAGAAACTATATTCCTAACCAAAAACAGATAAACAAAGAACAAAAATAGGAAATTGGGGAAAGAAAAAAAGTACCTTGAAACTGAATCAGGGGAAGGCAAATCAACGGCACCACTTGACTTCTGTTGAAATTGAGGAGCTTGTAACTGTACTTGTGGCTGAGGCTGAGTCTGTAGCTGAGGAGTTGGTGGTTTTCTGTATCCCATAGGCATCCCTTGATCCGATCTCTCATCATCAGAGAAAACCCTGTTCTGATATTCACCAGCAACCACCGCAGAACTAATCGGCACACCAACCACCGCAGCAGCAATCGTAGTCGGCACCGGAGGTGGCGGCGGCGAAGACAGCACAGCAAAACCCTCTTCCTGTTGCTTCTGTCCAACAGCAACACCCATTTGAGCAAACTGTTCCTCAATCCCCAAAACCTTCTGATCCTGTTGTTGCTGCTGTTGCTGCTGAACCCTAACCCCACCAGCACCATCCTCCACATGAACCCTAATCGGCGGCAAATTAGCCAGCGAAGGCGACGAAGAAGTAGACCCAAACGACGACGTCGTTTCCATCATAGGCGAATCAGGAACAGAGTGAACATCTTGCTTCAAATTCTTAGAATTCCCAAAAGATCCAGGTTGCGAAACCCCTTCGGGAACATCCCGGGAACCAGGTTCAATGTTATTCCCAACCACATCATCATCAAGACCTAATAAACAGTTAACAGAAGCCGAATCAGAAAATCCACGATTAAGTAATCCAGCGCCGTTTAAAGCATCAAGGAACCAATCATCAGACTTAGCAGATGATGTATCGAGAATTTGAGGAGGAATTGAATGAGCAGATTCAGGTTTCGTTGGGAAAAGAAAGAGACGAATTCGTGAGGGTTTCAGAGATGAATTAGTAGTGGTTCGATCGTATTCATCGATCATATTCTCAAGGTCTTCATCGGTGGTAACAGAAATTAGAGAATCTAGGTCTTCGTTTGGGAGTTGATATTTGAGAGTGAAGGTTCTTCCGTTAAGGAAAGTTTTCGCGAGACGCGTGGAGAGGTCGTTGAGTGAGGTGGTTCGTTCAACGACGACTATACGTGTATCGCCACCGACGTAACAGAGTGACTTGTCGTGGGGACGAGGGACGATGTGACCACCGTAACTGCACATCAAACGGAGTTTTGACGACGCCGGAGGGAAAGGTTCGTCCCATGAGTCGGTGTTGCGGGAACGAGGGGAAGAGTCAAGGGAATCAGGGTAGTTTTGGTGTTGTGGCGGTGGAGTCATCGAGGATAACGGTGGTGCTGTTGACGGCGTTGGAGGTTGCGGTTGCGGTTGCGCCTCCATGATTGTTTTACGAATAATAAGGTTTTGGTTTTTTTATTATTTTGTTTTTCCCTTTTTCTCCTTTGGCTGCGGCTGCAGTAGCCCTTTTTTTGCAGCGCAAAATAGAGAAGAAAAAGAGGGACTATTGGACTCAATTTATTGCCCTTATATAGTACTCAGTGGTTACTTTACTTCACGGATGATCCTAATCCTTATAATCATATCATATCATATTATTCTAGATAAAAATATAAATAGTTCCCTTCTTTTTTAATTCTCATATTTTAAATTTTTGATTTTAAAAAATGATAGTACTAGTTTAATAGTATTTATGTTTGTTATTCTTTTATTACGCGTTTTGGAAAAAGGAGTTAGAATAGAAGATTGAACAGTGGGGGAGGGATGATGGGGTTGTGTTTTGAGTTTGAGTTTGACAGCTAGTTTACTGGTTGGACCCAGTTGGGCTTGGTTCTTTGTGTCCCTCAGAGAATCAAATAAACTACGCTAAATAGGTAACTTTATCAAAATTCATTAAAATAATTATTGTGTTGTCAGGAAAATTAATTTAATAAAATGACGTTAATACTAGTATGGCAACTCATTAACCAGCTCACCAGAAAAAAAAAAACTCATTAACCTCATTTGTTACCTTTTTTATGAAGGATTAATTAAAATAAAAAGATACGTTCTTTTTGGTAAAAAATAGAACATGTTGTATAAACTAATTAAAAGCGGATAAGCTGCCTAGACTCTTTTTGGCAATATCAATCCGTTAACTTATAGTGAATGGTTTATAGGAGATGAGTTTTTTTTACGTGTTTGACACAACTAATTTATAGTGTTTTTTATTAGCTTATAGTGTTTTTTAAAACGCTATTTATATTGGTATTTGAGCTTATAGTTTATGACTTTGTTTGGTCAAAAATGGCAGAAAACAGATAAGCTAGCTTATAACAAATAAGCTTATATTGGATAAGCTAGTTGAGTGAATTTAAAGTGTTTGATAAAATAGCGGCTGAACTGACTTATAAATATAAAATATTAGTTAGTAAAAAATGCTATAAGTTAGTGATAACCAAATATCTTTATTTGGCTTCTACGAGTTTATCCACTATAAGCTAGCAATTCAGTCTTGCCAAGCATAGCCATAGAGTAATTAACGCCAACCTAAAGGGAATTTTCTCTGAACCAATAGCATCCTCGCCATAAACCCAAACCGAGAAAACGAGAGAAAAAAACCCTTAGCATTCTATTCATCGTAGTACCCAGTACTCACGAGCAGCAGCCTCTCCAACAGCCACAACCTTGCTCTGGTCGGTCCAATAGCAGCTCCGCCCATGACCTAAAAGCAGTATTGCTCCCACATCCTTGCGTCGCATGTTCCTCTCTTTTTATCTCCCTTCCACTCGAAATATGATTTTATTACTCTGTTTCTCTTCTCTCCTCTCATGTCGCCACTTCAATTGTTTTTAGTTTCAGTTTTTAATTTTCTTTGAGTTATCTATATTTATCTGTCTATCTATCTATTAATCCATTTATCTATCTATCTTTTTTTAAGCAAATGAAATAAAGACAGACAGAGTGAAGCTACTCCCTGATATAAGTTATTCCCATTGCATCAGCAAGGGGAAATGAAGAAATGGCACTAGGGCAATGAGGCCACCGGAAGAACCCATGATCCATGTTTGATCCATTAACCTATATCTATCTATTAATCTAAAAAACAAAATTCTACCACAAGTTTTATCTATTTTATTTTTAAAATAATTTAGAAACTAACAAATATAATGTACCCTATTACAAATTCAGGAATCCAATTATTGAGAATAAGTTACAAGCTTATTTGGTTCGTATGATATATTCTTGGGAATAAATAATGTAATTATCAAAATACCTCTATTTATATGGAATGTTATTTTAACTTACTAACTTATTAAAGGTGAAATAAAAATATAAAAATAAAGTGATTATTAATTATAATATTTTTTTCAATAACATTTTGCTATGATTTATTTTGCAAAAAAAGATTATATATATATATATATATATATATAATTACTAACTTATTCTCCTTGCAATTTTTGCTACAAAATCATTGATAATTCGTTCATAATTAAGATTCTTTAAGAAATCATTTTCAATTAAAATCAATGCAAGACTATTTAATCTACTCTGCGACATTGTAGAGCGCAAATAAGTTTTTTCAACAAATTTAATTATGAAAAACTCCTCTCAGCAGATGTAATTAACAGTAACATGGATGGTTAATATTATTCTTTAAGCTATGCATGCATGAGGAGAATAACAAAATCTCTTAAAAGAACTTAATATCATAATACATGATTTTGACTCAATTGCTAAAACCTCTCTGATGACTCTTAATTCTTCAAGATTTATGCAAAATAATTTCAAGTTCTCATTAGAGAATGACCTAAGTCTTTCAACGAATTTGACGTTTTTGAACAAACACAGATTCAATCTTCATTTCATCCGCAATTAATTTAACACTAACAATAGCTTTTGTAAATTCAGATTCTCTATACTTTTCAAAGTGAGTAATCAGACATTTTACTAATTCTGTAGCCACTTCAATGCGCATGTCTTTGTTTTGTAAACTTTTGGTAACTTCATTAACAACTGATAACAACTCCAACCAAATAACCATAGATAATAAAAACTCAGTTCCCAATTCCATGATTTGCTAAAGATTCGACTTCACGTTTAATCTTTAGATGATTATCTTGTTTAATTAGCTAGTTGAAGTAATGCTTATCTTATGTCTGAAGCTTGAGTTTTAATTGCACGTACACTATTCACATGATTTTCTCAACGTGTTTGTGACAATGATTTGATAGTCAAATGTTTCACAGTATCTCTTAAAAATTTCCAAAGCTTTATGGAATGAGAGAATATAGTATAAATACGTTGTAGCACTCAAAAAAATCTATAGCTTTAGAACAATAATTTGCAATATCACAAAGTGTCAAGTTAAGACTATGACAACCACAGGGTGTGTACAATGCTCTATGATTTATATATATATATATATATATATATATATATATATATATATATATATATATATATATATATATATATAAATTTTGTTGCCTCCTAAATTTTGGGGCCCTGTGCTCCTGCACACCCTAGGCACCCCACTGAATAGAGAAGAAAGGGTTGCTCCTCTAACAAAGTGTGGTTATTAAAATGCAGTTTTGATGTGGCATAATAACTTATAACGGTGAAAGAATAATATTGGTTTCATAGAGAAGAAAGAGCTGCTCCTCTGAACGTGGTGGTGTGTATGTTTGCTTCGTGAAATGGGTAATGGGGACTGCTCATAGGAATGAGGCTAGTGGGGCGAGTGGGAGTGAGTGGGGGTTATGAATGTAATTTTGTGCCAAAAAATGAATCCCTTATTCTGGAATGAAAGATTACCACTATCTACGAGAGACATTAAATGTGGGAAGAAAGTTTCCAGACTAAACTTCATTTTTGGGAATGCAGTTTTCTTTTTTCTCAAAACAAACATAGTAATCTTTCATTCCCAACCTAGATCTCTGGGAACCATCTTTAAGTCACCGAAACAAACAGCTAGTAGAAAATTCCACGCACATCAACGTCTGACACTATTTGCATTGGAGTAAACGGCTCTTATAAGTATACTAAGCTGCTGCACTAAGTGTTTGAATCTTCTTCTTCCATCCATCAAAAAGTATAAGGGTGAGAAAAGAGAGAAGATGATTAACATTTTCATCTAATATCTGCCCAAGACTAGGGATGTTAGTAATGTCATGCAAAGAAGCACACATTTGACATTCCTTCAAAAAGAGAAAAAATTTGATTGTTTAGTTTCAAAAGATTTTTTTTTGAGGTTTTCGATCTCATTCCGATGTCTAAGAGAATGGGGCACTAGCTAGTGAGTTCGGCCTTAGGGTAGGTAAATTTTGGCCTCAAGTTTTCTATCGTTAGAAATTGAATTCAAGTACTAGTCGAGTCCATTCCGTTAGACGTGGTGCATTAATCACTTGTATCAAATCTCCAAGTCTAAAAAAGTGAAAAATAAAATAAAATGAACTTTTAGTTCTTTTTTTTTGGTTTAGTACGAGAGATGATAGAAGAATAGAAAAATATTTGATCAGGAAAAGAAGAATAGAAAAATATAGCAACTTTCTCTTTCTTACTTTGGCTGAATAGAAAGTGAGGGAAAAAACTATATATTTATAAAACGATAGAAACAATTTTAGTGAAAATTGAATAATATAAGCCAAAGCATTATAAAATACACTCTTAATAATATAAAATAGATAAAATATCTATTTTCATTGTTCCAGCTCAGTTTTGTCAAAAATAACTCAATAAAAACACACTCTCAATAAGATGTTTATTCCTTAAATTAAATTCAATAATAATAATGTTTCGGACTAGGCCAGAGGCCCAAATCCGATATGGGAACTAAACACGGACCAAACCAAGCCAGGCGCTCACAGCCCAACTCGAGCAAAGAGCAGGCGCTGACTCCACGCCCAGGCAAGTAGCGATTTGTGGACTACAGTAATAAACGCCGGACATCAGTTCGCCAGATCCGACAGCAACAACATGATCTGGTGATTAGGCACATCCAACCCCTGACGCACACATGTGGCCTATAAATAAGCAGTCAACCCTTGAAGCCAGGTGGCAGGTACATGTTCATTCTCTCATACCTCCAATATGACTTCCCAATTTTGACTTGGTCGTCAGAGTGTTATTGAAGGTACCACCCCACGTGTCAGACTTCGAGGTCCGCCTCTAGCATGAGCGCCCTACCAACTATCCAGACTGATCTGCCCGAGTTCAGAAAAGGTACGGATCAAATAATAATAATAATAATAATAATAATATGTTTATTTTATGCTCCTTGTACTATGAGCTTGCCTTGTAAACTTGTATTATTTTGGCCAGTAAAAGAAAAAATTGTATGAAAAGGTTTCAATGAAGAGGGTAAACCGTAAACTTGTAATCTTATGGACCCATTCTTAATTTTTTTGGTAAATTTATGGACCCATTCTATTCCTAGGCTTCTTTACAAATTTGAATTAATGTTGGCCCAGAGACATTATTTTCCCTCCCACGTGTTCTCCTCTGCCAAATGAAAGAATAATTACTGAAAAATTTATTTCTATGTCCTTTTTTTAGTTTTGATTGTAATTAATTTTTGCATACATATCGTAATTTTATATTTTATAACAAATTTTAGTTATGAAATATTTTGTTGGTAAAGTAGAATTTAACGTCCATAAAAAAAAGGCTTAAATATGTTTTAGGCCCCTGCAAATATAGGGTGTTTTGGTTTAAGCCCCTGCAAAAAAAAAAAATTTGTTAAAAGCCCTTGCAAAATGAAATATTTTGTTATAAGCCCTTCTCAACATATCCAGCAATCATAGCATTCCATGTTAAGGCTAACATTTTAGTCATAGAAGGGCTTATAACAAAATATGTCATTTTGCAAGGGCTTTTAACAAAAAAAATTTTTTGCAGGGGCTTAAACCAAAACACCCTATATTTGCAGGGGCCTAAAACATATTTAAGCCTAAAAAAAAGGAGCTTTGGACAATCGTACCTCCTTTTCAGGATTACCACTATCTCCAACTTATGTTTGCAAAGAAAAATTGAAAATGACTATTTTTGATTTATATTGGGGACATTGCGAACCAATTTTTTGTTTTCTAAGTTGAAAAGTTTGAAACATAAGCAATGCTTTGTTTAGCTAACCTACACCATTTACTTGGATGGTGTACCTTATCCAAGTTTAATAAAAAAGGATTCAACTATCAAAGTTGTATGATAACCGTTTGATTAAGTAATCCCATCATATCAAATTTTAGAGCATTACCCCTGAATAATTGATCTAACCCTACTCCCCTCCTCTCCCACTTTTTTCACCTTCTCCATTGACAACCTCCTTATCTCTCATTCTCCTCCTAAGGCCATATTTGTCTCCCTCCTCTCTCGCGACCCTCTCTTAAAAATACATCAAATATTATTATTCTCAACACATCTCCACCCAAAATCTTAAGAAAATGAGTATATGGATCTCTTCTATTATATATCTTTATTTAGTTCATTCCTAGCCGATGCGGGACTACTATTCACATTTGATTTCAGAAATTATGGGATTTGATTACTTTGCTCCGGCGACCACCGCTATGTAACAGTGGAAAGGAGGGAGGGGGCGGGGAGAAGAGAGGGAGAGTAATTTTGTGTAGATGATCCACAGTATGATCATGTAAAATTCCCAATTCAACGATTATAGTAACATCTCGAAATTTACGCCACTACTTTTAGGCTTGTGTGACATACATAACCTACTGTGATAATGAAGGGCGTATCTTAGTGGAAGAGGATAGGGGCCGTGGCCCCCACAAAAAAATTCAAAAGGAATATTGATTATAAAAAATATTGCTTAATAGTTAAATATATTAAAAAGGAATGCAAAATATAAAATGATCTTCTGGTAAACTCATCACAAAATTGTTGTGTATCGTACTGGTTCAGCTCCTTCATTTCGGATAAACGCATGCAGGTTCGAAATTCATCACAAAATTACTTCTTATTTTATCATTTTTGAAGCCATTTACTATATTGAGCCAATACAAAACTCACTTTTTATTCTTACGTGGAAATTGTATATGCTGGCTTGTTATTTAAAATTATTTTTTAATTGAAAATTAAAAATAACCCAGAAGCATGAAATCCTCTTCAGATTGAAATCCTCTTCTTCTTCAGATCGAAACCTAAACGCCTAATTAAGTCCCTTCAGGTCGAAATTCTCTTCTTCTGCATATCGCTACGTTGTTTTAATATTTCCCATATATGTTAATGAATCATTTCTGGTTAATGAATGGTTTGTGCAGATTCGGTTAATGAAACCCATTCCACATCGCTGTGTTGTAATCTTATGGACCCATTCTTTTTTTTTTGGTAAATTTGTGGACCCAATCTATTCCTAGGCTTCTTTACAAATTTGAATTAATGTTGGCCCAGAGACATTATTTTCCCTCCCACGTGTTCTCCTCTGCCAAATGAAAGAATAATTACTGAAAAATTTATTTCTATGTCCTTTTTTTAGTTTTGATTGTAATTAATTTTTGCATACATATCGTAATTTTATATTTTATAACAAATTTTAGTTATGAAATATTTTGTTGGTAAAGTAGAATTTAACGTCCATAAAAAAAGGGAGCTTTGGACAATCGTACCTCCTGCTTAGGATTACCACTATCTCCAACTTATGTTTGCAAAGAAAAATTGAAAATGACTATTTTTGATTTATATTGGGGACATTGCGAACCAATTTTTTGTTTTCAAAGTTGAAAAGTTTGAAACATAAGCAACGCTTTGTTTAGCTAACCTACGCCATTCACTTGGTTGGTGTACACCTTATCCAAGTTTAATAAAAAAGGATTCAACTATCAAAGTTGTATGATAACCGTTTGATTAAGTACTCCCATCATATCAAATTTTAGAGTATTACCCCGGAATAACTGATCTAACCCTACTCCCCTCCTCTCCCACTATTTTCACCTTCTCCATTGACTACCTCCTTCTCTCTCATTCTCCTCCTAAGGCCATATTTGTCTCCCTCCTTCTCTCTCGCGACCCTCTCTCAAAAATACATCAAATATTATTATTCTCTACGCATCTCCACCTAAAATCTTAAGAAAATGAGTATATGGATCTCTTCTCTTATATATCTTCATTTAGTTCATTCCTAGCCGATGTGGGACTACCATTCACATTTGATTTCAGAAATTATGGGATTTGATTACTTTGCTCCGGCGACCACCGCCCTGTAACAGTGGAAAGGAGGGAGGGGGGAGAAGAGAGGGAGAGTAATTTTGTGTAGATGATCCACAGTATGATCATGTAAAATTCCCAATTCAACGATTATAGTAACATCTCAAAATTTACGCCACTACTTTTAGGCTTGTGAGACATACATAACCTACTGTGATAATGAAGGGCGTATCTTAGTGGAAGAGGGTAGGGGCCGTGGCCCCCACAAAAAATTTCAAAAGGAATATTGCTTATAAAAAATATTGCTTAATAGTTAAATATATTAAAAAGGAATGGAAAATATAAATATGATCTTCTGTGAAATTCATCACAAAAAAATTGTTGTGTATCGTACTGGTTCAGCTCCTTCATTTCGGATAAAGGCATGCAGGTTCGAAATTCATCACAAAATTACTTCTTATTTTATCATTTTTGAAGCCATTTACTATATTGAGCCAATACAAAACTCATTTTTATGCTTACGTGGAAATTTTATATGCTGACTTGTTATTTTAAATTATTTTTTAATTGAAAATTAAAAATAACCCAGAAGCATGAAATCCTCTTCAGATTGAAATCCTGTTCTTCTTCAGATCGAAACCTAAACGCCTAATTAAGTCCCTTCAGATCAAAATTCTCTTCTTCTTCAAATCGCTGCGTTGTTTTAATATTTCCCATATATGTTAATGAATCATTTCTGGTTAATGAATGGTTTGTGCAGATTCGGTTAATGAAACCCATTCCACATCGGTGTCCCTTCACTTCTTCACTCACTGTCGTTCCTTCACCTCATCCAGAAATCAAAGCTTTACAGTTTTGCCTTTATTAAATCTGCTTCGTCTTTCCAGATCTGCTTTTTTATTAAATCTGATTTTTTCCAGATCTTAGATTCATCATATTTTCGGCTTGGTCTTCGCCAAGATTTTTGTTTCGTTGATGGAGTTTCGGCTTTAATATGATTTTTCCAGATCTGTTCCTGGTCATGACAGATCTAGGGTTCAAAGAAAACGAAATGAACACAGAGTGGGAGCGAAGACATATGACGTTTCTGGTTCTGGAACGAACACATGTCACGATTTTTTGATTTTCATGATTCTGGTTGTTTCGAACATAGATTGAAGACGAACACAAATGGGATTTGTTTCTGGAAATTGAAGAAGAGCATTGCTGGTGAAGAAGAGGTTGTTGGAAGAAGAATGAAGAGGAAGGGAGAAGACAAGGACAAAAAAGACAATTCATATTTTTCTTTAATTTTTAATTAAAAATAATTATAAATTAATGACATTATCCTATGTGGCATGCCAAGTCAGCAATCAAACAATAGTCAAATAGCCACATAATCAGTGTGTTGACGGTGTTAACAAAAAAATGTTAAAAAGCGCAACGATGCAACGTTTTTAAAAGTTAAGAGGCCTATGCGTGACAAAAAAAAGTTAAGGGACCTATTCGTTACAAATAAATAAGTTAAGAGACCCCGGGAGATATTTTGTCCTATAATTATATGCAAAATTAAATCTGTTAATTAAGGAGACCCTTTTCTTCTCTAGAAAGCTTGAAGCATTTCCAAGCTTAGTTTCTAAAGAGTGGTTTTTCATAACCATATTGATGGTGTATATCTTAGAGCGAATTTTCACGGTGCAGTGAACTTTCGTAGCAGTTTCGACTGGGCTGTTTTATCCCGGGGACGTCGTGGTTGATAGCCTGCTTGCACCTTGGAGCAGTGCCACGAAATGTCTTAAAGACAGCGACCTAGTCCGCGACTCATCCCAGTAACCTCTTCGGCTTGATTTTTGGAAACAGTGTTATTTTGGGGAAAGCTCTGGCTAGGAAAGACTTGGTACTTAAGAGTGTCCATTGTGACCCACCTCTCTTTCCTGGGAACCTACTCGGATTAACATTTTTAAGACGTTTCTAATTCAGCCATGACAACCGAAGAAATTACTGGTGCTGGTTCCACTGAAACAGCTGAACAGACTAAAACAGCAAATGAAATACTTCTATGGAAGGACCATGACTATCTCTGTAAGAATTTTATTCTGAACGGACTAACTGATGATCTTTATGATTATTACAGTACCTGTAAGTCCGCGAGGGATGTCTGTGATGCTCTGAAAAAGAAATATTCCTATAGAAAGAGAATAATTTTCTCTATACTATTTTCAATAAAAAGAGAATTGTTTTCTCTATACGGTATAATAATAGAAAGAGAATGACTATCTCTATAATTTTTAATTCTACGGAAAGAGAATAATCATCTCTATAAGAATGGATTTTTTTAATTCATATTTTTTGAAATTATTTTTTATTCATATCTTTTGTTGCCGTTAGTGGTTAACATTTAACGGTTAATGGTTTTATATTATGTTTTATATCATAGAATTGCTTTTGATCTCATTAGCAATAACATTTTTTTGAGAAGTTATGTGTTTCACGATATATTGCAATATATAATTTTGAAAATTGTAATATAACTCTCTAGAAAACCTTTCAAAATTAAAACTGTAATCAGATTCAAAAGAACCGCAACAAGAATGGGAACCCTCCAATGAATGATGCTGCTCCTCCATTTAATTGTTTAAATTGCGAGTGACCAGGTCATATGACATGCAAGTGTAGGAACAGGCCAAGCTCTGCCCTGCAGGCTAACCTGACTGAATAGCAATCGGTTGCTATAATTTATGAAATCAACATTGTTGATAATTGCGAAGGTTGGTGGATGGTCACTGGCTTTGATCGATGTGATCATGCTATGTTTCGAACATAGATCGTTGCTGGAAAAAAAAAAAAGGAAAAGTATGTTGAGTCTGGTGAATATTTTTTTTTAACGCATTGTTTACTTCGTCTATCTGAAGTTTTGAACGCTATACTATTTTTTTAGACGTGTTTGACTTTGACGTGTAAACAAATGCATTCTTTTCAAAAAAAGCCAGATAACATTTTTCAAAAGTTATTTTCTTAAATGACTTAAAAAAAGGTCATTTTTGTAGTCAAGCAAGAATTTTCAGGACTTCGCATAAATCAGTAAGGAAATCTGGGCATTAGTTTTGACTAACTCAGATATATGCGAATAAGATAGAACGTTAACCAGAAATGGATAACGATAGTTTACGACTTTTATTTATAATTGAATTGACTACATTGTAGTATACTTTGTGAAAGATAAAAGTGAAGTGCTTGACATATTCAAAGTTTTCCATTACAGATTTTGAAAATCAATTAAGTAGAAATGTTAAGAGTTTTTATAGCGATTGAGAAACGGAGTATGATTCCCATTAATTTAATGGAATTATACATGAAACGACTACACCATATTCTCCCGAAATGAATGGTAAAACAGAAAGAAAGAACTTTTACCGAATTATTCTGGTGCTGCATCTCACTGGTGGGGGGAAATTTTCTTAACTATAAGTTATGTCCTGAATAGACTTCCAAAGTCTAAGAGCAAAATTTCTCCTTATGAAATCATAAAGAAAAGACAACCTAATGTGTCTTATTTTCGAATCTTGGGTTGCTTGGCCTATGTCAGGATTCCAGACCCAAAAAGAGTTAAAAATGTGTATTCATTGGGTATGCAGTAAACAGTAAAGCTTACAGGTTTTATGACCTTAAAGCTAAAGTGATCATAGAGTCAAATGATGTTGACTTTTATGAAAATGAATTCCCTTTTAAATCTAGAAATAGTGGGGGCGCCAGAACTACTCAAGTTTATGTGCCTAGGAACATTGAAAACAACGAACAAAGGGAAATAGAACCTCGAAAAGGTAAGAGAGCACGTGTTGCTAAGGACTATGGACCCGATTATATGGTCTATACGTTGGAAGAGGATCCAACTAGCATTCAAGAAGCATTGTCTTCTTTAGATGCTGATCTGTGGCAAGAAGGCATCAATGATGAGATGGATTCTCTAGAGTCTAACAAGACATGGCACTTAGTGGACTTGCCTCCTAGTTGCAAACCAATTGGTTGTAAATGGATTTTGAAAAAGAAACTAAAACCTGACGGCACTGTTGATAAATACAAGACTCGCCTTGTAGCCAAAGGTTTTAGACAAAGAGAGAATATAGATTTCTTCGACACATATTCACCTGTTACTAGAATTACATCCATAAGGGTACTAATTTCGTTTGCCGCTATTTACAATTTGGAAGTACACCAAATGGATGTCAAAACCGATTTTTTAAATGGTGACTTAGAAGAAGAAATCTATACGGAGTAACCTGAAGGTTTTGTAGTTCTTGGGCAAGAACACAAGGTCTGTAAGTTGGATAAGTCTCTGTATGGTCTCAAACAAGCTCCTAAATAATGGCATGAGAATTTTGATAATCTGATTTTATCGAATGGGTTTAAAGTGAATGAAAGTGACAAATGCATTTATTACTAAACCGAGAATGACATTTGCACTATCATATGTCTCTATGTAGACGACTTACTCATATTTGGATCAAACATTCATGCTGTAAATAAAATGAAATCACTGTTGTGCAACAACTTTGATATGAAAGACCTCGGAGAAGCAAGTGTAATACTTGGTATTAAGATCACTAGGTCCGAGAAAGGAATTTCATTGGATCAATCTCATTACACTGAGAAGATCTTAAAGAAATACAATTATTTTGATTGTAAACCTGCTTTACATGCACCATATGATCCGAGTGTCAAACTTTTTAAGAACACTGGTGACAGTGTTAGACAAACGGAATATGCGAGCATCATTGGCAGCCTAAGGTATGCCACTGATTGTACTAGACCCGACATTGCCTATGTTGTGGGATTGCTATGCAGGTTTACTAGTCGACCTAGTATAGAGCATTGGCATGCTATCGAGAGAGTCATGAGATACCTTAAAAGGACCATGAATCTCGGATTACATTATCAGAGATTTCCAACTGTACTTGAAGGATACTGTGATGCAGATTGGAACACTCTATCAGATGATTCCAAAGCAACTAGTGGATATATATTTAGTATAGCTGGCGGTACTGTCTCTTGGAAATCTAAGAAACAGACCATATTGGCTCAGTCCACTATGGAGTCTGAAATGATAGCATTGGCGACCGCTAGTGATGAAGCTAGCTGGTTGAGATGCTTACTAGCAGAGATCCCTTTATGGGAAAAACCGATGCCAGCAGTGTTGATCCACTGCGATAGTACCGCGGCTATTGCAAAAATAGAGAACCGTTATTTCAATGGTAAAAGACGACAAATACGTCATTAGCACAGCACTGTGAGAGAATGTCTCTCAAAAGGAGCTGTGAGAGTGGATCATGTACGCACTGATCAGAACTTAGCTGATCCTTTGACGAAAGGATTAGCTAGGGAGAAAGTCTAAAATACATCTCAAAGGATGAGACTACTGCCTTTAGAATCATGAGTCACTTACGATGGTAACCCGGCCTAAAAGACTGGAGATCCCAAGAATTAGGTTCAATGGGTAATAACAAGTTGTGAAGTGATATGAGATGAACATGCTATTATAAGTAAAGAAGCATGATTCTTAGAGCGACGTAAGGTTGAGGTAATAGAAACTCTTAATGAGATCTATACTCTATGTGGAGTAGAGTACCTAGCTACAGGAGTACTTTTGATAGACTCACCTTTGTGAATGTGGAAGTGGGGGCGCTTCCTATGGAATCGTTGGCAGAATTCATAGAGCGTTCACTAAACTGGAATAGACGTGCAGGGCCATAAAAGCACAGGCTTATAAGAATACACCCATGGAAAATGTTGTGTGTGGTTTTGATGATTAGAGATAGAGTTCAAGACTACGAGTCACTCTTGTTGAATCTAAATCTTAACCGCTATGCAAAGGTTCAAGTCGTAAGACACCTCTGTTTATACACAATCTTATGGAAGCATTTGACGCTACTTCTGAGACTCCTTTTTAAATTCAAGTGGGGGATTGTTGAAACTTTGTTAAGTGTGAATTTGAAAAAGTCCCACATTGGGTAGACTAAACACTTATATAGTGTAAAAAGCCTATAAAAGGGAGACTCCTCCTCACTTATTTCTCACACCACTTGACGATAAATCATTCCTCAAGTTTTTTCTCTTCTCCCTAAATTTCTTTCTTCTCTAGAAAGCTTGAAGCATTTCCAAGCTTAGTTTCTAAAGAGTGGTTTTTCATAACCAAAATTTCTTTCTTCTCTAGAAAGCTTGAAGCATTTCCAAGTTTAGTTTCTAAAGAGTGGTTTTTCATAACCATATTGAGGGTGTATATCTTAGAGTGAATTTTCACGGTGCAGTGAACTTTTCGTAGCAGTTTCGACTGGGCTGTTTTATCCTGGGGACGTTGTGGTTGATAGCCTGCTTGCACCTTGGAGAAGTGCCACGAAACGTTTTAAAGAGAGCGACCTAGTCCGCGACTCATCCCAGTAATCTCTTCGGCTTGATTTTTGAAAACACTGTTATTTTGGGGAAAATTCTGGCTAGGAAAGACTTTGTACTTAAGAGTGTCCATTGTGACCCATTTCTCTTTCCTGGGAACCTACTCGGATTAACCGTGATAAAACATAAAAAGAAGGAATGTGTGTGGCTTTGGCATAGGCATAGGCATGTCAAGATGCATCTTCATGAAGGGTTGGTTGTAGTGGTAATCTTATTAGCCTTTTTTTTAAACACCCCCCTTCTCCCTTATACCCCCCATAACCTATTTAATCCCTAAAATACTCTTCAAAAAATTAAAAGTAAATTGATTTTTTTAAAAATTTCTAGAATCACCTCAAAAGAGGTATTTTTGGAAGCCAAATTTGACTTCCAGAAATACCTCTTTTGAGGTGATTCCAGAAAGTTCTAAACTAAGTTTTTCCGGAATTATCCTTTTTTAAGGTAATTCCAAAACACAATTTTTAAAAGATTTCTGAAATTATCCCAAACGACATAATTCTGAAATCAGGAGTAAAATCATTCATTTGATAAATTATAGGGATGCATGGTATAATAGGGGTAAAAACAAAATCTTATTATTCTTGAGCAGTTCAGTGAAATGAATTGAACTTTGAATTTGAATAAAGCCTACTAAAATAGAGTATTCGCCCTATTAATGCCGCCTAAGACAAATGCTAGGCTTTTATAAAGCGGAGCAGATGGTCCCACTCTTGGACCAATTGGTTTGAGTCTTGTGCTGGGTCCACCATGACTAATTTGCTTACTATTATTTTAGCCATTTCTTAACAGCAATTTACTTTTACCAATTCACTATTTCTTAGACTTTACACAGTACGCAATCTAATTTAATCTAATCCCATACAACTCAAAGTAGGCGACCAAGATGATGACACTTCCCTGTTCTGCTTACCCCTGTGCTTCTATCTAATATCAAAACACCTACAAAATCACCTACTCATATCCCGAAGAGATGCTTGTTTTTTTTTGGTACATACTCATAAAACAAATGCGAAATATTGAATTTTTCAATTGTTTATTCCTTTTATATCTTATTGGTATAATTTTATTGTCCATGAGCAATAACAATCTTATAAATATCTTTTTATTCATAAATTATTATTTTGTTTTTAAATCCAAACAAAGAAACACGTGAGTATTATTATTTTTAAATCCCAAATAACAAAACTAAATATGTTTGTCATAATACAGAACGTTAATTTAATAAATATATATTTAAAAATATTTGAAAACAGTGCAATCCTGGTATCATATTGGAAAATTGCTATATATCGTGAAGTCTAGTTCTTGTGAAGGACATTCAGTAGCTTAAAGATAAGTTTCGAAGTACCTTCAACTACTTCATACCACCAGTTCACCACGTGTCAAGTCTCGAATAGCTGCTGCATTCCAAACCTCTTGGACTTTTGTGCACCCAAAAAATAAATGTCATTCATTCTCCGGAGCTTTGTTACACATAGGACAAGAGTCAGGACAATGAACTCCCTTTCGTTGAAGTCTGCACTGAGTGGGAAGACATGCCCTTGCAATTTGCCAAATCAGAAGTTTCAATTTATTTGGAAATTTGATGTACCAAATAGCTTTCCAATCACCCTCAACTCGCGAATGAGATGATTCCACAAGGTTCCCATGGCATAATAATAAGCGGGTTTTATGGAATAATTGCCACTTCTACTCAAATCCCATATCATTTGGTCTTCCCCTAAAGCTGTGAGCATTGGCATTCGAATTACTTCCTATGCTTCTCTAGCGGTGAATGTAGAATGTTACCAAGTGGCTTCAGTCTCAAGAGGGGGGTGAATTGAGATTTAAAAACTTTTTCTGATCTTTCGAAAACGTTTTTTCCCTTTTTAATGACTTAGATCAATTTTCGCGCAGGTTAAGTGGAAGCGAAGGAATTAGAATATAAAGCAGTAAAGCAGTATAACAGTAAAGCAGGAAAGCAGTAAAGCACGCAGAGATTTATCCTGGTTCGGTCACCTCCTAGTGACCTACGTCCAGTCCTCACACCCTTGTGAGACTTTCCACTAACCAAAACAACAAGGCTTACAGGTGCCTTGGAAAACCTTTACAGACTCGGGCACTCTCCTCCTAGGATACCCCACCTATAGAGAGCCCTCAAATCTAATATAACAATAACAAGAGATACCCCACCCCTGTTACAATCAGCTGCCCCAGAAAGATACCCCACTTCCTAGTACAAACAGCTACCCTAGAGAGATACCCCACTCCCTAGTACAAATCACAAACAATTAAATAATAACAAATGTAAATACAGAAATACCTCTTAACGTAGGCAGATTACACAATTTGAAGAACGCAACCCCAACTAACTCTTAGCAAAAGATCAGCTCTTGACGGACCGGCGGTGCGAGAAGAACACAAATAAAATATAAGAGTTTTTCAGAAAGAATAGATTATGAGAATGGGTTGGTTGAGAAATGGAGGCTATGAGGCCTCTATTTATAGGCGTTGAAAAAATAAAGTTTACGTCAAAAAATATGTGGGAATCGATTCTTTGTTATTTGAATTGATCTAGGAATCGATTCTTGTTTACTTGATTTAGGAAGGAATCGATTGTGAGATTCTTTGAAGGAGTTTGAAATCGATTCTTCATTTGAATAAGAAAGCAAGGAATCGATTATGTGTTTTAAAACAAGTAATGTGCAAATCGATTCTTTACTTTATTTGAAGAGAGATGCAAATCGATTCTTTGCCTGAGAATCGATTCTTTCATTTATGGAAAAGGTGTGAATCGATTCTTTCAATTTAGAGATAAGTGGAAATCGATTTCTTCAAATAAGGAAACAATATGAATCACTTGTATGCTTATGAAATCGATTAGGAGCTTAGCCATTGTGTTTGAAAAACGATTTAGGCTTAGTTTCAAAGAGAGTGAAATCGATTTTAGAGTTTTTTAAAAATACTTTTTAGGTTTACTTGTTCATGCATGTATTTTGAAAAAGCTTTGGGACGAGAGACTTTGCGAGATGAGCTGACCTTCGTAAGAGCTTACATTTATCCTAAGACTCACCCAAGACCCTAAGGACTACCCTTATACTTAAGGACTACCCTTAAGCTTGAATCTTCAATACTTTGAGCTTGGTTGACTTGGATTGTGACTTTTGAATATATGGTACTTTTTATCAGCTTTGCTTTGACACTCTCATTCCTTTGGCCATCAACTTGGCTTTGTCTTTTTCATCATCAAAACTAATCCTGCAATATTAGATAACCTGCAACACAGGTATCCACATGTAGAATTGATAATAAATGCATTCCATGTATTAGTGTTGTTGTCCACTAGGTCCGAGACATAACAGAGGTTCGAACCCAATGGCTTTGGAAAGCTGACATACACATTGTTCGAATTACGAAGCCAAGGATCTTCCCAGACATAAGGTTGATGGGATAAAGAAGTTTAAAGTGTCCACTACGAAGAAGACAATGAAATAAAGATGTTGCATAGGGATGATGGGAGTTAGGCCACTACGCAAGAAGACATATTAGTTGCCACGACAAAGGGGTATTTTGATACAATTTTTCAATACAATGGTACTAACTACCACTCTATAGTGGAAGTGATACCAGAGATGATTTCTAGTGATGATAATGCGAACCTAATGCAGCCCTTTTCGATGGAGAAATTCTCACATACCCTGGCCGAAATGCATAAGGATAAGGCACTCAGACTGGATGGTTTGAATCCAAGTTTCTATAAAAGATTTTGGCATCTGTGTGGTGAGGAGGTGTTTCACGCAAGTCAGAGTTGACTGGATCAATGGTATTTTCCTTTCCATTTAAAAGATGCTAATGTTGTCTTGATTCTAAAAAAACAAAACCCCTCTTCCATGAAGGATCTTCGTCCTATCTCTATTTGCAATGTTGTTTACAAAATATTGTCTAACGTGTTTGCTAATCGTTTGAAACCTTTGCTTTCAAAATGTATATCCCTTGAACAATATGCTTTTGTTGAAAACCGTTCTATTCTAGACAATGCTACAGTTGCCATTGAAACTACTCACCACATGAAGGGTGTAAAGAAGGGGAGGTTGCTTTTAAAATTGACATTAGTAAATCATATGATAGAGTGAGTTGACAATACTTGAAGGTTGTGTTACTAAAGATGGATATTCATGATAAGTGGGTGAATTGGATGATGTCTGTGTTTGGAAATAGTTTATTATCAAATCCTTATGAATGTTGATATTGTTGGTCCAGTGAAACCATTTATTATCCCCTTATTTGTTTATCATTGTTGCTGAGGGGCTCACTAGACTTATTAAAAAAGATGAAGGAAGAGGTGATTTGCACGGAATCAAAGTGTGTAGGGGCGCTCCGGTCCTTACACACCTTTTAATTGCTGACGATTGTTTCTTGTTTTTAAGGGCCAATGAGAAAAAGAGCAAGGTGATGAAAGACATCCTCCCATCATCCCTGTCCACTAAGTGCGAGACACGACGCATAAAGTATCGGTGTGAATTTAAAGTATTTGTAAAATTAGCGATTAAACAATTTTATAAATAACAAATGACATAAATGAGTTTTTTAATTAATATTTAACAAAATGAAATACACTATTATTTAATGCATAATAAATAAGGAATTCACTAAAATAATAAAGATAAAAACAAGTGGAAAAAACACTATGAGCTACTATGATTAAAAGAATATCACATTCGTATCATCACAACAAAAAACCAATTTAAAATCATATTTAAAATGGTTGATGTTAAAACTACAAAAATAATGAAAGATCTCAAAAACAGTACCCGGCAATGGTATACTTTGGGAGTTCTGTACTAGGTTAGGACTTGGGAGTGGGACTTGGAACATAAAAAAAGGAATAATTTAACAGCGTCCGTCCATGGACCATGCAATGAACAGAAGAGTCTGGTGTGGGCTTGTTAAGGAACAACCATCATCAAGTCCTTTACTTATGCCAGCAAAATGGTGCATCGTTGTTGGTTGGGATTCACTTTAACAAACAGCCACTCGAAACCTAGGGAGACCACCAGCTTCGTTTTGAGAGCCCCCCCAGGTGTCTCCAACTCTACTGTCACAAGTCAGAACTCTTACCCTTCTTTTACAACTGTGCAATCTTCTTTTTATTAAAATAAAATTTTATTTTTTTATTGAAGCAGCACCTTTTTAATCATAAAATTATTTCGCAGTTCTTTTTTTTTTTGACTAAATTATTTCGCACTTCTTGATAATTACTCCGTGTTTGGTTTTAAAGAAAAAAAATAGGTTCATACTTCTTACACCTTTCCGCTACCCACCATACACCTTCAAAAACTACGAAATGATCAATATATTATTAATGAACAAAAAAATTTCAAGCACGTTCCTTTTTTTCCCTAGGTTTCAACATGTACGACACTATCATACCATACCGATTCGACATCATAGTGTCGTGGCTTATGTCTTAGCAAACACCCTCCACTGCATGATTTTTAACTGGTACGACAATATGGTACCGTACGGGTTCAACATCATAGTGCTGTACTCACTAAATATGTTTTTTAAAAAAATTGAAAAACAAGGTTCGGTACTATATAACCATACCAGTTCGGTACTATAGTGTCAGACCTGTGTTTTCCAATCTTTTTAAACAGTTCGGTACTATAGTACTGAACCATCTCTAAATGCAGAAAAAATACTAGTAACAGAGAAAGGGAGAAAGAGGAGATGGAGGTTGTAAGAGTGGTGAGGAGAAGAAAAGAGGGGAGAAGGATGTGGTTGTGGTGGTTAGAGGGAGGTGGTGGTGGTGGTGAGAGAGGAGGAGGTGGTGGTGAGTGGGAGGGGGAAGGTGAAAGAGGGAGGGGGTGTGAAGTGAAGAAGAGGGAGAAAGGAGTTTTGGGGAGGAGTAATTTTGAAATATTTGAGGTTTTTAGGTGTGTTGTGTAAGAAGTATGAGCAAAAAATAAGTGACATAGTGTATGAAGAGAGAAATCAGGGTCGGCCCAGCATAAATGCATCCCTGACGCAAATCTAAAGAAAGCCCCTTTTTTAAAAAATAATAATAATACAAAAACTAGAGGGTCCTTTTAGCCCTATGTTATTTTTACAATATTATACTTTACGAAAATAAAACTCAAGTACATTCACGTTATTCATTAATTTTGTTGTTGAACTAGTTAGTGGTATAAATAGTGAGTAAAACTAATACTATCTCATCTAAAAAGACATATATGAATTAAATTAATACTATAACTTCAATCAGAGAATTAATTGGGGGTCTAAAAAGTTGAGACCAAAGTGGGGGATTAACTTGCGGCCCCCTTGGACTAACTCCGAGAGAAATAAATGAGAAATGAGATAGATTTAGGGTATTATTTACATATACAAGAAGAGGAGACAAATATAAAAGAGTGAATTGTTGGGACGCGTTTGAAAGTTTTTTATTCATTAAGAATATTTTGATCATTTTGCAGAGATTGGGGGTGTGTGGTGAGTAGGGGAGTGAATAAGTATGGGCATTAAAAATTGGGTTTTTTTTTATGTACCCCCATCATCTCCCTATTTACCCCCACATAAAAGTGAAACCCGAAAATACCCCTGCCCAATTTTTAATTCGCTCGGATTTACCTCCATTTGAGGTAAATCCGCTTTGTTATTTTTAAAGTCGGATTTACCTCATATGGGGGTGCCCAATAGGTAAATCCGATTTCAAAAATAACAAAGCGGATTTACCTTAGCTGGAGGTAAATCCGCTTTGTTATTTTGGAAATCGGATTTACCTAGTGGGTACATAAATCCGATTTCCCTAAAAAAAGAGAAAATCGGATTTATCCCACCTAAGGTAAATCCGATTTCCCTAAAAAAAGAAAATCGGATTTATCCCACCTAAGGTAAATCCGATTTTGTTATTAAAAAAATTGTTTTTTATTTAATTTTTTAAAAAAGGTTATAAAATACTACTAAAATCCGTTAAACAGCCAGAACTAATCCAAAAATTATGAAAACACCACTAAAAATCTAATAAAACCAAAATAAAGTTATGCAAATTTTTTCAGATTTTTTGGAGATTATGAAAAATTTAAAAAATTAATAAAAAATAGTAAACGATGGAATTTGGGATTTTGAGGTCCCCAGTCCTGAAAGAAGTCACTTCTTTAGGAGTATTGATCCTTGATATTTTTCGGATTTAAAGAATGTGGTTTCATTACAATTTGAGTAGGTTGCCCGAAAACTGATTTTTTAGCCTAAATTATTCTCCCGACGTACAATATCGTCACGTGTTAACGAACTACACACTAAACAGAACCAAAAGACGGTCGAAATTTGTTTTTAAAATTTTAACTGATTTATTTATTTATTAATTGGGTTAACAAAGCGGATTTACCCCCACATAAGGTAAATCCGCTTTGGTTATTTTTAAAAGCGGATTTACCTTATATGATGGGGGTAGATCCGCTTTTAAAAATAACAAATCGGATTTACCCCCACTTAAGGTAAATCCGATTTGTTATTTTTAAAAGCGGATCTACCCATCTTAAATAAATCCGATTTAAATTTTTTAAAATTTTTAGTGGAAATCGGATTTACCTAAATCCGATTTCCAAAAAAAAAAATGAAATCAGGATACGTTCGGGATTTTTAAATTTTGTTAAGGGCAATTGCGTCTTTTCGCAGGGTCGGTGGGGGTAGCTGGGAGATGATGGGGGTACAAAAAAAAAATCCCTTAAAAATTTGGTGCAAGTTGAAAGAGAATGAGTGGACTATAGAGCCCAAGGCCCAAGTAAGGGGGTGTAATGATACTAGTTTTTTTTCAATGTAAGTAAATGATAATAGTTATTGTTGATTTATCTTACAATAAAAGAAGGTAAAATAGGGGGAGTGTTTTGGGGTCCTTTTTATAAAATCAATTATAAAATTTTGTCAAAAAAAATTATAAAATTAAAATGTAAAATCTTCAGATTTTTTAAGAGGACAACCTCCCACATATATATCAACCTCCCACATTTTGATGATAATGATATATTTGATTAATAGCCGCTAAATTGGCATAAATCCATAATCAAGTTAAAAATATTATATAAAAAGAAATAAAATTATCGGGAACAATAATTTTAAAAAATATTAATCAATTATATAAAAAGAAATAATTTTGGATTTATGCTAATCAAATATATCATTATCATCAAAATGTGGGTTCAATATTTTGATTCTCTGAGTTCAATATTTTGTATTTAGATTTTTATTTCTTTCAATTTTTTTTGATATACATTTTTTTTCTTCAATTTTGATGGTTAAATAAAAGATTGAACTCTCAATTTAATTATTGAACTTACACTCTCTCTTCTGCTTAATCCTCATTGTTTATGATAGTAAGTAGCCTCTAAAATTTGTGAAATATGTCAAATTAGCGTTTGCAAATTTAAGAATTTTGTCTCATCAATCCCTGTAAGGGACTACTTATAAACTTTAGGAATTAATTTGATTGACGTCATAAATTTTTGGAACTACTTGAGATTGGAAACTAAATTAAGGAATTAATCTTAATTTTGTTTCTTATTTTCGGTGTTTCAAGATATAATACTAAAAAAAATCAAACAATTTTGTGAATTAATAATCTGATGATGGTTTTTCTAGAAGGGAAAATAGGTATATATTTTCAACGCATTATAAAAATATTATGATAAAACAACAAAGTATTATCATTTTGTTTATATTCAATCAACTTGTTCAAAGGCTTTTTATTTAACACAGCCTTTTAAACGAGCTTGACTTTGTCTATATTTTTTAAGAAAGTCTAACCTAAACTGAGTGTAATTTATGCCAAGTTATAAATTTATGTTGTTGAGCAATCTGATCTATTTACATATTTAAGTATTTTAAATGAGTGTTGATTACGAAAAGAAAATTAGGAATAGTTTAACAAAAAAAAAGGGAGGAGCATAACAAAACACGGAGTGCCCAAGTATACAAAGCAATTTTACATTTTAAATATAAGGTATTTCTCACTGTCAACCAATGTTTTGGATTCAACATATTGTTAAATATATTGAAGGAGAGCTTTGTCGCCCATTGTGATCCTACATGACTCGAGGGATTAGTCTCTACAATTGCGCACAAATGATACCCAATTTATATAAAAAAAACATAATATTATTAAAAAGAAAAAAGAAATAAAATTGTCAGGAACAATAATTTAAATCCATTAAATATTTTAAAAAACAAAACAAATTAAAAATACTAAAATTTAAAAATAAAACCAATAAATGCAAAAATAGGTTTGACTAGCATGTTTCAACCAAGAATTCAATGTGGCTTTCTTTTTTCTTGTTAACGAGTTCAATGCGGCTTTCGCTTACCAAAATTTTAATGATAAAAGTAATGATCATAAGCATACTTTCGAACACCGTTGGCACAATGACTTAATCTACCTTGAAATACGGGGAACGACCCAGTGCTCCCGAGTTCGATTTTCGCAGTAGACAAACTCGGTGTTGACTAGTGCAAAATTTGATCCTAAGCACGAGCAGAAATTAATCTTTTATTGAAAACGTTGGGACTATAACAAAAAATAATCCATAACAAAAAATACTTCCGTGGGACTATATATTTTAATTTGGTATGGTACTATTTTTCTTTTGTGAATACTTTGGTCATGTATTCTTTTTTTTTTTTGACAATTGGTCGTGTACTCTTTTAAAGGTGACATTTATGTATATGCATCGTTCGGTCCCATACATATAATGGATGGATGGACCCCATCTTGCTAATCAGGGATGCGGACGTTTTAACCGCTATACACTTTCATCGATAGAAATGTGGGTAAAATTTATCGGCTTAATTATAATTTTGGTTCTCTTATTTTTACCAATTCATGATTTTAGTCTCTCAATAATTTTTTTCACCATTTTAGTCCTCTAAAATTTTTTTCATAAATTTAGTCCCCCAATTTTTTAAATTTGTAAAATCAAAGTCTCACTTTGTTAAATATAAAAATTAAAAAACAATATCTGTAATAATAATAATTTTTATGAGAGGGACTTTGATTTTACAAATTGAGAAAATATGGGGACTTTAATTTTACAAATTGGGAAAATAGAGGGACTAAATTTGCCAAAAAAATTCTTGGGGGACTAAAATCGTGAGTTGGTGAAGATAGGGGGACTAAATTCATGAAAAAAAATTCTTAAGAGACTAAAATGGTGAATTGGTGAAAATAGGGGGACCAAAAGTGTAATTAAGTCAAATTTATATTATCCATTTCCAGACTTATTTTTTGACAAAATTTATCTATAGAGACTTGGTAGTTATATTAAATAATAAATGATTAAATAACTAGCATAACCACATCACTGTGATTGTACCAAGTTGTGAGAGAGATAGAGACTCAACTCGAACAATTAACAAGTTGCGTGAATCATCCCATGCTTAAATACATAATGTCTAGCAAGTAAAAAAAAGGTCATACATAACGATAATTCTTGCCGTAATAATTCTTGCAAAGTTGCAATATTAGTTTTGCGAGCTTGTAAAATTAAAAGCAATATTACATAACGATAATTATTATTCACATAATGATAAAATTTTGATCAAACAATTGTTGCCGACAATATTTTTTCAATTAATGCATACTCCATCTTTTTTTTGAAAGGTATTATTGCTTACTCCACCATCTTGTGAAAAGTTATGCATAATGTAATTGTTTGAAGCGTTTGTACTAGTGATGCCAACAAGTCCTTGTTACTTGAGGATGAGTTTTGGAATGTTTTGAATATTCGGATCGATACTATAAAAAAGTTAAAATTCTGCAATAGTTTTATGTCCCATTACTAGTTAATTGTACCATTTTAATACTCTAGTCTCATTTCTCTCTGTTCGTGAGTTCTAATATAATATAAATCTTTTTTACTTTTTTTTGACTGATATTACTTTGTTTTTTTAAAAGAAAGAATTACAAGTTCGTTACCTCGGTTATATTAGATGAAAGAGGGAACTGCCCTGACCCGCGCCAAACCATTTTTTCATTTCGAAAGAAGAAAGTTCATTCTGTTTTATTCCTTTCAATTTAAACGGCTGCGAACGGTTTTCTTGGATATTGTTTCACTCTCTCGCTTTTTCTCAATAAATAAATAAATAAATTTTATCCGAGTCTCGAAGGGTAGTTGGTGGGAGTCTTTGTAGAAAGGTAAACAGAGCAAGTTGAATTTTCTTTTTCTTACACTTAATACATTAATAAATTCCTTTCTCTATAATTGACATTTTCTTTTCCCGTTCCTATTTGGGATGAAAATTTTCACTGTTGTTCGCAACTCGTTTCTTTTCTGTGCATTGTAATGATGATGACCAGAATTTGGTAACTCCGCTCCTAATTTGTCTTCGTATGGCGTTGCCGTTGCGTGGTTTGTTGTCTTCTGGTAGATTTTGGGCATTATTTCAGGTTATTCAATCTCTCTCTCTCTGACTTTCTTTACTCTTTCCTTATCGTTTCTTTTTCTGGTAGTTAGTAGTGCTTGCATTCTCTTCAATTTCATATATTATCAACAAATTTCTGAAAACAAAACTACAGATTCATTTCATTTGTTCACATCAATTGGCTGTATATTATGATTTAATCACTATGCTAGCTTGAGTTTAAATTAAAAAAGGCTCTCTTTTGGTTAGTTAATTATCTTTTAGAATTACTGGTTGTTCTTCAAATTTTAAGGAATAATTGAGACCTAGTATAATAATCACTCTCAGCGTCTCAGTCTCATAATGTGTGATTTTACATTTCATGCCGCTATGAGTGGCTTTGATCTATCAGCACTGATTCAAGTTAAATGAATTAGAATCCCTTGAATTTGATAATTTTGCGACCTTGTGGAGTGTGTAACAATACTAGTTTTCCAATTGATGATCATCATTTCTTGGTTTTAAGGACCAAAAACAAATTGATGATCATCACAAATGATTATTTGTTCTAGAAGCCATTGAAAATAACTTTATTGCCAGTACAAGATATGTGATCACCCTGCGTGCATTGGCAGTTAGAAAACCAATCATGAATCATGTAGTGTAAAGTGGCAATTTATTATGTTCCCCTTTGTTAAGTATATGTGGCAATTTCGCACTCAATTTTAGCCTTCCAATTTGAATCTGTTATAGAGAGAGGCTTTTGTTGGTTGTTTATTATTGCAGGGTCGACAGATTGATCCTGCTGCACATACAATTAGGTCCCATGGAGCTACACTTGCAAGAAATCACATCCATGATTGGATTATATTGGTACTTCTCATAATCATAGAGGTTGTCCTCTTTGTCATTCATCCATTTCGCCGCTTTGTGGGAAGGGACATGATGGAAGATCTTATGTATCCGATGAAAGAAAACACTGTTCCTGTATGGGCTGTTCCTGTAAGTTCCTTTACTGCATAATAACTAGAATTAAAAGTTCTCTAGCTTGCTTGCATATCACGAGATCTTTTTTTTGTTTGTTTTTGAGTTCATTTTGACATTCAACTTTTTAATTTTCTCATGGTACTTTGAAAATAAAGTCTTCCTAAAGAGATGTGAAATAAAAGAGAGGCGTCTGCTTTGTTTGATTCCCGCGAGTCTTATGAATTAATCGTGTATTTTTATTTGAAGCAAGTGGTAATTAATTCTTTTTTTTGTTAATGATCAGCTATATGCGGTTCTGTTGCCAATGGCTGTGTTCCTTCTCTTCTATATGCGTAGGAGAGATGTTTATGATTTGCATCACAGTGTTCTAGGTAACCTTTGCAATTGCAGATTATAATACATACATGATACATAGCATTGCTAACTTTTACAATTTCACGTGCAATTCCACATGCTGATGCTCTACTCTGCTTATCGTATTTCTATAGATCTTCGCCATATAGTCTTAAACCACCTAAAATAAGATTTTACCATATTCGTTGCTAAATGTAGGAGCTATCTCAATTTTATCTTTAATAATTGTATTTTTAACATGTCTTTTTCGTCTAACTACTCTTCCTATGCAACATTCCCATCTCAACAAGAATATGGTCGGCATCTCTTTATATCACTGTGTATGATAGATCCAAGGTACTTAAAAATTCTGAGACTTGTGTGGTAAATGGTAATGCAAGCTCTCTAATTTTCACCTCAATGTTAGAATTTGTTTATCCTTTGCTAAGCTTGCCTTGTTTATGCTCTATTCCACTTGTACATAGGCAGTAACCATGTGTTTCTAAGGCTTGTCGCCACATATATAATTTTTTATTTAACTCGTTTCTCAACTCTCCAACTAAGACTATATCATCCATAAAAGATGTGCACAGTGAGTGCACACTGATATCATTTGTTGGATATGTTCTATAAGCACGTCTAGAACCAAAGTCAATAACATACGGGGTCAAAATTAAGTCTTGGTACACGTTGTGTTCTTACAGCAGTTTTGAACCTTTCGCACTTCTTTTTAATTGCTCAAATATAAGCAATCCGAACACTTTTCTTCTCTAAAATTTTCTACAAAACCTGTCTGGTTACCTATCATATGTCTTTTTCAAGTCAATAAAAAACCATATTCATATTTTCTTGATTCCTTTGATATCTCTCTATTAGCCTTCGTTGCAAGTATATGGCTTGTAAAGTTGATCTTCGAGGTATAAAGTCAATTTGGTTTTAACAAATACAAGTTTCTTGTCTGGATATTTTCTCAACCACCCTTGACCCTCCCATATATTCTTAGTCAACTTATAAATTAATGTCCCCTAGACTTAGCTTAGTGGTTGAGTTGAGACAACTATAATCGGTTGGAGAATGAGGTTCATGATTCAAACTCTATCTATTGACATTTGTTTGTTAAATCTATTACTTATACAAATTTATAATTTTTCCAATAATTATTAAATAATTACTCGGTAACTTCTATTGTAATTTTTTCAAGTTGTTCCTTTTAATATTTTATTTTATGTAATTAAAAAAAACGCTCTTTCCTATTTAAAGTCTCTGATAATATTTTTTTCGTTGAATTAAATAATCCGAAGTTACTAAAAAAATCTCAAGACAAGATTTTATAATGGCAGATTTTGGTATTGTGATGTATGTGAAGTATTGGTGAATTGTCGTTAATGTACTAACAGGGCTCCTATTTGCTGTTCTGATCACTGGGGTCTTGACCGATTCAATAAAAAATGCTGTTGGCCGGCCTCGGCCTGACTTCTTTTGGCGTTGCTTTCCTGATGGAGTACAGGTAAGCAAGTATCATTCACGTCGTACTACTCCTTGTGGGGAGGAATTAAGCAAGAGCACGAGAAGTGTAAAACTCAAATCATACTACACACGTATACTCAAGATTGTTTAACTTCAACTAGTATTAATCAACTATATATCCTGATTGCTGAGTGTCTAAACTAAGACTTGCTTTTTGGACCAGACCGTGTAATAAACTTAATTTCTTCCAATTTCATATTGTACTTTGTTGTCATTAGCTTGGTGGTTTTGTGTTTTTTCTTTTTCTTATTGTCATTACAGTCACTTTGTGTTGATGGCTAGCATGGTGTCATTATTATTTTTTTATTAACCTTACAGGTGTATGATAAATGGGGAGGTGTTATCTGTCATGGCAAGGCTAGTGATATAAAAGAAGGGCACAAAAGTTTCCCAAGCGGCCATACATCATGTGTGTAACAATATTTCTATTGTTGGTCATATAAATTTTTTAACTGCTTGTTTTAGTTTGAGCAATTGGAATTCACATGAAAGATTAGAAGTTTAACATGAAAGAAAATTCATGATAAGATTAGATTTGCTTAATTTTATTTAAAAATAGAAATGTTTAGATTGACTCAATAAAACTTGAGAGATCAAATCACACATATTTCAAACTAAAAGGACCAAAAGCGTGAATAAGATATATATATATATATATATATATATATATATATATATATATATATATTGATTCATTTGATTACTAGTTTGTTTATTCATATTACTGTTTATACAGGGTCCATTAATCTGATAAATATAGTTCTGCAGGGTCCTTTGCTGGTCTAGGTTTTCTCTCACTGTACCTATGTGGGAAGATTAAAGTTTTTGATCGCAAAGGGCACGTGGCAAAATTATGCATTGTGTTTCTTCCTCTACTTGTTGCTTCTCTAGTTGGAATCTCTCGAGTGGATGATTATTGGCACCATTGGCAAGATGTGTTTGCTGGAGGCCTTCTAGGTTTGGTTTTATTTACTGCAAAAATGTTGTTCTAATTAAGAATCCGGTCCAGGGCCAAGTTAAATATCAAAACTCGTTTTAAGAAACAAATAAAAGTGAAACTCACGTTACTATGTATATTTCTTTCAGGACTTTTTGTTGCAACCTTTTGCTATTCGCAGTTCTTCCCTCCTCCCTACAATGATGATGGTAACATTTATATCTCTGTATTTTCCAGCAGCATCTCAAATGTCGTTTATATCTTGATTTATCCAGTTTTTAAGAGTGCCTGGTCCACTGCTTGAGTCTTGAAGTGGGGGAGGGGGAGGGGTATTTTTAAGCCAAAAAGGAGAAGGTGGTGCGGGTAGAAAAATATATGGTGCAGGTAGCATATTTGATGCCAAGTGCTGCAGGCTGGTTGGGTCGCCTTTAGTAATCGAACTATGATGTTTTCACACATATTTTTCTCATAGTTGATTCCTACACCCTCATTTTTTAATCTCTCTACTTTGTATCATGTGGAGTAGGGAAAGGGTGTAAAAAAGAACAAGCATAAATAAAATAACTTTTGACCAATGAAAAAATAAAATATTACTCTCAACAATCATTTAAAAAAGAATAAAAATCATTTAAATTTTTATTATCTCATCAGCCAAAGAGATTGTTTTACATTTATGCATGTTTAGTCATTTCGAGTCTTTGGTAAAAAAAGATTCATTTCGAGTGGATTTCTAAACCGATATAACCTATATATAAAGTATTCCTTTCTTCACTAAAAAAAGTACTCCTTTTAGCTTCTTTTGAATTCGTTTCTTTTCAGGATGGGGTCCATATGCATATTTTCAGGCAATGGAGGAATCAAGAACCATTGCAAATTTGAATCGAGAATCACCCGTCGTACAGGCCATGGATAATAGGGTTATGAATCAAGTGCCAAGGAGAGCTGGTGATGCATTCACGTTCACCCCTTTCACTTATCAAAGCCCGACCTTGGAAGCCATGGAGCTGGGACAGAAGTGATCTTACAGCTATCTTTTGCACAAATCTTCTGCTTGACTTGTTTTTATGTATATATGCAAATGAAATAATCAATTGAAACCTCATTTTCAGTTACATATATATATAGAAAAACCTCATTTTAGTTGATTAGTAGATTATATTATGTATTTAGCAAACTAGCAATGTTGTGCAGCCCTATTGTTGTGGTTGGTAAACGGTGTATACTTTTCTTTTCGTTGAATATACTAATTTCATGCAACATATAAAATATATTTTTTTTTGATAAGAAAGATGTGTACGTAGATATATGATATCTATTTATTCAAACAAACTTCCTATCTAATATCTATTTTATTTCTATTTATTCAAACAAACTTCCTATTAAATTACTAATTTAGATCTCTTATTAACAAGGCATATATCTAATTTAAGGGTAAAAGTGTCATTACCCTCTCTTTCTTTTTCTTCTAACACTCTCTTTCTTACTTTTTTTCTCTTTTTTCTTATACTCTCTTTCCTCTTTTTCACTTTTCTCTTACACTCTCTTTCTTCCTTTTTTCTTTTTACTTTACCTTTACTTTTCCCAAAAACAATTATTCTCTTTATCTTATAACTTCACTTTAGTTTTTTTAACTAAATTTCTAAATTTATACAAACACTACTCTACTAAAATTACCTATAAAAATGTAAATGAGTCACACTAAAAAGCAAAAAAAAAAAACTATCACCTCTTTGGAAAAAGTTATCACCTTAAAATTTTAATTTTTATCTCCAAAATCTGTCTACACTCTTAATGAAAATCTGCTATCTATCTTTTACTATCTACTATAATCTACTAATCAACTAAAATAATCAATTGAATTTACGAGATAACTGCATTGATATAGAAAAAAACACGGGATAACTGCACTAATATATAAAAGACACAGGATTAGTATTTGTCATTGATAATTAAAAATTTTGAAGACTACTATAAACCTACTATCTAAAAAACAAGAAGATTTAATGGCTATTTAAACTACTGATCAATATTTAAAACAAATATTTCTTATTGATAATCTACTATATCTCTTTTACTATCTACTATAATCTATTAATCAACTAAACTAATAAATTGAAACTACGAGATAACTGCACTGATAAATAAAAAAACACAGGATAACTGCACTGATATATAAAAAACACAAGATTAATATTTGTCATTGATAATTAAAAATTTTGAAGACTACTACTACAAACCTACTATCTAAAAAACAATAAAATTTAATGACTACTTAAACTACTAATTAATATTTAAAACACATATTTCTTATTGATAATCTACTATCTAACTTTTACTATCTACTATAATCTACTAATCAACTAAAATAATCAATTGAAACTACGAGATAACTGCACTGATATATAAAAAAAAACACGGGATAACTGCAGTGATATATAAAAAAACACGGGATTAATATTTCTCATTGATAATTATAATTTTTGAAGACTACTATAAACCTACTATCTAAAAAAATAAGAAGGCTTAATGACTATTTAAACTGATTAATATTTAAAAACACGTGACAAATATTTGTCACTAAAACATAAAAAGTGACAAATAATTGTCACTGATATATAAAAAACACGGGATAAATATTTCTTATTGATAATCTACTATCTATCTTTTACTATCTATTATAATCTACTAATAAACTCAAATAATTAATTGAAAGTATGAGATAACTGCACTGATACATAAAAAAATACGGGATAATTGCACTGATATATAAAAAATACGGGATAATTGCACTGATAACTGCACTGGTGTGAATCCACACATGCATCACTAAATTTAGGATCTAGAAAATTACAAATTTATATGAATCTCTAAGCCATGATGATGAACATGAATACAATTTCAAGATTAGGTCATGACACTTACTTGAAGAACACAAAAGTGAAGAAAGAATTAAATGTGGAAAGAATAGAGATGGAGTAGAGAATGATGTCCGCCACTTCTTCCTTGGGAAGAAGATGAAGACCACAGGCCGCTTTGAGCTTCTCCAAGCCTCAAAGGTAGGTGCTCAAGGTTCCATTCCAAGAACCAAGGGAGAGAAAACTAGGCTCTCAAAAATCAAAATTCTATTTCATCAAAGTCTTCCAATTACACTTGGACTTAGGGTATTTATATTGTGGACCTTAATGTCCAATCTAAAACACAAAACAAGGCCCAAGGTCATTCCTTCTTATACTAGGTCGTAGCCTCCTACTAAAGCCAACATGGCTCAAATTACAAGTCCTTACAATTATTAAAAAAAGGAAGCAAAACATAGGGAACACTAGAGTTTGGTTATCCTAGAAATACCCTATTATTTACATGGTCACTTTTAATGTGCTTTTGTCTTAATAATTAGATTAAGCACATTAAAATATTTTCCCTTGACTTCTTGTTTTTGGTCTTTTGAGCTTTGTTCCTTGTGACTTTCATCCGAGCTCCATGATTAGGCTAAACATGTATGTGGGCTCACATCATAATAATTTTTTTAAAATAAAATATCGCCATATTGATTCTACGAGAATATTATTATATGATAAGTCATATAGTTACCAAAGTTCTGATACAGAGTGAGAACCTCTTTGGTTAGTGATATATAAGTACTTCTGTAAACGTTTAAAGAGTCGTGGGTCGTGCCCTAACCCTAGTGAGCCTCCGGCGCCCAACTCACCTAAACTTTTTCCTTCCAAAAAAAGTGCTGATACAGAATTACTCATAAAAAAGTTGTGATAAAATTTTGATGTTAATTTTATATTTAAAGAACTAATCTAGTTAAATCTTTTGAAATATTCTCACGCTTTTAAAAATTAATTTAATGAAAACTATTAAAAAGACTAACAGTAACATTTCGTGTTTTAAACGCAAACTATACTCCCTGTATAACCAATTTTTTTGATGGAAAAAAAATATTGTATATACCAATTTTTTTATATGATTGGTATATTCCAATTTTGAACTTTTATTTTTGGGATTGAGTGTCTTTAGTAGTAGATATTTTTGTGTTGGGAAAAATCGTACACGTTAACAGATTAACCCACACGCCCAAAGATTTTTGAGGGAAATATAGATAAACACACCGCAAGAATAAAGGAAAAAAGAACACAAATAATATACGTGGTTTGACACCTCTTGTCCACATTCATCTTCAAATAAGATTACAACAACTTGTAACCCAACCCCAATATGTGTAACACTCTACAATACTCTCACTCTCTCACCTCTCCTAATTATCATCCAAAGGGTATGAGATGTCTCACCGTCTCCATATGATCACCCAAAAGACGATGTCTCACCTCTCCATCAATCTCTCTATTTATAGTTTCCATCCATGTATTTAGCATAATGGACATTAATTGTCCCACCTTTCCAAGACTCTAGATACATCATTCACTTCATGCAATGTATCTCTTAAATTTTCAGTCTTTTGCATTTTCTTCGAAATTATAATTGACTATTTCCAACACTTTGATGACTTTAGGCTTATTAGGAGGGGAAAAAATAGAGAAAACAAGATAAAATGAGAGAGAAAATAAATGAGTTGACTCATTTGTTTTTTTAATATGACAATTTGTAATTGATCGATAGAACAAAATATTTATACACGGATAATACATATAAATTAGGCTAAATATCACTTTTGGTCCTTTATGTTTGCTCTAGGTTTCACTTTGGTCCTTTATCTTTTTTTGGTCCGTTTTGGTCCCTCATGTTTCATTTTTGTTTCATTTTGGTCCCTTCTGTCAGTTTTGGCTAACGGACGCCACGCTGGCAGTTAACTGCTGACGTGGCGTCCTCACTTCATTAATTGACGTGGCAAAAATATATTATTTAATTCTTAGTGAAATTACACATCAGCATTTATCTTTTTTTAAATATTAAAAACACAATTAACAAATAACTAAAAACATTAAAATCTGAGAAATAATTAAACAATTCATCTCAATTCATCTCATCTCCTTCGTAAGTTTCTCTCATCTCCTTCATCAGTTCCATTCATTTTTGTTTAGGTGCTTAAACATAAACTAAATCCTTTTCCTCTCATCTCCTCCTTCTTGCAACTCTCAAACCCATTTCGACTTTCTTCTTCCAAACCACACCACAGAATCTAAATCAGATCCTTCCAACGCTGAATCCGAACCAGATCGGGGTTCTTTGCGTTTCTCCAGAAATTAAAAAAACGCAGATCCTTCCAACACTGATTCTAGAAGATGAAGAAAAACGCAGATCTAGAGATACAAGAAACGCAGATCAAATCTTCCTCTTCCTAAATCTTCAAAATCAAAACCAGATCTGATATAACAGTAAAACGATTCCATCTTTGTTGGTTTTAATCGTTCCTGGTTTCGTTCTGATAAAAAAGGAATTAAAAAAAAGTAAAACTAGAAAGAAAACCTAATAAACAGTATATAAGGCAAAGTTAAAAAACAGAACCCTAGTTTTCTTTTCTTCCCTTCCAGCGCCGCACCAACAACATGTTCGAAGAGAGAGAAAGTGAAATTTTTGCGCAGAGAGAAAGAGAGAAAGTGAAATCTCACGGTTATGTTCACTGTTGTTGGGGGTTACGGTGATGTGGGGGTTCTGGTTGTTGTTCACTGTTGTTGGTGGTTGTTGGCGGTTGAGGGGCGGTGCACGGTGGCTGACGGTGGCTGACGAGGGGAGAGAAACAGCCACTGTTTCTCTAATTTTGTTTTTATTGTTTTTAATTATTTGTTAAATTATGTTTTATGTTTTTAAAATTTAAATAACATAAATAATGATGTGGTAATTATTTTAGAATTAAATATGGACGCCACGTCAGCAGTTAACTGCCAGCGTGGCGTCCGTTAGTCAAAACTAACATGAGGGACCAAAATGAAACAAAAACGAAACATGAGGGACCAAAACGGACCCAAAAAAAGATAAAGGACCAAAGTGAAATCTGGAGCAAAGATAAAGGACCAAAAGTGCTATGTAGCCTATAAATTAAATCCAAAGTTATATAACTTATATCGCTTGTGCGCGTGATCTTACGGTGCACTCATAAACAGTGGCGGACCCAGCCTAGAGCGAGGGGGTTCAGCTGACACCCCTGAAAAAAAAATATTTCTGCTTACCACCCTATAAGTTTTTTTTTGACACCCCTGAATATTTTTTGACACCCCTGAATTTTTTTAATTGCACCAATAGCCCAAATTTTGCACCCATTTGCACCAAATACCCAAAGTTCACTTACCCAAACACACTCTCTGGAAAAAAAACAAAACGCATCGTTTCCTCTTCTGTTCTCTCTCAGACACGTAGTGTAACATCCTCAAAATAATTAGGCGAATTATTTGGATGTTGACCCAATTGGAATAATTTAGTACTTGACTGGTAAATTTATTGAGTGCTAAAATTATTTATTGGGTGACGTTAGATCGTTAACCGGATAATACGGATCAAGGAAGTTTTGAAATCGAAATAAGAGATTTAGATCAATATGGTAATTGGCCACGTTACCACTTATATATTAATAAATATATATATGTGTGTGAGTGTGAGAGAAAAAGAAGAAAGAAAGGTCCACGAGAGAGAGAGGAGAAACAGAGGAAGAAAAGAAGAGAAAAGAAGAGAAGGAAAAGAGAAAGAAGAAGGAGAAAGAAGAAGAGAAAGGAAGAAGAGGTGTGAAGCCCAATCCTCCAAAATTCATCACCTTCATCATTTTTCCTCCCTCATCATAACCCAAGAATTTGGTAAGATTCCCCTCCATTTTTCCCCTTCCTTTTTGATTTCGAAATTTAGAGGGTTTTGTTGGAAAATTGTTGAAATCAAGGATTAATAGGTTGTGTTGGTGATTGAGTTATGTTTAAGATCGAAGCTAGGAGCGGATTGAACGCGATTGGAAGCTCGGAACGAAGTTAGGAGCGGTTCGGTGTTGTTTGGATTCGATTCGGTGATTTTGACATATCGGTGATTTCGGCTCGGCAACGACTCTCGCTTCAAGGGTGAGTTTTACTCACGTTTAGGCTTGTTCCGTTTTGAAATGAATTGTGTGACTTGATTTCGAAAGATTTTGATGTCGAAAACGTTATTTTGAAATATATCGCGTTTTAATGAAATTCGTAATCGTTGAGTTTTTGATTGGATTGTTTGATTGTTTGATGTTGATTGGACTGGTATACTGCCTGGCATTGTCTGTTTTTGAGTTAGGAGTCGATTGGGGCGAGTTTCGGATTGATCGGAAAGCAAATTTTCTTAAAACAGGCCATTTTTGGAATGCTGTCAAATGCGCACGACCCGTGCGTATCAGGCGCACGACCTGTGCGCCTGGTTCGGGTTCATTGTTCAAGAATGTCAAACAGGGCGCACGACCCGTGCGTCAGGGGCACGACCCGTGCGCCTAGTTCTGCCCAAAATTTTCAAAGTACCCTAAATGATTCCGTTTCGATTCCAATCCTCTCCTAATCCTTTCCTAACCCTTTTCCAATGATATTAGGCTTATAATGCCATGATTTTAAGTATGATTAAAAAGGGTTTTATAAAATACTTTTGAAGTCGAAATTCTTTCGAAAAGCCGAACAATAGTATACGTGTGCGGATATGTTTTATTAATAACAAAAATGGACTATGGGTTCATATGACTGTAGATATATGTTTGTATATGTATCGAGTTGGGTGACGACCCTTGTGTAACATACTAGGCGGGGCAGTCATGATCCCCTTCCCTAGGCTCCATGCCAATGGGAGAATGTACTATTGGTAGGGGGGTTCACCGGGATTCAGCGGTTACGCAGTCGGTGTTATGTTAAATTAATTGTTGTGCGGTCCACCGGGATGTAGCGGTCACGCAGCCGGTGTCGTACTGAGTTATAGCAGATTCCCCGGGATGTAGCGATCACGCAGCCGGTGGAATGCTATGTGTAAAATAATGCGGTTCACCGGGATGTAGCGGTCACGCAGTCGGTGCCGTGTTGAGTTAAAAATGTTTTTTAAACTAGTACCGAGAGAGCGAGTAGGGGTATCGGTAGAACTCACTGAGATTGTATCTCACTGTTTAAATGTTGTTGTTTTACAGATAAACAGGGACAGAAGAAACCTCAGAGGCACGAGTAGGTGGCCCCGGGAGATGGATGATGACTTAGCTTTATGTTTAAGTTTATTTTCCTTCTGTTGTCCATGTATCACAACACTATGGCATTAGTGTTATGTTATCTTTTATTCCGCTTTCTTGTATGACTCTGACTACCATAGTTGCTGACAGTTTATGGTCTGAGTGCCGTATGGTCTTATTTGTGTATAAGACGGTTATGTTATATTTCAGCAAAAACTTTGTAGTGGTATTCAGTGTCTGAGCAGGAAATGTTATCTCTGATGTATGTTTAGTGTGCACTTGGGTGTTTTTAACAAATAAAAATACCAGGGTGTTACACGTAGTCACGCTTTCCTCTTCTCTGTTCTCTCCCAGTTTCCACGAAGACGACGAGACGATCGGACGAAGCCTCCCGTTCTTCTCAATCATGCGAGTCGCCTCCGTTCTCTCGGATGTCGGATATCGCTCTCGCCTTCCACGAAGCTTTCTTCTATGTTCTTCTCTGTTTCCAGACCAGCTTCCTTCCACGAAGCTGTCTTCTCTTCTCTGTTCTCTCGTTGAAGCAGCAACCAACGTTAATCTCACAGTATGTAGCTTTTTTCTTCTCTGATTTCAGTGATTTTGTTGAAACTTGAAAACCCTAAAATGAAATTCGATTTCTGATTTGATAATTTCTGATTTGATTTTGTTTGTTAATTTCTGATTTGATTTTATTTTTGTTAATTTCTGATTGGGGAAACCGAAACCCTAAATGGACATTTGTAAATTTCTGATTTGATTTTGTTTTTGTTAATTTCTGATTTGATTTTGTTTGTATTTTCTGATTTGATTTTGTTTGTTAATTTCTGATTTGATTTTGTTTTTGTTAATTTCTGATTGGGGAAACCGAAACCCCAAAATGGACATTTGGTAATTTATGATTGTTAATTTCTGATTTGATTTTGTTTGTAGTTTCAAATGGATAAATTTTTAGTAAAGAGACCAAGGTCATCAATTGATGAATGTGGATCTAGCTCACAACAACAACAACAAGAGCCGTGTGTTGAAGTTAATTTAGATACGTTGCTTTGGATAAATTTCTTTCCATGCACAATGATTTGATAAAGAGCGTTGTTTTGGATAATGCTCCTGAAAACCATCAACTAACTGCTCCAAAAATCCAAAAAGGTATTGCTCATGCTGCTGCATTAGAAACTACTCATGCTATGACCGTTTTGGTGAGATTAATACTCAATTGCTCATTTGTTTGGCTTCTTTGGATCCATCTAAATTGTTCCATGCTTTTGATAAGGCAAAGTTGTTGGAATTTGCATCTTTTTATCCAGATGAGTTCTCTCCATTTAAGTTAGCGGTGCTTAATGATCAACTAGACTATTACATCGTCGATATGCGTAGGAATGTTCAATTTGCTTCTTTGAAAGGACTCCAACAATTTTCAGAGACGTTGGTTGAAAATGGAAGACATAATGTGTATCCAGAGGTTTATCTTCTTTTGAAGCTGGCACTAGTTTTGCCTGTTGCAACAGCAACTGTAGAAAGAGCTTTCTCTGCTATGAGTATTGTGAAGAATAGGTTGCAGAACCGGATGGGGGATACATGGATGAACGACTGTCTGGTGACATACATTGAGAGCGATGTATTCAATAAAATTGACTCTGAGCTTATTATTGTACGATTTCAGAATATGAAATCACGTAGAGGACAATTATGAAATGTATAATTTATTTATTTAAATATGTTATAGTTGTTTTTAATTATATTTTTAACAAATTGTGAATTTAAAAAATTTGACACCCCTGACCCCGGGGTCCTGGGTCCGCCACGGCTCATAAAAGGATAGAAAGAGTATTATACTTAACATCTTTATTTTAGGGAAAAATAAGAAAAAGTTAACTTTAGCGGAAATCAAATACTAGTACTAATAATAGTTGTATTTGATTTTGGATGCTCTATACAATACGCACCCTTTCAATTTCTGAAATTGTGAATCTTCAATCGTGTACCCTGTCTCCTTGTTTGCATCAAAAAGCACAAGAAACCCTTTTGGACTACTAAAATTATTGTATCAATCTTAAGTCTTTACGAAGTGGTGCTTCCAATGCTTCATTTTGGACCCGTAAAGGGTGACCACTAGACAATCTTCCTCCTCTCGTCCTTTTGAATACACTCCTATTTTTTTAAGCTACTACTATTGACAAGAAAAACGCAAATTAAATAAGCTTAAGTTTTTGCCTTTTGGTTATTTTTTAAGCTTTGTATAACATGTACTCTACGTCTCTTTAATAACATATTTTTTAGGCTAAAGTGCTCCCGGGGTCCCTTATCTTTATTTAAAGTAACGATTTGGTCCTTTATCTTTTTTTTATCCCAAATCAGTCCTTTATGTTTTAAATTTTTGACACATACTCTCTTTTCAACATTACTAGTACCATATAATTGAATGGAATTCACACGTCTCTCAGTACTATTTTTAAAATTAGTCCAAAAATTCACGAAAAATAGTCTCTCACTTATATGAAGATATTTTTTTTTATTCTTTCAGGGAAATAAATTCTGGCAACCGGTTTCTCAGCAAATTTTAACTAGGTAGTTGAGCTAATAGTAAGTAATAACCACTCCATTATGTAGAAAAACAACCACTCCATTATGTAGAAAAACAGGTGTAGCTATAACTAATAACTAATGCTTTATAATCTCAAAAAAAAAAAACTAATGCTTTAATATAAGGTGCGTATAAACGTTGAAAAAATTAAAATGAAATAAAATGCGTGTTGGCTAAACACTCACCACAGTACTCGTACATAACTTCAACAACTCCTTGCGGATCTTGAATGTTTGAGGAGATACGTCAATAGTTAACTTACACTAAGGTTGTCAAAAAATAGCAGATAACAGATAAGTTCACTTATATAGGGGATGAGACATGAGTGGATAGTAGATGATAACAGATAAACTAGTTGATTGAATTTGAAGTGTTTGGTAAAATTAACGATTGAATTAGTTTATAAATATAAAATGACATAAGTAGATATTTGTAATTAATGTTTAAAAATGATAGAGATCGTTCATTTAATATAAGATAAATAGAAATTAATACTAGTAATAAAAAGTTTGCATGAGTAGTCAAAAGTAGGAAAAGCAAAAAGGAAATGACGAATGAGACTGAAACGGTGGAAAGTAGGGGTATCATTTCATAATCTTAGGGCTAAATATGTTTTTAGTCTCTATAAGATTTGATTAGTTTTAGTGTCTCATGACTTTTAATAACGCGCTAAAAAACGTTATTAAAAAGCCATGGAGCATTATAAAAGGTCATAAAAGACTAAAATTGTTGATAAAAATAAAATGTATGGACCAAGAGTAGGTGAAATTTTTTCAGGGACTACAAACAAAAAACTCAAATTTTATAGCAATCACGAATATATCTAATCCTAATTTTTATTATATTTTTCAAAAAGATTTTTACAAATTATAATAAAAAGAATACTGTTAATCATATTTTCATAAATATTTTTAATCGTATTTCCAAATATACGTTTTAGTTGAATATTCTTTCTTCAATTTTTCTAATTATTATTGCTGAAAAACAATCATAATATTGTTTAGCAACAAACTAATAAACAAAGTGTTTTAGTTGATATTTAAATATTATTGTTTTAGTTGATACTAGTAAGTCTTTTAGTCTTCCACCATTTTTTAGGGTGTCCCTTTATTTTCTAATTATTACTTATTAGGCATGTTTACTCAGTTACCATACTCATTTTTTTTATTTAAAAAAACAGTAAAAGTTGGGACTTTTTTCTAAAAAAAAAAAAAAAAAAGAACGTGTTCAGAGGTAAAAAACAATGCAACCGCGTTCCCTTTGTTTTCAATTCCACGCGCCTTCTCCTTCGTTATTTTGAATTCATCATCGTTCACCATTCTGTCACCTTCTTCTTCCTCTCTCCGTGGCCTCGAATCTCGTGCACGTACAGTTGCAGGTGCTTTCTCATCACATTGTTTTTCTTCTTTGTTCTTTTCGCCTTTCACTGTTTGTGGTGTGCGTCTTACTCTTTTCTACTACGCATGCTTTCTTTCTTTAAGTTAAAGCCAATAGTTGAGTAACCTGAATTCAAAAATTCTCCTGTTTCATCAGAAAATGTTTGGGGATAAAATAAATGGAAAAAAACTAATCAGTGTCTCCAATTAATGATTTGATATTATTTTACTTTATCAGCTGTTGAACTGTGATTCTTGTTATTTTGCTATTTTTGAGACTATTATCACTTCTTTCTATATGTTCGAACTGATTTGTTCATTCCAAGTTACCGATCGAAAATTTTGAGTTTCTGTTGCGTTCAATTTATATTGTTTGCCAATTTTTATGAATTTCCATATGAGAAGCGCTTCATTCGGAATTTGTGTCTGTATTTTTGGAAGGAAATGAAAAGAAGAACCCTAGCCAGATATGCAAACTTAATTTTATGGCGTTAGATTTGTTTACTTTATTTTAATTTTATGGCGTCAGTGGTGAATGGTGATATTTTATGGAGCCATTTTTTTTGTCTATAAAACATTTAAAGGTTAGGATCTCATGCAGAGAATCCTGGTCCCCTGTTCAATTGGTAGGGAAGAGCATCCTACTTATGAGTATGAGTTTTTTAAACAATAATTTCTTGTATAAGTTGAAATTAGCATTTGAAACTCCATTAGAAGTTTTTCATTTTAACTTCTTTATAAACCCTTATGAGCTTATATAAACTTTTTCCTTTTGCTTATATAAACCCTTATGAGAAGTTCTCGTAATCTAGAGGCTAATCCATAATAGGTCTAAAACAGGTCTGGGATATGTCAAAATAGAGATAATAAATCAAGAGCGTGGATTTAAATCCGACCTCTTAAATCTTTATATACACATACACTTCGTGGTTGTAGAAAAACAAATCACAGATAGGCAAAACATAATATAAAACTGAAATCACAGATAAAATGACATTACCGAAATACTGTCAGTACAGTATGTAGCTTCTGTATTTCTGTATCATGTATATGCTCTTGTACGGTTATTATTTATTTATCTTTAGCATCCGGCAGCTAAGTTGATAAATTTTGCAACTCAATAGTCCGCATATGAGTTAGTGTTAGTTACCAACATGTTCCTTTGAGCCTCTCCGGGCTCCATTCCTATATAAGGTCTCCTTGTACTTTCTGAAATATGCCAGAATCATTTTCTCATAATAGGGCTGACAGCCCAATTAGTTCGTCAACCACTGCATCAATGTGATAGTTTAGTTTGCTACAAAATTTCACCCATGCTATTTTAGTCAAGTTAGACAACAGAAATTTCCTATAGCGGAAAGAAAAAGTTGAAGAGGTGAGGGAGGAACAAAAACTTCATCACTTTGGTGAGTCCTTCAATTTTGGCACAATATGCTTCTGAAGCAGACCGAGAACTTGAAATCACCACTGATGCTGCAAGATCAAATGCTATTCCCTTGGCTTCTCTCTTCTCTGTTTGAGTCCACTCTCACTAACATCATTTGATGCACTCATTCCTGACAAGTATGAGAGAACATCCATACTTACTCCTACTCTTACTTTGAAAGCCAAAATTTGTTCGCTACAATCTAAACTAAGGAACACGAAGAAAGGAAGTGCTCCCACTTTGAGTTCTTACTCAGAATCAATGCAGTTGTTGATTCATTGCTCCCGATTGGTGATCTGATGTTTTCTTAGGATCCCATTGATGCAGTTCTTGAAGGACCTTAGGAACCATATTCCAGCTTTGCGTGTGCTAGTGTTAAGTGCAGTTTATCACTTTATCTGGTTCGTAATCCTGCTTTGCATGCTTAGATTAAGCATATGGAGTTGGAGTTGTTCAATTGTTTCAGCGAAAGTTATTAAGAAGGATCTTATTGTCTCCCATATTCCAGCATAGGGTCAATTTTCCGACTCACTTACCAACCCTCTCTCTACTACCAAATTTTATGAGTCGTCCTTCAAACTCAAGGTGGTCACCAACCTTGACTTGCGCCTCAGTTGAGACTTCAGAGCATGGGGCTGTGAGTATAGGTTACAAAATAAATTGTTGTTTTCATCCTAAATATTTTCGACAAAGCATTATTTTCAACCCGATTAATTGCTAAATTCCATATTTACGTTTATTTTTTATGAGACCACTTAACAATGAACTCTCCTATTTCCCATGGAAAAAAGAATATGAAAAGACACCATATATTTGATAAAAGAGTATTTTTGAAAGAAAAAAAAACTATATTATACAATTATTAATTGAAATTAATCCATTTCAACGCACTTCCTTGGTCTTGATGATTTTTGTCAAAATATTTCTTTTAAATAGATCAGAGGTATCTAGTAGTTATTGTGGTTGTTAGTTGTAGACTAGTGACTAGTGACTCGTAACTGAATATGCAGAGTCCGCATATATAGTTAGTTACCTAGTGGTTATTTGGAGCCTCTTGGGGCTCTATCCTTTATATGTTTCTCATACATCAGGATGACCCAAGATTACTTAATACTAATAAAATGGAAAATAGAGTTATCGATTCAGGTCAGAATCACTGCTGGTTCCATGGACACTAAGAAAATAACTTGTCACTGAGAAATTAAGGCTTTTTAGGCCTGCAACCTTATAGCAAACACCAATTAGGCTTCAAATAAAATGGGGATTAGTGGGGGAGAGCAGTGGTGGTAAATATTTGTGGCCTTCAAATTACATAGTTGTACATAGTATTTGGGTTGAGAGTTCTGTTTCTTATTGGTTCAAGGGCTCAAGGCTGAACTCCCACCTGAATGAAATCAATGACAGACACTTCGAAGATCATCTGCAGAAGTACACATTTATTGCGTTTTAGGATCTAACCCAACCATTGTTTTGTTTTGTTTCGTTGGAGTCACTTTTAGCAGCAAATTGTGACTTTGACTTTTGTTTTGTACTCCATTAACTATTTTTGCTATAGCTAGCAACAAATTGTGACTTTGAATTTTGTTTTGTACTCCATTAACTATTTTTGCTATAGCTAGTACTCTCGATGGTGCTAGTCCTGTCCAGTTCATGAATATTTTTCATCCTTCTATACCCATAATGACTAGTCTTCAGAGTCGTGTCTTTGGGTGTTCAGCCTTTGTCCATGTTCATAGTTCTCATCGAGGCAAGTTAGATCCTAGAGCTATCAAATGTATCTTCATTGGGTATACCCCAGACAAAAAGGGATAAAAGTGTTACCATCCGGAAAGTCGTCTAATCTATGTTTCCATGGATGTAACTTTTAATGAATCTGAGTCTTTCTACTTTAGTCCTTAGCTCTAGGGGGAGAAAAACCTAGAAGCTAGGTCTCTTGAGTTGTCATCTGAGTTCCTTGAGTTGTCAACACCATTTCCTTCTTTACATGACTCCACACCAATTGAGGATGACAAAGAACTTGAACAACATCATTGCCAGTGCAGAGTAATGATCAGGATGCTGATGACCGACTCTTTGGAAAGCAGTATCAGCGGAGAAGTAAACCCGACATGGTCCAACAACATATCCAATCATCTGAACCCGAGGTAAGTAATCCTGCCTCTGAACCTAACCTAGATGATTTGCCAATTGCCTTGAGAAAATAAAAAAGATCATGTGCCAAATATCCCATATCCCGATTTGTATCCTCTAAAAACCTTTCTGTGCAGCACCAGAGCTTTATTTCAGCTATTGATTCTATTAGAATCCCTACATCAGTACAAGAAGCCTTAAAGGATGAGAGTTGGGTTCAAGCCATGAATGAAGAAATGGGGGCATTAGAGAAAAATGATACTTGGGAGATTGTGGAGAAACCTACTGACAAGAAGGTAGTGGGTTGTAGGTTGATATACACTGTTAAATATCTGTCAGATGGTACAGTGGATAGATACATGGCAAGATTGGTGGCAAAAGGGTATTGCCAGACTTATGGAATTGATTATGAGGAGACATTTGCGCCAGTGGAAAAAATGAATACAGTAAGGATCATATTCTCGTTGGCAGCACACTTCGGTTGGGAGATGCATCAATTTGAAGTTAAAAATGCCTTTTTGCATGGAAATCTAAGGGAAGAAGTGTACATGGAGATTCCACCCGGATATGAGGCCACTAATGGAGAAAATAAAGTCTGCAGATTGGAGAAGGCTTTGTATGGTCTCAAACAGTGACCTCGTGCTTGGTTTGGAATGTTCTCTCAAGTTATGGGGTCCTTGGGGTATAGGCAGAGCCAAGGTGACCACACCCTCTTTATAAAGCACTCTCAGAATGGAAAACTTTCATTACTTCTGGTCTATGTAGATGATATGATCATTGCTGGTGATAATGAACTTGAAAAACAGACCCTTAGAGAGAAGTTGACTGCTCAATTTGAAATGAAAGATCTCGGGAAGCAAAATTACTTTCTTGGGATTGAGGTTACTTATTCTAAGCAAGGTATATTTATCTCTCAAAGGAAATATGTACTTGACCTTCTTAAGGAGACAGGTAAATTGGGTTGCAAACCTACTAGAGCTCCTATTGAGCAAAACCACAAAATTTGAAGTGATGAGGAAAGCCCACAAGTAGAAAAATCCCAGTATCAGAGACTTGTGGGAAAGCTCATATACCTAGCCCACACCAGGCCAGACATAGCATATGCAATCAGTGTGGTGAGTCAGTTCATGCATGATCCACGAGAAAGACATCTACAAGCAATTAATAGAATCCTCCAGTATTTGAAGAAAAGTCCAGGAAGAGGACTGTTGTTCAAGAAAGATGGGAAACTTCTCATGGAAGGTTATACAGATTCAGACTATGCAGGTCGACTGTGGATAGAAGGTCTACTTCAGGGTATTGCATTTTCTTAGGAGGAAACTTGGTGTCAGGGAGAAGCAAGAAGCAGAATGTAGTTGTAAGGTCAAGTGTAGAGGCAGAGTTTCGAGCTATGGCCCAAAGAGTTTGTGAGTTACTATGGATGAAAATCATACTAAATGACCTCAAGATAAAATACGAAGCCCCGATGAAGCTGTTTTGTGATAACAAGCCAGACATTAGCATTGCACATAATTCGGTTCAACATGACAAAACAAAGCACATAGAGATTGATCGACACTTCATCAAAGAGAAGCTGGATAGTGGGCTTATAGCTACATCATACATCCCTACAGGGCTTCAACTGGCAGATGTATTCACTAAAGGGCTTCCCATTGAGCGATTTCAAGATCTTACATACAAACTGGGAATGATAGATATTCCTTCACCAGTTTGAGGGGGGGGGGGTGTTGTAAACAGTGTATTATTGTAATTATTTATCCGGACTATTTATCAGGTCTGTTAGGTTTAGGTTTAGAATAGCCTATTTAAACCGATTAGTGTTTGTACTCTAAACACACAATTTTAATAATATATTCAGATTCCTTTTTTCTACACTATATTTCCTTAAAGTTGTGGTGCTTTGATTTTTATCGTAATTTTCTGCTAGCCTTTTTGTCATTTGCAGCAAAAAATGCCAGAAATTCAGCTGGGTGTACACACTATCAGATCACATGGAGCTAGAGTCGCAAGGATACATATGCATGATTGGTTGATTCTTTTGCTTCTTGTGATCATTGATGGCGTTTTGAATATAATAGAACCGTTTCACCGTTTTGTTGGAGAGGGAATGATGATGGACCTTAGATACCCGTTGAAAGATAACACGATTCCCTTTTGGGCAGTTCCAGTATGTTTTTATTTTTATTTCTTTTGTAGGCTGTTCCAGTACGTTTTGCTTCCAAGAGCTGTATCTCACAAGAAATTTGAGATTATATGTTATGCTTGCGCTTTACTTGGTTAACATTCAAGATTATAAACTGTTGAACTTCAATTTCTGAACAGATAATAGCAATATTGTTGCCACTTGCTGTCATTCTCGTTTACTATTTCTTACGAAAGGATGTATATGACTTTCACCACGCCATATTGGGTGCATATCTAAACCTTAAATCTTTCCCATTCTTCTTATTTCCTCACTGTCATACATCATAACCTATTGCCAAATGCATATCAGGCCTTCTATTTTCTGTACTCATTACTGCGGTGATAACTGATGCTATCAAAGATGGTGTTGGACGGCCACGGCCAGATTTCTTCTGGCGTTGTTTTCCTGATGGAAAGGGGGTGGGTTTTCAAGTTTGTAAACTATTGAGATAGTCTTATTAATATCATTACCATGTCATATATATAATATATTACTTTTACGTAGTTATGTGCTCAAAAACATGGCATTGGTTCATGAAATGTTCAGGTGTTTGATCCAGTAACAGGTGATGTTAGGTGTACAGGAGATAAGAGTGTTACTAAGGAAGGGTACAAAAGTTTCCCAAGTGGGCACACCTCTTGTAAGTACTCTTTACAATCTTAGGGTCTTTGTTTAACTTACAGTATGCCGAGGATGAAGTTGTTCTGTATTATGAATATATAATTATAAAAGAATTACAAGCTCAAGGATTAATTTTAAAGGAGAACAATTATAAGAATTTTTTTACGTCCTTATTTAATCACACTACTTTAAAATGGCCGAGGCTCATGTCCAAAACATATACTTGGGGAAGCATTTGCATTTTTGTTTCATTGGTATCTTGGAAATGGTCTGTTTCTATTATTCGTTCCCAAATTTGTAATTTACTGCTTGTTACATGAACTACCACGATGTAAACTCAGGAAGTCAATTTTTTGGTATGCAGGGTCCTTTGCTGGTCTTGTTTATCTCGCTTGGTATCTATGTGGAAAAATTAGGGTATTTGACCGTAGGGGCCACATTGCAAAGCTGTGTCTTATTATCTTACCAGTCCTCATGGCCGCTTTGGTTGCCGTATCTCGTGTTGATGATTATTGGCATCATTGGCAAGATGTGTTTGCTGGAAGTCTTATAGGTTTGTTTATTGAAGCCAGATTGATTAAATATTTCAGTAAACCTTTTTGCAAAGTTTCTTACATGAACTTTTTTTATCAGGGACGACTATTGCTTCCGTTTGTTACTTGCAATTCTTTCCTCCTCCATATGATATTGATGGTATGTCCTTGAATCGTTCCATTCATCCATTCCTTTATAAAGTGTTGATATTGTTGTAATGGCAAATCTCTTTGATTCCTGTCCAAGCCATATCATTCTTCCCCTAGCTCCATCCTGTATGGATCTGAATTTGAGGTCTGGATTCATTTTGGGCTTTTGGCCAGGCTGGGAACTTCTGGCTTTACCTAAATTTGGAAAACACATGCTCTAATCTTACATCTTTTTTGCACAATTATTAATTTACTGAGTTTCTCAATATACAACAAATCTCTTATATCGTACAAGTATGAGTGTTTAGTGTCCTAATATGTAATTTTAAAAAAATAGTTTTATGCTGATGCAGTGATAAACTTTGCGGAAATTGCACTTAATTCTCCTCAGTTCTGGTTAAATAACACATATACACCATCTATTTTGTTGAAGACATTGACATACTTTAGATTACACACACACCTCCCCTTTATTATGTCATAATAGATGGGATGTTTGTGTTATTCAAACAAAACTTAGGAAAGGTGAGTGAAACTTTTTCAAGTTCCAACAAATAAAGATGGTGAGTGTAGAGATGTATGTGTCATTTTTTTTTGTCAAGGATGTATGTGTTATTTAATCATAACTAAGTTGAAGTGAATGTAATTTCCCCAAAGTTTTTAGTTTAAATTAATATACTTATTGATATGAGCTCTGTGCCGAGCTTAGACCCAAATTATAATAATCTTGGGTTAGGCCCAATTCAGTGGGGTGATTTTTCAACATAAATAAAAGCCTCCAAACCTCGACTCGGTGTTATGGATTGTAGGGGGCATTGCACTTTCATATCTATATCTATATATTTATACCATTGTATATGTAGGTTGGGGACCTCATGCATATTTCCAAATGTTAGCTGAATCTCGTAATGGTGCTCGGCCTCCCGTCAACAACGACAGTCATCTTGCTCAATCAGCAGAGCTTCAGACTGTATCTTTGTATATCCCACCTCAAAGTGATGGAGATACACGTGGCAATAGCTGGGATTCGAGCCCCATGTTAGGTGGATCACAAAATGTAAGGACACAATGACTACATACGGTAAAGAGATAGAAAAGATCACCAAGATGTCCATAGTATGTAAAAATTACACTACAGGGGTTTGTGAGACTCACTTGCAGATAATCGATACTTTAGCATCGTTTTCTATTAAGTATGCGGATGTCGATTGCTTTGACTCTTATATGGTTGTTCGATTGGAATATCTTGTTAGTTGTTCTTGTTTTTTCGGCCAACCTGTTTTCTAGTTGTCATCAGATAAACTATTTCTTCTTTGAAATTTGCAGATCGTCCCTATAAATTTTACCCTAAAATTTTTTGAAACTAATAAAAATGACCCAACTTTAAATAAATAGTTACTGCAGCCAAAAAAATTTATAAATGAAAGAGATTCAATTCAAGCATTTTTTTGGTTTTACTCGGGGTATCCACCGCCAACCGCAGTGACTAATCCCCTCGCTGAATTGTAGGTGCCTCGAGGGGCAGGACAGTTGACCCAGAGTTTTAACGCTGCTCCGTACCCAATGTGGGGATCGAACCCCCGACCCTTGAATTGCTGAGAATTTTAAACTTCTTAAGTGTATGTTTGGATGGAGTATTTTTAGGAGATAGTGTAATTTTTGGGGAGAATTTAAATATTTTAATTTAAAAATTTGAACAAAAATATTTGAATTCCCTCCAAAAATTACACTACCTCCTAAAAATGCTTCATCCATTTATGGGTAAAAAAAATTAAATTTCTTCATCCCAACACACACCGACTGATCAAAATAATCATAGCTAATAATAACTAGAAGCTCTCATTTTAATGATTCAGCTCAGGCCCTGTCTGGAAATGCTTGAGAAGTAGTAGATAAATTCACAGAAATAAAATACAAGTGTTGGGTAACACTAGCTTATAGCATTTTTTTCATTAGCTTATAGCGTTTTTTGTCATTCCCCCTATCATTTTAACTAAATTCCTAATTTATAATGAATTAAATAGATAGTTTCTCATTTTTAAGCATTAATTACAAATGTCAATTAGTTAAACGGTTAATTTTATCAAACACTTTTAAATTTAATATGCTTGTTTATTGGTTATCCGCTAGCTTTTCTTCTATGTGCTGCTAGTTCATTCGTTATAGGCTATCTTTTTTGATATCGCTACTTTATCTGCTATCCAGTACTTTTTACTAAACAGAGCCTTGATCTACACTATATTTATACAACTAAACCACATATGATTTTACCAAAACCCTCATTCTATCTAAAAGACACCTCAAATTTTTTAGGGTAAAAATGTCATTACACTCTATTTCTTCTTTTATTTTCTCTGTACTAGTATTTTACCCGTGCATACACACGGGTGATACTGTATTTGACTATTTGTTATAATTTGCTATGAAATTATAAATACGTTGAAAGTTGCAAAATCTAATAAAAGAAAAAGGAAAAACTCGATATTTCAAATTTATTAAAATAGGTTTGTTGCAAAAAGTTTAAAAAAAAGTCGGATCTTCTTATAATATTAATAATGGAGTAAAAATGAGGAAAAACAAAAATGAGATTTAATATAAAATATGCACCCACATTGGCGCTCTCGTTGCCTCTCTGTGCGGCTCACGAAAAAATAAAGCAAATGAGATTTAATTATTGATTTTTTTAGAAAAAATAATTTTAGAATTTTTGCTAGCGTTATCGTTTTTTTGACAATGGTAGTGGTTAATTCAATTGTTTTTAGTAGTTTGAGTATATTATATGCAACCCCGTTGGCGCTGCCGCTCTCCTGTTGCCGATCCCTTTGTCATTCTCTCGTTGCTGCTCCCGTTCTCGCTCCCATTGCAGCTCTCTGTTGCCTCTCGCGTTGCCGATCTCGTTGGCAGTCTCTCGTTGCCTCTCTCGTTTCTCTCGTTGTCAGTTGGAAATAAAATCACGGTCTCAGAATTTCTAAGAGAAGTAAAATATTCAAACATAATATATATATATATATATATATATATATATATATATATGCGTCATAGGGATAAGGGACATCGTCCATAGTCATTATGCCCTATGGGCTTACAAAACACCAAACAAACGGAGTGCAACTAAATTGATCAGCGGTCGTACGCGAGTCAAAATAATTAAAAAAAGGTAAATATAGTATCAAGGTAAGAGACCTTGGTCGTCTCTCGAGGACCTCTAAATACAGAAATTACCAAAATTAGGAACCAAAATAAACAATAAAAATGGGAAATTTTGAAGAAAAGAGTTTGATGTGTAACGAAGAAAATCAATTAAAGATAAACAATAAATCCATTGGTTTCAGGTGCGCTTCTTGGATTTCTCATGGGTTCTAAAATAAAGATTCCTGCAAGGTTTGATAATTCTTGATTGATCATAAACTAAGTGAACAAGGGCCAGTCAGTTTATACGAATTCACAGCGTTTTAAAGCAAGCGTCAAAACAGTGTGTTCAATCAATCGTGATAGCGAACAAGTGCCAGTATCACAATTAACATCATAACTGAATTCTATCAATCCTATAAACAAGCGTCATAGACTCTATCAATTCCTATCCAAACTAAATTAAACAAGCGATAAAATAGTTTGTATAATGAAAGTTGCAAAACAGAATAATGATTAAGTGATTAAACAAAACTGAATCATAAAACGAATCACATAAGCAAATCACAGAGTTTGAGTAATTAAGCAAAACACAAACCGAATTTGCATCAAGAATTACGGAGATGAAATTGATAGAGAAAGAATTAAAACCATAAAAACAAAATAAACATTAAGCACTGAACCTCAAAATCCTTACAGCAACACCCTTCACCAATAGATTGATCTAGGGCCTTAAGCTTCCATGGAGGTTAACGTAAAATTGAAAGTAGGAATGCGTAAGAGAGCCAAGATGGCTCTGAAAAGTGTATTTAGAAGACTAAAAACGAAAACCTAAATCCCTAAACGAGTTCTATGATAAAAGCCCGTTAACAAACTAATACTCAGCCCAAAACCCGTTTTACACAGTACTACTTCGGTAATTCGAAATTTCGACCTTCAAGACTTCCGAATTAGATTTTGAGCTCAACAAATAATTGTAGCTCTGTTCCTTAGCTTTCCAAAGCATACTCACACGCCTCCATCGGATAACCACAGCCAAAGTTATGGCCTACAGAGTAGACATGGGTCAATATGCAATAAAATGAAGAATTAATCAAGAATTTGCTATATTGCTCAAATAGGACCCAAAGTCTAGAAACGTGCTAAGACTCAAATATTTAACACATAACACAATCAAAAACACCAAGTGAAAAGCTATAAAGAGTGCATTAAAATGCACTGATCATAAATACCTTACAAAGGCTTCTAAATGGAACAAGTACTACATAGATTAAAACACATTAAAGTTAGTCGGCATAAGACATTACGCCATCAGCGGATCACTAAGACAAACATCAGGAAATTTACTAGAGATGGCCATTAGGAAGATTCCCATTGACCCTACTACTACTAGAATCCTCAGATGGGTTCTCCTCAGCTGGTTCATCACGTCTGATAGGGCCTGCTTCTCCCATTTCAACATCATCACGGTGAACATTCGGACGATTAGCACGTCGAAAACGAAGTTCCGGACCCCTAGGCCTTGCCGGACTTGGAGCCGCTACAGTTTCAGCCAGTCGTATTGCATTCATCATCCTATGCAGTGGAAGTTTGATCTCCAGGGTAATATTACAAGTAACTATACTCATAAGTACTCCAACAATTCCATCAGTTGTCTTCACCGACCCTGCGTATTTTAGGATTTGGGTTGTTCTGTTAAGTTCCCAAACCGCTTCGTGCTAATCCTCAAGGAACTCAATCCAGCGGTATCCAAAATGATTCAACCGACCTCTCGTCCACATCTAAAATGTAAGGGGTGAATTACTGGTACACAAGTTTGCAACGCGATGATTACACATAATATATACAATCACATGCAATAATTTAATAAATAATATCCAAGCATAATTTGTTTAAGTATATTTAAATAAAAATTGATGAAATCATTCGCACATAATCCCATAGTCCTACAAAATATAAATAATACAATAGAATAATCAATCAACAATTGTTAGTCAAATAAATTAAATATCTCGTACTTCGTGCAATCTATCGAAAGGTTAATCTGCTAACAAAAATAGTGATCTATTTAACTTACTCCATAGAGATCTCCCTATCATCTTGAGCGTAAGGCCGTTTAACTGCCATAACATGATTGATTGCAATGAGAAGATAACCAATCTATACCCCAATCATTTTGGCCCGAGCGCTGCACCTCATTATAGATAGTCTTGTACAGTCAGGCTCACCGTGTCGGGTAGTACGATTTCCTCCAGCCAGAGATGCTACAACTGACCATTGGTTGATTGGTAGGAGTTCGAAACACAAGTTCTCCAGAAGGTTTGTAGTCGACCCTACCGAACCTATCCTCAGTCTTATATACTTGATAGTACTATAAGAAACATCATGTATTAGCTCTTAGTAAAATCATCAGCCTTACTCATCTAATCCATAATCAACTTGACAAATTAGTCCTCAAAATCCATAGAACAACTTGGTGAGATTATACCTTTAGCTTATCAATATCCTCCTAAGTTATGTCAATAAGTAAAATAGACGACCAATATTTCACTTACATAAATATCATAATTTCTAACAATGTAGAGAATCTAATGATATACAAAACTCATTACTAATTCAAGTCATAGCACTTTTGCAAACAAAATCACCAAGCACACAATCATCGAAGGATAACTAAATAATATATATATATATATATATATATATATATATATATAAGCATCACATAATTTGTGCCCATCAATTTATTATTAGTATTTCCCCTTACCTTGAAATTTTTACAAATCAGTTTGCTGATCACCACTTGCTTCAAATTCTACAATACCTACTCATCAAAACAATTTAGATTTTAATTTACTATAATCATAACTACAAAATTTTATAATTAAAGTTCCTTACTAAAGTCCTAAAATGGTATTAATACTTGTGTTTTTTTTTCTTTTTTTTTTTCCAAAATGTAAAGAAATTTTTGTCTTGAAAAGAACATCCTTAGATAGACACACTTGCTGTTTATAATTTGCATTTAAGTGTCATTGAAATTATATAACAAGTAAAAAAAATGGAATTAATGCCTAAGTGTGCACAAGGACATGTATATCCTAAAATGAAACTCCAAGTACTTAATATAATTTTAGCACCCCCTTACTCAAGTATTCAAATAGCCATTTCATCTTAGTTTAGAATAATGCTAGAATTATTCTTCTCTAAACCACACCCAAACATTGAAATAAAAGGTCTACTAAAATAAGTAAAATAACAGTAATTATAATATAAATATAAGAGCCGGAGTATATAATAGTATATATAAAAAAGAGCGTATATATATCAGTTCTGTTCTAATACGGATTAGCTAGTTAAAAGAGTATATGAAAGTGAATGTAAGGAAAATAAAGAAAATGATCTTTTTTTCTTTTAAGGGAAGTAGATGAAGTCCCAAAAGTATTTCACGTGACTACCTTTTGGTCTGAAGCTAGCTTAACCAAAAAGGTGAAGTAGGAAATAAGTACAAAAAGAGAAAAAAAAAAGCATTAGAACTGTTAGAATAGACTAAAGCAATATAAATAAAAGCTGCACATGTTACTGTTAGTGATGATTCTAGCAGAAGAAAAATAGAAGATCAGTGCACAGATAATATAATAGACAGTAATATAAAGAAATGAAAGACAATAAGTTAGAGTTAACACTGTTTGTTTTTAGCTAGTTTTAGTACTGTCCAGATTAAGTCATTCCAACAATCTTCTTTCTGAAAGTAATATTGTTATTTCTTCTTTTGTTTGTTTGTCAATAACTGGTTGTGTGGTCCTTGTCTTTCCTATCCTTTTAACTTGTCCCTTTTTGTTAGCAACATCAAGTAAAACCTTTTATACATGCCCAACCAAAGACTAAAAGCACATATGTACAAAGTATTGCAAATACAGATTTTGTTTTCACATGGTGGTGTTGTTTTCAACTTAAAAGAGTAAAGGAAAATTAACAGTTTCTTTCTATTCCTAGTCTAAAGGGTAGAAACTTATAAAAGTAAGAAAAGAAGAAAAGAGAAATCTACGGATAACAAGAGAGTAATATAAAAGATGAAGAAAAGAGGGAATAGAGAGGTTTTTTTATCTAACCTTGTGAAGTTGTTTTGACGAGTGTGTGTGTGTGTGTGAAAGATATATTCACAATTATCTAACCTTGTGAAGTTATCTAACCTTTTATTGTACCATGATACTCACAATTATTTGAACTAATGATCTTCTAATGATCTTCTTTGTTAGCTGAATCTCGTAATGGTGCTCGGAATAGAGAGGTTTTTTTTATCTAACCTTGTGAAGTTGTTTTATCTAACCTTGGTTATTTACATGATTGTTACTGTCTTAAGATATTTTACTAAACATATCGATTCTTATGATAAAATGAAGATAGAGCAGTATGATTAATCCAATATCTATTTATCTATTTATACAAACAAACCTCGTATGAAGTTACCAATTTGGATATCTTATTAACAAGACACATATCTAATTTAAGGGTAAAAATATCATTACCCTCTCTTTCTTTTTCTTCTTACACTCTCTTTCTTCATTTTTTTTCTCTTTATTCTTACACTCTCTTTCCTCCTTTTCACTTTTCAAATACACTCTCTTTCTTCTTTTTTTCTTTTTACTTTACTTTTACTTTTCCCATAAAAAATTCTTCTCTTTCTCTTATCACTTCACTTTAGATTTTTAACTAAATTTCTAAATTTATATAAACACTACTCTACTAAAATCACCTATAAAAATGTAAATGAGTCACACTAAAAAACAAAAAAAAACTATCACTTTTTCGGAAAAAGTTACTCCCTCCGTCTCATTTTATTTCTTATTTAAGGTTATGCGCGGGTATTAAGAAAATGATTGGTTATGCTAAATTTTATGGTAAAAAAATGTGGTAGGACTAAAACACCCTTACACTATTAACTCATTAGTAATCTCACTTTTCTCGATTTGAGCAAAGACACGGTTATTGATATTCTAAAGTAAGGGTATTGTTGAAAAGTAATAATAATTATTGTATTGGAATTCTAAAGTGAAAGATAGTTTGAGACAGAGAAAAATGACAAACAGGACAATTAATATGAGACGGAGGGAGTATCACCTTAAAATTTTGATTTTTCTCTCCAAAATCTCTTTACACTCTTATTGATAATCTACTATCTATCTTTTACTATCTACTACAATCCACTAATCAACTAAAATAATGAATTGAAAACTACAAGATAACTATAATGATATATAAAAAAACACGGGATAACTGCACTGATTTATAAAAAAAACACAGGATTAATATTTGGCATTGATAATTAAATTTTTTGAAGACTACTCTATAAACCTACTATCTAAAAAACAAGAAGATTTAATGACTATTTAAACTACTGATTAATATTTAAAACAAATATTTCTTATTGATAATCTACTATCTCTCTTTTACTATCTACTATAATTTACTAATCAACTCAAATAATCAATTGAAACTATGAGATAACTGCACTGATACATAAAAAACACGGGATAACTGCACTGATATATAAAAAAATACGGGGATAACTGCAATGATATATAAAAACACGGGGTAGCTGCACCGATATATAAAAAAACACGAGATAACAACACTAATATATAAAAAGGCTAAAGTGCTCCCAGGGTCCCTATCTTTATTTAAAGTAACGAATTAGTCCTTTATGTTTTTTTTGTCCCAAATAAGTCCTTTATCTTTCAAATTTTTGACACATAAATCCTTTTCCGTCAACCTCCATCCAACTTTGTTAACAGTGCTTATGTGGCGTGCTGACTCATTATTTGATTAGGTGGCATGTCATTTTTATTTTTGTTTAGCTTTTATTTTAATTAAATTATATGCCACCTAGGCAAAAATAAAAATGACATGCCACCTAATCAAATAATGAGTCAGTACGCCACATAAGCACTGTTAACAAAGTTGGATGGAGGTTGACGGAAAAGGATTTATGTGTCAAAAATTTGAAAGATAAAGGACTTATTTGGGACAAAAAAAATATAAAGGACTAATTCGTTACTTTAAATAAAGATAAGGGACCCCGGGAGCACTTTAGCCTATATAAAAAATACTACACTGATATATAAAAAACACGAGATAAATTCACAGATTGTTTTTAAATAATACTTTTACATTTTTAGATTTTAATATTTATCTATTTTTTATTTGAAACTCATTTTTTATCTATTTTAAATTTGTCTTTATTTTTATGGGGTAATGTTCAGACTATTTAAATATTGTCTAAGTTCATTCATAAAAGAACACTACAGCACCCGTGGCGTATGCACCGCATGAGTATCCTACTAGTTCTTATGATATTTATCAAACTGATATTACTGTCCTATTTTCTTTTGTTAACTTGATTGTTACGATCATATGATAACATATAATGTTCTTATATTAACTAGAAGATAAGCAAGAAAAGTGGTAAAACTTTAATACTTTAGAGTTTGGACTGGATGAAATTCTGAACGAATTTGTTTTATGAATAAGTTTGGTTTTGGAGACAATTGTAAAAAGGCTTAAATAGTTATTACCCCCTGCAAATATTTTCATTATCCAGTTACCCCCCTGCAAAAAAAACATTTAAAATAAACCTTGCAAAATGTAATTTGATCCAGTTACAACCCTCTGTTAGTTTTTTTGCTAACAACGTTTATTTTGCTGACGTGGATGCCTAATTGATTGCTGATCTGTTTTCACTTATACACGTGTGCGTTACCCCCCTCACTTTGTCACTTCATCATCTTCCCTTCTAGGGTTCATTAATCACCCTGTTTCTTCTTCTCTCTCACGAAGCAGAACCAGTCTTCGTCGTCCATCTTCTTCTCTCTCACGAACCAGTCTTCGTCGTCCATTTTGTTCTCTCTTCTTCCATCTTCGTTAGTTCACACCAATGGCCACAAGCAACACATCTTCGAATGCTGTATCAAGGCAAGGGCAAGGCCAACTCCCTGTTTGTGGATGTCGCGATCCAATGCGTTTATGGATTTCAAACACTTCTGAAAATCCTGGAAGAAGATTTTGGAAGTGTATTAATTGGGGGGTAAGTAATATGGTTGATTTCAATTCTTGTCTTCAGTTGATTTTTTCGTGAATATGAGATCTCTGTATTTGTTAATCTGTGTAGAAGCGAATAAGCTGCAAGTTGTTTATTTGGGATGATGAACTAGATCTTCGTAGAGTGAAGATGGTGACAGTTTCAGAAACAGATGAACACAAGCAGTTGGAATCAGCAACAAACACAATTTCTCAATGCAAATGTGGTGACATTTTCAAGGATTGGGAGTCAAACAAAGTTTCAAGGCTGAAGCTGAAGTTGTTAGATGAGGGGATGCAAGCAATACTAATTTTAGTCATTGTGTTTGTAGCATTTGAGAAATTTGATTTGGTAAAAAAATAGGGTTTAGGGTATCAATATTGTAATTTTAGTATTTGTGTTAGTGTTTGTGTTATTGTAATCAAAGGCAATATGAATGAGTTGGATTAAGTGCAATGTTAGTGACCATTCATTGTGTTTGTATCAATGAAGTTTAATTATCAATGAAGTTTAATTTTGTTTATCAATTAAGTCAGTTTAACTTTGTTTCATTGTGTTTGTTTATTAACTGATGCAGAATACATGACTGATAACCTGATAAATATATAATTAGTTCCAAGCTGAACTGTAACTGATAAACTGATAAACTTATTAACTGATGCAGAATACATTTTCTCAAGCTGAACTGGAACTGATAATATATAAACAGGAACTGATAATATATAAACTGGAACTGATAATACATAAACTATAACTTATCATATATAAACTGATAATACATAAATAGATCCAAAATAAGCTGAACTGTTTAGGTCATGAAACCAGTACATGAGTTCCTAAATACATGAGTTCCTAAATACATTAGTTCCTAAATACATTAGTTCCAAAATACATTAGTTCCAAAATACATGATTTCATTCTTCAATTCACATTCTCTTGTGTTAAACACCCATCTTCAATATCTTCAACCAGTAGTGGTTTGTTTGGGTCACTTCCAGGACCAGTATAAGGTAGTACGGTTTTCTTTAACCTTGTACTCAATCTAGTCCTCTTGAGACCTAGGTTATCCTTCTTTTAACTGGAAGTTTAGTCCTCTTGAGACCTGGGTCACTTCCAGCAGCAGGAGCATTGACAGATACTCCTTATTGAACATTGACAGATTGTTGAACTTCTTGAACTGGTGCAGCAGATTCTTGAACATTGACAGATACTCCTTCCTGAACTGGTGCACCAGATTGTTGAACATTGACAGATACTCCTTCTTGAACTGGTGCAGCAGATTGTTGAACATTGACAGATACTCCTTCTTGAACTGGTGCAGCAGATTGTTGAACATATGCAGCCTTTCTTGGTTTTCTCTACAACATGAAAACAAACAATATAATTGATATCAAAGACATAACTATAGATCAGACAGATATCAAAGACATAATGCTATTATTACCTTCCTTTTTTGCGCTTCTGGATTGATATCTGTGCTCTTGCAACTCCTGCTATTGTGACCAAATTGGTCACACTTTGTGCATTCGTATGATGTCCCAGTCCTCTTTAGCTTCTTAGCATTAGGTTCCTCCTCTGTAGGTTGCCTCCTCCTCAATTTCTTTGGCCTACCAGGGCCTATTTTGTATTGTGGTGGTAGCATATCTTCCACTTCAACAGTAGGCCACATATCTTGGCCATTAATGACACTTACACCTTCAACAGTGCATGATCAACTATTTTTGATGCATCCTCATCACACAAAAATCTGTTGAACAAAACTTCTTCCTCTTTCTTCCACCAAAGACTATAACTACCAGTCTCAAACCCCAACTCCTTGACAATACCAACAGCTTCAAAATAGCTCCATTTATCCACATTCTGCCCTTTCACAGCTGTCTCACTGCCCCCTTCATACTCTAGTATACAATTTTTGACAAACTTCCCCCCATGGTGGAACACAACAGTGATAGACATCCCTGTATGAGGAAATAAAATAGTACAAATCAGAATCAGGGCTATAAAGGACATTTCATGCAAACTGGTTGCCCTAAATTGGAATTTCACTCCACCCCTAACACAAAAATCAATGCTTTCTACATCGTGCCCCCCCCCCCCACAATCGTACATTAAAGCAGAAACTAAAAAAAGGTAGTGAAGGATTATTCAAACCTGTTTTTTTGCGATAAAAAGAGCACTTAGTACATGGTCCACTGCAATGAGCCCTGCAATGCTACTCTTCGCGTGAGTGAGCTTCCTTCTTCTAGCTTAAACAGAAACCCTAGATCTACGCGAACGATGCGAGTGAGCTGAGCTGAGTTGAGGGAAGGGGAGATGATGAGATGATACAGTGACAAAGTGAGATGATGCAGTGAGCTGAGGGAGATGATGCGAGTGACCTGAGCTGAGCTGAGGGAATGGGAGATAATGAGATGATGCAGCGACAAAGTGAGATGATGCAGTGAGCTGAGGGAGATGATGCAGTGAGCTGAGGGAGATGATGAAGTGACAAGAGGGAAGATGATGAAGTGACAAAGTGAGGGGGGGTAACGCACACGTGTATACGTGAAAACAGATCAGCAATCAATTAGGCATCCACGTCAGCAAAATTAACGTTGTTAGCAAAAAACTAACAGAGGGGTGTAATTGGATCAAATTACATTTTGCAAGGTTTATTTTAAATGTTTTTTTTTGCAGGGGGTAACTGGATAATGAGAATATTTGCAGTGGGGTAATAACTATTTAAGCCTTGTAAAAAAAGTGTAGAGTTTTTGGTTTAAAAAAATATACATTGTTAGTGGATGACGTGCAACTCTAATCCAAACCAACACATTGAATATCGGTAAGGTTTGGTTTGGATTTTGCGAAAAAAACTAAAAATACAAATCAACCCAAACCAAATAAATATGATTGGTTCAAATAACAAACCAACCCGCGAACACCCCTAAATGTGAGGGTTTACCCCATAATATAAAATGCTATTAGTATGATTGATTGAGATTGTATCGACCACCATGAAATATGAATCATTCATAATATTTTATATTATATCTTATGATCAGTTTGACGGAGACATTTTTTTTTTCAAATCTAGAGTAAGAAGTTGTCACCAAATAAAAATAAAGAAAATTTCTCAAAACATAAAGGTAAAAACAAAAAATACCGAATGAGTGCACCAAAGGAAGAAGGTCCCGAGTTCAAATCCAGGAAAACTAACGTTCCCATCCCGGCTAAGATTGATTATAAAATAAAAAAAAAAGTTACGCGGAAAGAAAGGAGGGAAACAGATGATGTAAGAGGACAAGCGAGAAGCTCTTGTTGTTGACTAAAACGAACCTTTCATTCATTTCATTTCCGAATCTCATTCTCTCCTCTGCTTCAATCGATCATTGGGATTCCTTCTCTTCCGACCAAAAACGAGTCCCTTTGATTGGTTGTTTCTTTCTTGTTTGTTGCCGCTATGGGCTCTGACAAGCAAGTTGATGCTCCACGCGATTCTGGCCATGACCGTCTTAACGAACTCGGTTACAAACAAGAGCTCAAGCGTGACCTTTCGTAAACTTCTCTCCTCTCATCTCCTCCATTTCACTTCATTTCCCATTCATTCATGTATTCGTTGAAATTTTTGAATTGCAGGGTCCTTTCGAATTTTGCGTTTTCGTTTTCAATTATATCAGTTCTGACCGGAGTAACTACACTTTACAACACTGGTTTGAACTATGGCGGTCCTGTTTCCCTCGTTTATGGATGGATTGTGGCTTCTTCTTTTACAATGCTTGTTGCACTTTCAATGGCTGAAATTTGTTCTTCTTATCCAACTTCTGGTGGTCTTTATTATTGGAGTGCCAAACTTGCTGGTCCTGGTTGGGCACCATTTGCATCCTGGATTACTGGCTGGTAACTATGCTACTCTCTTTCCCCCCTTCTTCTTCTTCTTCTTACAACTAGCTATGCTTAATTTAATTTTATAATAGGATTATTAATATCAAATGGAAAAATTAATAGTGATTTTAAATTATTGTTCAATGCAATCCTCGATATTACATAGAATTACAGTTAAGTACGCCTCCAATTACAATCACATGCTTGTGAAGATATAGACACCATGATGTCGAGTATGGCTGTGATTATACCTTATTCAAGCTATAGAGGATAAGGTAACTTATACTTGGTGAGTTGTTAGCACATAGAGGATAGTGAATAAGCTACTCGATTATTAAGTTTAAAGTATTTGGTAAAAGTAGTTAAATTAATACGTTATAAGAATGAGATAAAAAAAATGAAATGTTATAAGTTATATGCTCCGTTGCTACTTCAAACAGTATAAAAAAACACTAAAAATTAGAGGTAAAATGTTATAAACTACTGTATCAAATATAAGCTAGAGATAAAATGTTACAAACTAATATATATATATATATATATATATATATATATATATATATATATAAAAGCTAGCGTATTTTCCTTACCAAACCAAGCCTCAATAGTTTTCCGGAAAAGCAGGCAATTGCTGATTCTATGTGCCTCACTACCCTGACATGAACTAATGGCATTCATCCAGTACAACAAGTATCATCACTATCTCTCTCTCCCTTCTGACGTCCTTTACTCCTTTTCATGTTAAATACTCTATCTTCTCTCTTTCCAAGTTTTTAATTGTCTTATGGACATAAATGTTTCTTGATACCGAAGATGCATTCCCCCTCTGGAATGCAATGTAATGCCTATTCAAGTTGTTGACCTTGCCGATATTAATTGGAATCTGGTAGCACAATTTTTTATTCTTGTTCACATGCCTTTTAATGATTTTGACTTTTGTTTTCATTACTGATTAGCATTCCGTAATGGATGGGACACGTTAGACGGGGTGTTTTTATCTCATATACCAGTATATGTTAGGTGGTGCTTGGTTGTGTTCCCAAGCTTCCTAATATTAATAAGTAAGCTAGTTCGACTAGCTGTTTCGACTAAGCTAGTTCGACTCCTCTCAACTTGTCTGTCGAAGTGGAGGGTGTCGAAGTTTCCCTTTAGATTTGATTTTCATGCTTTCATTAATTGCTGACTCAGCATACGTAATGTACTATATATACAATCACAGTGATGCAATGAATAGTACACACATTTACAGTTTTCACTCTAGCTGAATTCTGTTATTCTCTCTCTCTCTCTCTCAAGTGTGTGCGTGTGTGTGAGTGAACCAGAGAATCTGGAACTTCCAACAAATGGTATCCAGAGCATAATTGTTGAAGTTTCAGAGTGTGAATCTAGAGTGAAGAAGACGAGTGAAGTCTCAACGGTGAGAGTGAATCACGATGACGACGAACGACCATTTTCAAGTGAACTTTCCAATCCTCGATTGAAGAAATTACGATCAGTGGAGTATGAAGATGAAGGCGATCCTTGGATCTCAGGATGTGTGGGATCTAGTGCAGAACGGAGTAACTCCGTTACCGGCGAATGCGACTGCTGCGCAACAAGCAGTTTACAGAGAAACGAAGAGGAAGGACTGGAAAGGATTGTGCATCCTCCACAGTGTGTGAATCCTGCAATTTTTGAGAAAATTGCTAGAACGGAGACAAGCAAAGCAGCGTGGGACATTCTTGCGAGTTCCTACGCCGGAGATCAGAAATTGAAGAAGGTGCGACTTCAAACTCTGAGAAGACAGTATGAATTGCTAGGAATAGAGGAGAGTGAAACGATTTCTGCGTATTTCACTAGAGTCCAAACTATGACGAATCAGATGCTGTATTGTGGTGAAACGATCTCTGATGAAACAGTAGTGGAGAAGATTTTGCGATCTGTGTCTTCGCGCTTTGATCACATCACGGTGGCGATTGAACAGGTGAAGGATCTATCAACGATAACGATAGAAGAACTTCAAGGCTCACTTGAAGCGCATGAGCAGAGGATGAGTGAGAAGAAAGTGGTGAAGTCTGGCACTGAGCAAGCTCTAGCAGTGCAAACAGGCAACAAATCCGGTGGAAATCAAAGAGGACGTGGTAGAGGCAGAAACAATTACAGAGGAGGAAGAGGAAGAGGTAATTTCTATAACTCAAACTCTTCCAAATCGAACACTAGTGATAATAGTAACAGTGATGAGCAAGGAAGTGGTAGTGGTGATAGCTACAAAGGAAGAGGGAGTAGAGGTGGCAGAGGATATAGAGGAAGAGGGAGAAGATTCGACAAGAGCCATATACAGTGTTATAACTGTGAAAAATATGGACATTTTGCTGATGAGTGCTACAGCAATATTAATGGCAATGATGCTAAAATGACTGAAGAAGAGGAAGAGAAGGAGGAATCTCTGTTGATGGCGATTGAGGAGACAGAGAGCAGTGATGAAATAGTGCAAATGGTGACAACTAAGGAGGAAAGTGAGAGTGGTGAGCATTGGTTCCTAGACACGGGCTGTTCGACACACATGACAGGGAGGAGAGATTGGTTTGTCGAACTTGACTTTTCGATCAAGAGCAGAGTGAGGTTTGTTGATGATAGAACCATGAAGGTGGAAGGTGTGGGGAGAGTAATGATAAGAAAGAAAGATGGTTCATTGTGCTTCATTTCTGGTGTACTGTATTTGCCAGGGATGAAGAGCAATTTGCTGAGTATTGGACAGCTATTGGAGAAGGGATATAGGATGGTGCTGGAAGACAATGCTATGAAGGTGTATGACACTGAACAGAGGTTGTTGATAAAGGCAACTCTCTCCAAGAACAGGACATTTAAGATCGAATTAGGTGTGCTGATGCAGCAGTGCTTAGCCACAGCAGTCGACAAGGAAGAGTGGCTATGGCATTTCAGATATGGACACTTGAATTTTGGTGATTTGAACAGGATGCAGAGCAAGACAGTAGTGAAAGGTATGCCTCATATCCATGTTCCAAAAGATGTATGTGCAGAGTGTGTGGAGAGCAAGATGCCTAGGGGTTCCTTCAATCCAAGTGTGCCCAGTAGAGCAAAGAGGAAGCTGCAAGTGATTTTCTCAGATGTGTGTGGCCCCATAGTGCATGAAACTCCTGCAGGTAACAAGTATTTTGTTACAATTATTGATGAATTCACTAGGAAACTTTGGATTTATTTGATTAGGAGGAAGAGTGATGTGTTGGGAGTATTCAAAAAATTCAAAGTCCTAGTCGAAAAACAATGTGGACAGACTATCGAAGTGTTAAGAACTGATGGTGGTGGAGAGTATGTGAATACTGAGTTTAATGAGTTCTCTGGAGTTGAAGGAATAACACATGAGATCGCACCTCCATACACTCCTCAGCATAATGGAGTGGCTGAGAGGAAAAATAGGACATTGCTTAATATGGTGAGGAGCATGTTAAAGAGTAAGAATATGCCTAAGAGATGGTGGGGAGAGGCAGTTAATACTGCGGCATATATCATTAATCGAAGTCCAACAAAGAGATTGGAAGACATCACCCCTGAGGAGGCTTGGACAGGTGTCAAGCCAAACGTGTCGCACTTCAGAGTATTTGGATCTGTTTGTTTTCGACACGTGCCTGATCAGCAGAGAACGAAGTTAGATGATAAAGGAGAAGTGATGGTTATGATAGGTTATCACTCGACTGGGGGTTACAAATTGGTGAATCCTGTGAATAATAAAATTGTGATAAGTCGAGATGTGGTGTTTGATGAGGGGAAGACATGGGAGTGGAGTGACAAGGGAGAAAGTTCGACTGCTGTCGAACAGAATTTATTCGACGTACCTAATGGTGTCGAAGAGTCAAAACTTGAAGGTGAAACTGAGCCTGTCGAAGAGAATGATGGTGAAGAGGGTAGTCGAGAAATACCAAGAAGATCAATGAGACAAAGACAGGTTCCTGCAAGACTAAGTGACTGTGAAGTGATGACTGATAGTGTAGTCAATGACGAAGGTGATATAGTGCACTTTGCACTTCTTGCTGAGACAGAACCAGTGACTTGGCAGGAAGCAATGCTGAATTCGAAGTGGATGGAAGCTATGAAAGACGAGATTAGATCTATAGAGATGAACATGACTTGGGAATTGGTTGAATTGCCCAAAGGAAAGAAAGAAATAGGTGTGAAATGGATATACAAAGTGAAAGTAAATGGGGTGTATGTGAAGCACAAAGCAAGATTGGTTGCTAGAGGATTCCTACAGAGGTATGGTGTCGACTATGAAGAAGTCTTTGCACCTGTTGCAAGACTTGAAACTGTGAGAGCTGTGGTAGCTCATGCTAGTATGCAAGGGTGGAAGATACATCAACTTGATGTAAAATCTGCCTTCTTAAATGGAGAATTAGAAGAGAAGGTGTATGTCGAACAACCAGCAGGTGTTATTCGACAAGGAAGTGAGAACAAAGTGCTGAGATTGAGAAAGGCATTGTATGGCCTAAAACAAGCTCCACGAGCTTGGAACAAGAAGATAGACAAGAGCTTGATCAACATGGGGTATATGAAATGTGTTTCTGAGCATGGGGTGTATGTGAAGTCAGATGGTGGTGATGTGATAATCCTATGCCTCTATGTTGACGATTTATTGGTTACGGGTAACAATGAAAATAAAGTGGCGGAATTCAAGAAGAGAATGATGAATACTTTCGAAATGACTGACCTAGGAGAGATCTCCTATTTCCTAGGGATTGAATTTCGAAGTACTAGTGAAGGAATGCTGCTATCACAGAAGAAGTATGCTTCTGATATACTACACAGGTTTAATATGCAACACTGCAACAGCGTTGAAACACCAGCAGAGGTAGGGCTATGGCTCGACAAAGATGTTGATGAACCAGAAGTGGATGCAACTGAGTTTCGACAGGTGGTTGGGGCACTGAGATATCTCTGCAACACCAGACCTGACCTTAGCTTAAGTGTTGGTCTGATTAGTAGAGTTATGGACAGGCCTAGAACATCGCACTTAGCTGCTGCTAAACGAATCCTAAGATATGTCAAAGGCACTGTGGCATATGGAATTCTGTTGCCTAGTAAATGCGGAGACAATGAGAAACGTCTTCATGGCTTCACTGATGCTGATTGGGGAGGTGACAAATCTGATCGAAAGAGCACTGCTGGCTCTGTGTTTCTGCTTGGCTCAGGTCCCATCTCATGGAGTTCGAAGAAGGAATCAGTGGTGGCATTGTCCTCATGCGAAGTTGAGTACATTGCTGCTTCAATGGGAGCATGTCAAGAAATCTGGCTAGACAATCTGATGCAAGAGCTAATGATCAAGAAGGAAGGTGCTGTGGAGTTATATGTCGATAACAAGTCTGCAATTAGCTTGGCGAAACATCCAGTGGCACATGGACGGTCGAAGCACATTGAGACACGTTATCATTTCTTAAGAGACCAAGTCACAAAAGGAAGGCTGAAGCTGAGCTACTGTAGATCAGATATGCAGGAAGCTGATTTGTTCACCAAGGCAGTGAAGACAGAGACATTCAAAAGGCTGAGGAGCATGCTGAATGTGATTGATTGTAATAAGTTTACGTAGATAGATTTTACTGTATTTTGTTGTTATTTGCTTACGTTAGTAACTAGCTTAAGGGGGTGTGTTGAATAAGTAAGCTAGTTCGACTAGCTGTTTCGACTACGTTAGTTCGACCCCTCTCAACTTGTCTGTCGAAGTGGAGGGTGTCGAAGTTTCCCTTTAGATTTGATTTTCATGCTTTCATTAATTGCTGACTCAGCATACGTAATGTACTATATATACAATCACAGTGATGCAATGAATAGTACACACATTTACAGTTTTCACTCTAACTGAATTCTGTTATTCTCTCTCTCAAGTGTGTGCGTGTGTGTGAGTGAATCAGAGAATCTGGAACTTTCAACACCTAATACTTAGATTAAATGGACATTTTATCCTTGAAAGATATTTCTTGTGTTGTTTTTATTTGTGAAAGTTTTCTTCAATACAAACTGCGAATGAGTTGAACGTACTGAAGTTGTTACTCACTAATAATTTGCTAATTTACTCATCCCTTCATGGACCAACTTGTGCAGATGAAAGAGTAAATGCGTCTTGCAGTTCTCTTTACTGATCTAATTGTACTACAGTATTTACTCTTGCAGTACTACTGAATATAGTATTAAATAAAAGAGTAAGTGCGTGTCTTGCAAACTTAAAAAAATGGTTGTTGTTTTTTTTTTTGGTCAAAAAATAAAAATAAAATATGGTTGTTTGGATTAGCTTATTTTGAAAAAATAACCTCTTTCAATAACATGTAGGCCATGTTCTAATTCGCATGACAGGATTTTATATGGGCCTGATTGCTTTTAAGTATATAGATCTCCCCTTCTCCCTTTCGCTGCTACTCTTAGTTAAAGATGAAGGGGCCCTGCCTTCTGATAAACAAACTCAAATTTTGTTAATTTTGAGCCATGGAAAATTTTTAAGTTAGTGGTTGCGATTCGGGCGATTTGAAAGGTGGAGGGAGTGGAAGTAGGTTGATAGAAGATTTTCTACAGTATGATGGAAAGGTTTTATTTTGAAAGTAAAGATAAGCAAAGATTAATCATCATCTGATCTTTTAGACCAGAGATATCTGTAGTGATTGCCCCATTTTTGTGTGCTGTAGATGAGTCACTTTGCTAACTAAGATTGGATATCATTTACACTTCAATTTGTAAAAGAAAGTTGACGATTAGAGTTCGTTATTCAGTTCAATCTCCCTTCTTTTGAAGACTTCCCATAAGCAATTTTCAAGTTAAATTTATACTTGAGTATGACTGGGCAAGTCAAAAAGTAGCATCAATCATGATCATGGACATGCACATAATATTTGAACTACATTTTTGAGATTTAACTTAACTATTCAGTAGTTTAATCATAAGATAAACGACAAGATGGAACTTCGGTTAAATTCACTTGCAAAATTGTCTGTTATAGTTGATGATGTGGTACATAAGGTAAAAACATTTCTTCTCATTTTCCTGTTCTTCCCAATTTTATAATACCAAATATTCGAAACAGATTTTTGGAAATTTTAATGCTCTTAACCAGCATGCAATATTTCACGTGTACTCAGAGGGCTGCTGATGTATAATTTTGTAGCTCTCCTTAATAACATCTCGCTTGAAAATGAAATTTATTGCTTAATTAGGGTGTCAAGACTAGCAACAATATACACTGCGATATTTGCTTTCCGTCAGCCATTTCTCTGATTTGATTTGGATGGTTTCTCCTTGTTTTGCAGGTTCAATATAGTTGGCCAGGTATTCTTAGGAAGATACATAATCTAGAATTTCAACATTCTTCACTACGAGGTCAAACTTGTGTGGGATGTAGATTTCTAATAATCTTATCGGCACTCTTAACTTTTGATTTCTTTTCATTTTCAGTGGGCTGTGACAACAAGTGTAGATTTTTCACTTGCTCAACTCATTCAGGTTATCATTCTTCTTAGTACTGGTGGAAAAAATGGTGGTGGTTATGAAGGATCCAAATATGTAACTCTTGCTTTCCATGGGGGAATTTTGCTCCTACATGGTATAGTAAACAGCCTTCCAATCTCATTGTTATCATTCTTAGGGCAGTTGGCTGCTTTCTGGAATGTTTTAGGTATGAAGACATTTTTTTTTAATTTAAATTTTGTTTTCTAAATTCAGTTCTTAGAGGTAACCAACCTTTTGGGATCCCTAACTGGAATGGGCAAATTTGTAGGTGTTTTTGTGCTTATGATTATCATTCCATCTGTTGCAACGGAAAGAGCTAGTGCCGAGTTTGTTTTCACTCATTTCAATACTGACAATGGGCAAGGAATCAACAGTACGCCCTATATATTTCTCTTGGGACTTCTTATGAGTCAGTACACCCTAACCGGTTATGATGCATCAGCTCATATGGTATATCTTTTCTACCTTTTTCTTTTCTCAGAATTTGTTGTCTTGAATTTTTTTTTAGAAATTTCCTTCTCTAATAAACTTAACACTCCTTTTACACGACCCCTTAATAGTTGTCCTCAAGAACAATCATGTACCGTTGGTCTTATGACCTACATGTAGTGAGTGACATAATGTGTAGGAAGTTAATTTATTTATGAATTACTTCATATATCTCTGTTAATGACCTCAGTTTTAGGGGTCAGTAAGATTTTTCACTTCTAGATTTCCTGATTTCGAAAATTTTGTGCTATCCGTTTCCTTTGATAGATTGGAGTTACTAAATGCTTTAGACAAAGAGCTCATGTTTAATGTATGCTTATATTTTCAGACAGAGGAAACCAGGGATGCTGATAGAAATGGACCAAAAGGAATTATCAGCGCAGTTGGGATCTCTGTTATTGCTGGATGGGGTTACATACTAGGCATTACCTTTGCTGTTACTGACATACCATACCTTCTGGATGCAAATAATGATGCTGGTGGATATGCCATTGCCGAAATATTCTATCTTGCATTTAAGAAAAGATATGGGCATGGAACTGGAGGTATCATTTGCTTGGTAATTGTTGCCGTTGGTATATTTTTCTGTGGCATGAGTTCAGTTACAGCAAATTCAAGGTACTAATATATCTGCTTTTAGTGCGCTTTCAATATGAGAGGAATGTAGTTTATGTGGTTACTCATAATGTGCTTAAAATTTGTACAGGATGGCATATGCTTTCTCTAGAGATGGGGCCATGCCATTTTCATCCCTGTGGCATAAAGTCAACAAGCAGGAAGTCCCCGTAAATGCAGTGTGGCTTTCTGTTTTTATATCATTTTGCATGGCCCTAACGGTATGTATTTTATGATGATGATAAATATTTCGTTTTTAATAACCTACATATGAAGTGTTCTCCCATTTGTTGAAAAGTGGAAAACTATACATGATTCTCATGTTTTTTGGTACCAGCAAAAAGGAACTATGATTTCCATTTGTTACTGTCAAATTCTAGAACACATAGCAGTCCTGCTTGATTAAAAAGCATAGATTAATATTTAATGTTTTAAGAGTGTATTTTTTTAGAAAAACATATTGACAACCTTTTTGGGGTCTCTAAACTATTGCAACCCATAAAATGCAAATACTATATATCAGCTAATATGAACATGTACTGTCATTTGAAGACAAGCTCATAGCTCAATAGTAGTTCTTATCATTATTCTATTCTAGCTGAGGTTCTTAATCAAATCAAATTCTCTTGCAGTCTCTTGGAAGTATGGTGGCATTTGGGGCCATGGTGTCCATAGCAACAATTGGCCTCTATATTGCTTATGCCTTACCTATCTTCTTTAGGGTAACCTTGGCACGAAGGACTTTTGTCCGAGGGCCTTTCAACCTGGGTCGTTACGGAGTCATTGTTGGCTGGGTTGCAGTTCTTTGGGTGGTGACCATCTCCATCCTATTCTCATTGCCTGTTTCCTACCCAATAACCATTGAGACACTTAACTACACCCCTGCTGCCGTTGGATGTTTGCTCATTCTTGTAATTTCTTATTGGGTAGTCAGTGGTAGGCATTGGTTTAAAGGCCCTATAACCAATATACAAAAGTGAACTGTGAATGTACATTATCCTTTTTGTTGGGTTGGGAATTTAGTTTTCTATCAATTATTAATGTATAATATCCATGCCATGGTATGTGTACATATGGCGGGGCTTTCACTAATTTAGCTTTCCATTTTTCTTAAATTTAACATTGGGCTTAACAGGTTGAGCTCCAACATTGGTAGTAATATATTTAGACACGATTGTAATCAAGCAATAAAACATCATTCATAAACTTCATTTACATAGGATAATGTTTGTTGATAGAAAAATAATTAAGCTTATATAATTTTCGACATAACTTGAATTTAATGTCATAGTATATCAAGTATGAATAGAATTACTGCATAGCAGAAAGAGTTTCATTTGCTCCTCCCTATTTGCTTCCATTTGAAGGTTCAATCATACCTACAATACAAGCAATTAGAAAAGAAAAAAATGATAAACTTCATATGTAGCAATAAAAATAGTAGTGATTATGATGATGATAGACAACCTTTATGTTATGACATGTTGGGGTTGTCTCCATCTAGAATTGTCTTCAACATCTCACTATATTGATCAACTAATTCATCTAGATTAGTTCCATCTCCAAACAACTCAAAATGATCAGAATCTTCCACAAGCCTTTTAAAGAGATAATCCAATTCATTTTCAGGTTGGCCTTGACTCATTGAATCAGCAGGAACATGGTGTTCCACTGTAGAAATTAGGCTTTGGTTTCCATTGTTGGTCAACTGATCAATTGGAAAGGTTGGATTGTTAGTCCTTGGTACTAAGTAGTGTTGAGTTCCAGCGTGGTTCATTTGATTCTGGCTTCCGTTTAAGCAAGTAGATGATGCAAGGAAATCATCTGGAATATCAAACACTAAGATCTTAATCAATGTGAAAACAAACCAAGCGTAATTAATTGATATAATTAAGTCAAGTATTATGTACATTTTGTTCCTGAGCTTGATGGTGTTCTTGCTGGTGGCAAATCATTGTTGCCATTCTCCTTAAACTTTAGCTGAGTTTTGTATTTCTGTGTAGGAACAATATTGTTGAGCCAAAAAAAAAAGTACCATATAGGAAAAAAGAGATACAACTAAAAGGGGAAAAGTAGAAAATATACTTTAGATAGAGAGAGTAAGCGGGAGTGAATTCTCTCAATTGAAGATTTATCTCAACCACTCATTATCGCTTCTTTCTTTTTTAATAATGTGATAAAATTTCTCCCTCTTACATTTTAATCGATGGTTGAGGTTTCACTTGATCACAATGTCAATATTAATTAACTTTTCATTAAAAAATTTGTATGTAATATAAAAAATAACTATAGGTTCCAAAGTACTAGTACTCTTTTCTCCAATTTAATTAGTTGAACCACCAAACTGACATAACTTTTTTTTGTTTTTATTTGAGTATAGATAGAGAGAGTAACAAGGTAATGATAATTTCCCTAGTCCTTTATAATTTCCCTAGGTAGTCCTTTATATATCAATTACTAGCATTTTTGCAACGTATAAATTAATGTGTAGAAGAAGTAGGTAGCTACCTGGAGATGACTTGCAACTTGGCGAACTGTGAGGTGAGGCTCATTCATCCTTCTTAATATCCATCTTGGACGAGCATCTTCTTTAATACAAAAAATTAAGCTTAAATATAACTTTATCAATTAATAACAAAGCTGATGAAAGATCACACAGTAGTATACGTACCGTTCTCTCCTAGCACACGTAGAGCTTCTTTAAACTTTTGATGAAGCTCAGGCGTCCAAACACGTTCCTTTTCATTCAAGTACTCCATCTTCCGGAATGATTTCCATGAACCTGCAGGTCTTCGCATTGTTGGGGATAAACACGTGAAAGGGAGAAGAAAAGGAAGTGGCGGCGCTAAGGGACAGAGGAATAATTAGGGCAATATAATATGAATGGTAAAAGCTGCACTGAATTTCATAAAAGTAGGTTACAGATTACATGTTACTGACGTCTGTATATATATATACAATGAAACAGGCCCAGACCCATAATTTCGACTAGCCCATTTCGACTGGCCCATTTCGACTAGGTTTCTAACTACACCTACTATTATTACAAGCAATAGAATTACAAGGCATATCTCAATATTCCCTCCTAATTCACATTGCTGAGTGACATCATCCCAAGCATCGTTCTCAATTCTTCGAATTTTCCCTTTTGCAATGGCTTGGTGTAGCGACCGAAAAATCCGGAGGAGGGATTCTTCGAAGTTCTTGAAATGAAGCCGCCACCAAAGTTTAGTTTAAGGGCGAACATTGGAAAATCCCTATTGAGTGGACAAAGGGGTCTTGCGGACCAGATTTAGGCTCGGGAGTCGTTTATGCGTAGGGAATGTATTAGCACCCTACGACATCCTTCCTAAGGAAGGTTACCTTTTAACTAAATGTGTAAGCGGTTATTAATTCAAAAATAATGTTTTTACCCTAATAATAATAATAATAAAAAGACTCGATAAACGGTTAGTTATTTTTATACTTTTTGAGAAAAATGAGAGAAATAAATTTAAAGGAAAAAATGGTTTTTTATTAGTGCAATTGACAGAGGTCGGCCGCCCTCCGCTCCTACGTATCTCCTGGTAGAGAATCAAATCACACGTAGTTCTTGGGTAGAAAATGTTTGTGTGTTGGTGTTTTTTATTTATTTTTGAAATTGGGCAGGCATTCGTGACGACCAAACAAGTAACACCCAGAGTGGCCGTCACTCACAGCCCGTTTGAAAACCGAAGTTGTCACTAACGATCAAACAAGCTAGCTCAGAGTGATCATTAGTAACAACCCATTTTCTGCGAGTTTAATTGTATGAAAAATATCGGTTTGAAAGCATTGTGATGCAATGACGAAATGTCTTGTAAAAAAGGAAGTATAATTAATAGAGGTGTTGTATTAAAAAAGGAGGTATGCATAGCGACAGAGGCTGTATTTTTAAAAAAAGGGGTGTAAATAGTACATGTCTATTAATAAAATGAAATGAAAGATGTAAGGGGCTGGATATGTGACACAGGGGGTGGAAAAAAGGAAATGGGGGTTGCATTTTGAAAAGTGGGGTGCGAAGCAGAGCCCAAATCGTTTTTTTTGTGTTTTGAAAGTTGACCAGATGCTAAGTTATGGGCTGCGAATTTGAGTGATAAAACAGGGTGGTTGTATCATTAAAATAAGTGGTGTAAGTGTTAATTTGAACTAAAAAAAGTTTAAAATAAATGAAAAATGGGGAGGCATATATAAGGAAACAAGTGAACTGAAAAAAACCCTAGTTTCACTTGTTTCCACTCCAGCGCCGCACCACCACATTGTAGAGAGAGAGAGAGTGATTTCGAGGAAAGAGAAGATGAGAGAGAGAGAGAGAGATTACGGCGTGAGAGAGGAAGAGAGGAAACGCGATGGAGGGAAGGAGGAGGACGACGGTGGCGATGATGGTGGAAGGAGCGACGGTGGTTTTTTCGTTCGTGCTGGGGTGGCGACGGCGAGAGGGAGGACCGATGGTGGTTTGTGTCAGAGCTCAACCGTGGTGGGTTGTCCTCGGTGAGTGACGGCGACCGTGAGAGAAAGGAAGATGACGGCTTCGTTTGGTGCGATCTCCTCTCTACTTCTTTGGGGCGCGTTTCGTTTCTATGGTGGAGGTGGTGGCTGGCCGCGGTGGTGACTGGCCGCGGTGGGGGTTGTCGCACGGTGGGCGGAGGAGGTAGTCGCGAAGGGAAGGGTCGTGGTGACTGTTTGGCGGTGGTGGGTTGCTGTTGATGTCGGATTTGGGGCGACGACATTTTTTGGACAGTGGTGGTGGGAGTGGGGTGGCGCGAAGGTGTGGTGGGGGTTGTAAGTGGGTGGTTCGGATCCGGGCCTGTTTCACGAAATGGGTAGAAAAGGGGTAGGGGTGGTGGCCGTTTGGGGTGGCTGTTATAGACGGTGGTGTGGGGGGAGTTTCGGTGGTGGTGATTTCGTAGCTGCTGTTGATGTTGTTACACTGATTGGAATGCTCACGTTGTAGATCATTGTTGTTATATTATTTTTTCATTTCCCCCCTCCCCCCTTTCTTTGATAGATCTAACCCTTTTAAGTACTAATTTTCAAACCTAGTTTTTGTTTGTTTGTTAGAAGGGTACAGAGGCGTGGGATGGCTGTGCTGTGTGGGTAGGAACGTATGAGGGACAAGGGCTGCAGCATGCAGGGGTGCTACAATAGCTGTTATGTTTGTGCTAAAAGGGAAAACAATAAAGGAGCAAGAAGAAAGCACCATTGGAGTGATTCTTCAAATGGCAGCAGCAGTGCTGCCCCAGCAGCAGGGCGCTCCTGCCCCTTTTTTATTTTATTTTATTTTGATTTTAATTTTTGTACTTTTTTGTATTTAAATTTTGTCTATACATGTGTACTATAGTTGACTTTGTAAAAAAAAACTGTTTATAAAAATAAAAAAGCATTTATTCACAAACTGATTTTTATTGGATTTTTAGAACAAAATTAAACCGATAACAACGACGAAAAGCAAACGTACACGACGAGACGCGAACGCGCGTCCACAACGAGAATACGCGAATTCGCGTACTAAAATAAACACTCGTACACAACAATACGCGAATACCTGTCTGCAACGGGGACTAAAATGTGTACATTATTAACAATAGCACACACGCACCAATGAGAAGTAACACGCCTATACATGACTGGGAACGACACACATAAACGATAAAAACAATATTTTGGATTTTCTAGTAAGCTTTAAATTAGCCGGACAAAATTAGGGTATGACAGCTGCCCCTGTTTATTTATATTTTACTAGGAAATATGAAGGGTTTCCAAATTTCTCGAGTAAAATTGAAATAAAGATAAAAAAGACACTAATTTTGTCAAGACTATTTTTTTTAGAAATTATTGAAAGATAATGGGTTGACATAGAATAAAAGTAAATAGGGATCACCGGGGATCTGAAGGAGCACTGGGGCTATGATGGTCTAATTCACAGTCGATGCTTGGCGCATTGATTGGAGTTAAACTGAAGGACCGACGGGGTCTGAAGGGCATGCCTAAGCCTGATGGACCAATGGGTCTGATGGAGCGCAAACTAGCAACGGTACTAGTAAAACGGTCTGCTTGGGGGGTGGCCTTTTTCGAGCGGCCATGGGGGCAAGGTCAGGTCGTTGACCTGATTTGCGCACCTCGAAGGACGTGCACTGTGTTTTTTAGGCGGACACAGCTAGTCTGAAGGGCCTGGGGCCGGATGATCCGTCGGTTGCTCGATAACGCGGCGTGCGATCTGGATTGAAGGACCATTGTTGGTCTGAAGGAGCGCTTGGGCTCTGAAGGACCGCTGGGGGTCAGCAAGAGTACTGGGACTCTGAATTGTGATATGAGACCAGCGCTTAAAGCACTGATTTTGAGGGAACAAACTATTGGGATCGGCACATGGCGCACCTGCTTAGAACATACCTAATGAATGCATTTACCTGAGACGGAAAAAGCTATCTACATTTGGCATGTCTAAAAATGCGATGAATGATGTATGCGTGCAATATATGTATGTGAAATGGTAAGTGTCCGATGAATGAAATGTGGTAGACGATGTGAGTTGAAGTTGATGGAACACGGAGGTCTACAAACAACGTATGTGAATGCAGATAGGGTATGAATGTGATTGTGCTGATTAAATGATGAATGTAAGGGAATGAGCGATTTTCCTCTTTTTGCTTTTTTTGCTTTTCTCTTTTTTTCTTGGTATATAATGAGTGTATGAAATGCAAAGTGTGAATGTGATGCAAATGTAATGCTTCGATGCAAAAGTCATATTGGTGAATAAAGAAAAACACGCGAATGCATGGCACAATGATATGATTAGTGATGTAAAAGACTTTTTTGGGCAACGATGAGACCGACACTTGGCACGTCTATCGAAGCAAACAATGTTATGCATGTGACGAACGTGCAATGATTGGTATCTGGTGGGATGATGAATGAAATGGGTGTTGAACCTGATGGAATGAGAAAGTCGACAAACGGTTGTATGTGGATGCAGATGAGATATGATTGTGATTGTAATGATTGTATGCTATGGTGAATAAAAGGAAACACATGAATGCATAGCAAATGATATGATTGGTGATGTAGAAAGCTTTTTGGCAACGATGACACCGACACTTGGCGCGTCTATCGAAGCAAAAAGTGTTATATGTGTGCAATGCGAAAGTTAATGGACTACAAAAAGCCCGTGAATGATGGATGCTGAAGTTGGTCGAAAACAGAAATTGATAAGCTGTGTATGCGACGATAGATGACACGCGAATGCAGATGTGCTGCTTAGGTGCAGGTGCTATGGTAGATGCATGATTGCATGGTGGAATGATTTATGCTACGATTTGGTTGATGATGCAAAAAAATTCTTTTTCTTTTTTGTAATGATGAGAAATGAGATTTTTGATGCGAGAAGCAGAAAGGTGAAAATTCTGGAATCGTCATTTATTGGAAAAATGGGATTTGATTTGAATTCAAACTTTGGCAATCTCAAGGTTGTTATTCCCAGACACTGATGTATAAACAGTATTTGATTGCATTTGCAAGCTCCTCCACATTGTTCTTTTTTCGTTATGGTGTCCCATGATGACTGAATTTTAGGTCCGCAAAGTTAACCACGTGAGTTTCCAACTTCACATTATTAACTTGTGTTTTCTCTCTTTGAAGCATTGTTTAGCAAAGACGTATAGTAATGCAAGTATAGATGAATGAGTCAGTTAACTCGGGGTTCTAGAGACCTAGGGTATGGAAAGATGAAGGGATAAATGACAGGTTTTGGCCAAAGTCACGAAGAGGTAGGTTCTCCCCAACTCAAGAAATGTGGGACTGCCCTATCATAGTCGATGGTGGTGAATGCATAACTTGCCCCTGTCTAGTGGTGACAACAACATGGGGTGTAGAGGAGATAATGAGTTGGGAATGCCATGACTTTGGAATGAAAGATGGAAAGTAAGAGATTTTTGCCTCAACCCATGGAGTTTGGTGTTGCCCCAATTATGACAATGACAAGGTTGCCTTGACTGGAGTAGCATTGTGAAAGGGTTTATTTAGGATAATGGGTTGAGAAATTGCCCCGGTATGGTTTTGTGGATGTGAATATAACAAGGGGATGAGATGGGTGTAGGGCGAATTTCCCCAATTTTAGGTTGAGTGATAGGGTGACGGGGTTGCCCCAACGATTGCTTCTAGTGGGGTTGTGAAAGGTGACTGAGTTTGGGTCATGGGTTTTTGGAATTGGTCATATGGCTATATGGATTGGGTGTGGTATATGAATGAGATGGATGCTGGAAGATTTCCCCAAGTTTAAGTGGAATGAGGGGTGAGGAGAATGTCCCCAATTTGGAATCTAGGTGATGGACCTAGTATGAACTTTTGGCTCTCTTTAAGATAAATCCCAAAGACTATGATAGTCTTGAGTTTTTGATATGATGAAAATTTCACTTGGTGATCACTAAACATTGTCTTGATATCAATGCAACTTAAATGAATCTTGGAGTGCAAGCCCCTTTGATTATTTTTTTTTTTAACTTTCTTTTTTTGATTTTTTTTTTCAACAAATATACTGTAAATAAATAAAATTACTTGTCCTAAAATTAAATTTTTGAGATAACGAAAGCAATCAACAATTGATCCGCGTGGGCTTGTTAGGGTTGTAGTCTGGCCAGTGGTTAGGGGTTTATGAAAGAAGGGTTTGTAATGTGGTCAATGGTTATGGGCTTGTGGAGTATATGCTCAAATGGTCTCAGAGAGTTGTTTGATGGTTTATTGATACGATGACCTTTTAAAAGATAAGTAGGTTCTGAAAAGTGCTGGAGGCCAATGATTTGGGTTTTGTGGAAGAAATGAGAATTCGGCCTAAGGAGGTGTTTGTGGGTTTATTCGGACAAGGATCTCTTAGGTGTTTGGTGATTTTATGTATCAGCTCACAATTTCTACTGCTTTTGCCTTTTTCTCTGAGGATTTCTTTTTCACTCATCCTTTTTTAATTTCACTTTCTTTTTTTGTGATTTTTTTTTCTTTCTTCTTTTTTGAGTAGAGTGAGCTGATAAAAGTGACACCATTTTTTTATGTGGAATTGATCATTGTCTAGGGTGACTGAGATTTTTTTGATTTTTGGCTTAAAGCGGGTAGCAAAGGGTATTTTTTTGATGTTTTTTTTAGGATATGGGAAGATGACCAAACTTCATTTCAAATCATGATTGCTTGTTTTCTCAAAAATTAACTCAAGAACAAAAATTTATTTATTTTTATATATCTACTTTTTTCTTTATTTCTTTTTATATGCCCTAACTTTTGCTTTAGACTGCTCTCGCGAGTTTTCAACCTAACAGACTTTTTTTGATTTTTTTTTGTAAAGGACTCGCACCAAGGGAATACAATGTTGACAAGATACCTAGTGATCACAAATTTTCCCCAGCATGGGGGCCTAAAGTGTTAGTTTGTGAAGTTTCATCATTGGGAACCAACCTAGTAGTCGACTAGGTACTTGTGTGGAGAATATGCACCTCATGGGATGGTCGGGGTGGGATTGGACATGAATAATGGACGATGATAGGAAAGATATGGACACTGACTGACTCAAACAAGAGTAGATGCACATTGCATACAAGTTCACTATACGAATGCTTCACAGAGAGTTAACATAGTTAGCGACATGATAGAAGAAATTTTTGATAACACATTAGTTAACAAAATGGACCATTTGGATCATTTATCCTGGGACTGATGAGATGCATCATTTTGCTGAAGAAATGAATGAGCTGCAAACAGTGAATAACTTCCTTTTTTGAAAATTGAGTGTCTGAAAACACCTTGAGTTTATAGCTAAGCTAAACTTTTTCGAAGAATAAATAATCAACCCCGCCTCATCTCTCATCAATCTTCTTTTTTTTTTTAAAAAAAAATGTGCTCATGTTTTTTGTAGGGATGAACACATGATAATGTATATGCATGATGCAAATGCAGACGCCTAAAATGGAAATACATGAAAAATGAGATGTTCACAATTTTTGAAAGCGTGTTCATGATTATTCTCTACTCTTTTCTAGAAAAAATGTGATGCACGTGATGATGAATATGTACGATGAAAACGCAAATGCGGAAAATGCGTGAAGGGAATGATCTCCTGGAAAGATTAGCTATTCTAAACGATTTTTTTTACTTTTTGGGGACAATATAGCATACAGATGATGCAAATCGTTGTTTATTGCTAACTGAAATATGTTTTGGATGATGAATGACTTTTTGTGTTTTTTTTTTAATTTAGAAAATGACTCATGCATGGATGACTGATGCGTTTGAGGTGGTTTGGAATAAAGAACTTTTATTTTTCATTATTTTTTATGATGCATGAAGAAGAGTAACACGTTTGAATGAAATAATGAATGAATGTAATTTTTTTTTTATAATATCACGGTGATATTATTTTCACATTTTTGGCGTGTGGCTTATGCAAGATAAAAAATATGATATTTTGTTATTTTCTAGATGATGAGATGCATGTTGTACCATGATAATGAAAACGATGACCGTATTCTATTATGAATGCATGATAATTTTTTTTATTTTCTAGTTGAAAGACTAACTATGCTCACACAACAAGAATAATCAAGTTAAACGCACCTTGTGTCCTAATGCATGAAGGAACACATGGTGAAAAACGACGAAAATGCAGATGCGAATGCATGAAATGCGTGCATGAATGATCACTTGGAAAGGTCAGTTATTTAAATGATTTTTGGAGACAATGCGGCACGTGACCGATGCAGAGCCTCTTTCATGTATCAGGATGAAATGCTAAATACGTATCTATGAATGATGCGAAAATGATGACATAATTTTTGAAATGATGCATGTTGAAACGATATATAAATGATGTGTGGATGAAATGGCGTATGGATGACTTAATGGGACAACAGTTTTTTTGGACGAGTGAAAAGGTGCGTGAATGCTATCATGATATTGCAAATAATGAAATGCCTATATTATTTAATGATGATTTTTGTGAATGATTATGAATGAATGAAAATGCATGCTAAATGAGATATTCAGTTATTTAAAAAAAATTTTTAAAATTGTGATCATGTTTTTTATTTTTCTTTTTCAAAAAAAAAATGCAATGTATGAACGAGATGATGAAAGTTGGACAAATATGTAGCGTTTTTGTTTTTTTTTTTTGGAGGATGATATGCATGTTAGTACCATGAGAACGAGATGTATTTGAAAACAAGTGATTCGTCCTATGGTGATTTTTTATTTTCTAGCAAAATATAATGCTCATGATGACAGATATGTATGAAAAATGCAAATGCGTGTATGCATGAAGAAACAAATGTTTGATCCTAATGCAATTATTCTTATTTTTTCAAGAGGCAGTGCAAGATGTATGCAGACTCTTATTTTTAATTTATGGGATGATGAATGGTGGAATACCTTTTTTATTTGGAAAATGGTACATAAATATGGAATTGATGCATTTAGACTAGGATGACAACATGAGGGAAATGATGTATGAATGTTATGTTTTTGAAATGTAATTCAAAACTTTACAAATGATGTGATACCTATCCTGTGTGATCATGATTTTGAATGATTATGAATGAATGTCGATGCATGTTAGATACGATGCTAATGTTTTTTTTGGTCAAATGATATGCTAATTTTATATGGGTAAAAATTGTGTTTTTTTTGGCGTGCGAGGAAACAAAATGCATGACACTCGCAGCGATTTTTTTTAATGCGTGGAAAAGAGTAATGAACATAATTTTTATGCAAGATGGACAAATGACGGAGATGATATTTCTAGGACGATGAGATGCATGACGGTGCAATAACAATGAAATGCTTATGGAAGAATGACTTTAGCATCAATGCATGGTGATTTTTTTATATGTTTTCTTTGAATAAAGTATAAAGCATGAACACATGGATGTTTGTTGTACATGAGCAACAATAGAGATGAATGGAATGCGTGATGATTTTCTGGGTATGATGATGTCGCCTCATGCGCATGCAAATGAAATAAAGAAACAATGTTTTTTTTGAGTGATTTTATTTGTGGAGAAACGCTAAATAGATTAATAGAGAGGGTAAGTATAATGCCCCTGTGTCCTAGGTGGGTCATGTCTAAATTGGGATTTTCAACATGGTCTAGGGTCGTTTATGTGATCGATCTCTCAGGTGGCTCTATTCACTTCCTCACAAAGGTCTCTAGAGCTAAAATCCCCTTCATGATATGATCCACAACGATAGCGAGCTACCTGGTGTGGGATACCATGAAAAAGCGTACTCTGGCTGAGACTTTCATGAGAGTCAGCCAGATAAAATCCAGAATGACTGTCACTAATAATCTCCACTCGTCCTAGGTTATTTGCAGACCCGGGTATAGGGCCCCACTCAAAAGTGTGTGCGAAAGTGTAAGTGAGGTGTGTGATGAGGGCAAAATACCTAAACTAACTAAACTGGAAAATATATACAACAAAAAAGTCGTCTACCCTAAGGTTCAACAATATAAAGAAAGGCTAATAAATAAATAAAATAAGCATAAGGGACAAAAACAAAATATAAAATTAACAAATACTTACACATTTAGTTGATTAGGCTTGACTCTCTTAATTAGTCCCCAGTGAAGTCGCCAGCTGTAGCGACCGAAAAATCCGGAGGAGGGATTCTTCGAAGTTCTTGAAATGAAGCCGCCACCAAAGTTTAGTTTAAGGGCGAACATTGGAAAATCCCTATTGAGTGGACAAAGGGGTCTTGCGGACCAGATTTAGGCTCGGGAGTCGTTTATGCGTAGGGAATGTATTAGCACCCTACGACATCCTTCTTAAGGAAGGTTACCTTTTAACTAAATGTGTAAGCGTTTATTAATTCAAAAATAATGTTTTTACCCTAATAATAATAATAAAAAGACTCGATAAACGGTTAGTTATTTTTATACTTTTTGAGAAAAATGAGAGAAATGAATTTAAAGGAAAAAAATGGTTTTTTATTAGTGCAATTGACAGAGGTCGGCCGCCCTCCGCTCCTACGTATCTCCTGGTAGAGAATCAAATCACACGTAGTTCTTGGGTAGAAAATGTTTGTGTGTTGGTGTTTTTTATTTATTTTTGAAATTGGGCAGGCATTCGTGACGACCAAACAAGTAACACCCAGAGTGGCCGTCACTCACAGCCCGTTTGAAAACCGAAGTTGTCACTAACGATCAAACAAGCTAGCTCAGAGTGATCATTAGTAACAACCCATTTTCTGCGAGTTTAATTGTATGAAAAATATCGGTTTGAAAGCATTGTGATGCAATGACGAAATGTCTTGTAAAAAAGGAAGTATAATTAACAGAGGTGTTGTATTAAAAAAGGAGGTATGCATAGCGACAGAGGCTGTATTTTTAAAAAAAGGGGTGTAAATAGTACATGTCTATTAATAAAATGAAATGAAAGATGTAAGGGGCTGGATATGTGACACAGGGGGTGGAAAAAAGGAAATGGGGGTTGCATTTTGAAAAGTGGGGTGCGAAGCAGAGCCCAAATCGTTTTTTTTTGTGTTTTGAAAGTTGACCAGATGCTAAGTTATGGGCTGCGAATTTGAGTGATAAAACAGGGTGGTTGTATCATTAAAATAAGTGGTGTAAGTGTTAATTTGAACTAAAAAAAGTTTAAAATAAATGAAAAAATGGGGAGGCATATATAAGGAAACAAGTGAACTGAAAAAAACCCTAGTTTCACTTGTTTCCACTCCAGCGCCGCACCACCACATTGTAGAGAGAGAGAGAGAAGTGATTTCGAGGAAAGAGAAGATGAGAGAGAGAGAGAGAGATTACGGCGTGAGAGAGGAAGAGAGGAAACGCGATGGAGGGAAGGAGGAGGACGACGGTGGCGATGATGGTGGAAGGAGCGACGGTGGTTTTTTCGTTCGTGCTGGGGTGGCGACGGCGAGAGGGAGGACCGATGGTGGTTTCTGTCAGAGCTCAACCGTGGTGGGTTGTCCTCGGTGAGTGACGGCGACCGTGAGAGAAAGGAAGATGACGGCTTCGTTTGGTGCGATCTCCTCTCTACTTCTTTGGGGCGCGTTTCGTTTCTATGGTGGAGGTGGTGGCTGGCCGCGGTGGTGACTGGCCGCGGTGGGGGTTGTCGCACGGTGGGCGGAGGAGGTAGTCGCGAAGGGAAGGGTCGTAGTGACTGTTTGGCGATGGTGGGTTGCTGTTGATGTCGGATTTGGGGCGGCGACGTTTTTTGGACAGTGGTGGTGGGAGTGGGGTGGCGCGAAGGTGTGGTGGGGGTTGTAAGTGGGTGGTTCGGATCCGGGCCTGTTTCGCGAAATGGGGAGAAAAGGGGTAGGGGTGGTGGCCGTTTGGGGTGGCTGTTATAGACGGTGGTGTGGGGGGAGTTTCGGTGGTGGTGATTTCGTAGCTGCTGTTGATGTTGTTACACTGATTGGAATGCTCACGTTGTAGATCATTGTTGTTATTATTTTTTCATTTCCCCCCTCCCCCCTTTCTTTGATAGATCTAACCCTTTTAAGTACTAATTTTCAAACCTAGTTTTTGTTTGTTTGTTAGAAGGGTACAGAGGCGTGGGATGGCTGTGCTGTGTGGGTAGGAGCGTATGAGGGACAAGGGCTGCAGCATGCAGGGGTGCTACAATAGCTGTTATGTTTGTGCTAAAAGGGAAAACAATAAAGGAGCAAGAAGAAAGCACCATTGGAGTGATTCTTCAAATGGCAGCAGCAGTGCTGCCCCAGCAGCAGGGCGCTCCTGCCCTTTTTTTATTTTATTTTATTTTGATTTTAATTTTTGTACTTTTTTGTATTTAAATTTTGTCTATACATGTGTACTATAGTTGACTTTGTAAAAAAAAACTGTTTATAAAAATAAAAAAGCATTTATTCACAAACTGATTTTTAACAAACTGATTTTTATTAGATTTTTAGAACAAAATTAAACCGATAACAACACGAAAAGCAAACGTACACGACGAGACGCGAACGCGCGTCCACAACGAGAATACGTGAATTCGCGTACTAAAATAAACACTCGTACACAACAATACGCGAATACCTTGTCCGCAACGGGGACTAAAATGTGTACATTATTAACAATAGCACACACGCACCAATGAGAAGTAACACGCCTATACATGACTGGGAACGACACACATAAACGATAAAAACAATATTTTGGATTTTCTAGTAAGCTTTAAATTAGCCGGACAAAATTAGGGTATGACACTTGGTCATTGCATCAGCTACTTGAAGTTCCGAAGAGCAATATTGCAGATTCAACTTCTCATTGTTTACTTGATCACGCAGGAAGTGATATCTGGTCTCTATGTGCTTCGACCTACCATGTGCAACAGGATTCTTGGCGAGATCTATCGCAGACTTGTTGTCGATCAACAACTTCATTGCTTCGACCCTGTGCACTCCAATTTCGACCAATAGCATGCTCAGCCATGATGCTTGACATGCTGCAAATGAAGCAGCCACATACTCTGCTTCACAAGAGGATAACGCAACTATACTTTGCTTCTTCGAGCACCAAGAGATGGGTGTCGATCCATACATGAAGACATACTCACTTGTGCTTTTTCGATCACTCTTGTCTCCACTCCAGTCGGAGTCTGTGTAACCAAACACTTCAGCATCATTCTTCGACTCTGACTTGCCAGGGAATAGAATACCATAACTTTGTGTTCCCTTTATATACCTTAGTACTCTTTTCGCAGCTACTAGATGAGAGCTTTTCGGCTTCTCCATGAATCTGCTGATCATTCCGACACTAAACACAATGTCAGGTCGAGTGTTGCACAAGTACCTCAGGGAGCCCCTTCATCATCTTTCGACAGCTTGCTGCTTGTGTCTGTTGGTGTCGAAACCTCCTTACAGTTGATCATGTCGAATCTCTTCAGGATATCAACTGCATACTTCGACTGATGCAGAAATATTCCCTTCTTCGACTCTGTGAATTCCATTCCTAAGAAATATGATAGATGTCCTAGATCACTCATTTCAAACTCAGACATTATCACTTTCTTAAAGGCTTCGACTTCGACTTTGTTGCTTCCAGTTACTAGTAGATCATCTACATACAGGCACAACAACAACTGAGTCGAAGTTCCCTTCTTCTTCACATATACTCCATGTTCATTGGTGCATCTCATGAACTTCTGAGCCAAGAGGAAACCATCAATTCTCTTGTTCCACGCTCTTGGAGCTTGCTTGAGCCCATACAGGGCCTTCTGCAGCTTATAGACCTTGTCTTCTTTACCCTTCGATTCAAAACCAGGTGGTTGACAAACACAGACTTCCTCCTCCAGAGGTCCATTAAGAAATGCTGACTTTACATCCAGTTGATGCAGGGGCCAACCTCTATGACTTGCCAATGCTACTACCAACCTTATGGTTTCGATCCTGGCTACTGGGGCAAAGACCTCATTGAAATCCAAACCAGGTTTCTGCAGGAACCCTTTGGCTACTAGCCTGGCCTTGTACTTGGCCACTTCTCCATTGGGCTTGAGTTTGGTCTTGTAGACCCATTTCACGCCTATAGCCTTCTTTTGCCTTGGAAGTTCGACTAGCTTCCAAGTGCCATTCTTTTCGATTGACTTCAGCTCATCAATCATTGCTTCCTTCCACTACTTGTGGCTAAGAGCTTCTTCCAGGCTCACTGGTTCTGCTTCAGCCATTAACGCAAAGTGTGTCAGGTCTCCCTCTGCTGTAATAGCAGAATCTGGGTAAGTGTCGAATCCTTCTAGTCTTACTGATCTCTGCCTTTCCCTTTGCGACCTTCTTAAATGTTCGACAGCAATGGGTTCTTCTGGCTCTTCAGTTTCGACCTCTTCATTCTGATAATCTCGATCAGAGACTTCGTCGAAGTCCATCATTATAGGTTTCTCACAGCCTTCTTCCCAGTTCCAATGTTTCGACTCATCTACTACGACATCTCTGCTTTTCACCATTTTCTTCTGCACAGGATCATACAGTTTGTATGCTCCTGTCGAATGATAGCCAACAAGAATCATTTGTTGTGCTCTATCATCCAGCTTGCTTCTTAGTTGCTCAGGGACATGTCTATAGCATAATGAGCCAATTATTCTGAGATGCTTGACACTTGGCTTTCTTCCTAGCCAAGCTTCTTCAGGTGTCTTCCCAATCAATCTCTTTGTGGGACATTTGTTCAGAATGTATACTGCTGTGGCTACAAGTTCTCCCCATAAACTATGAGGTAGTTTCTTCTCCTTCAACATGCTTCTTACCATATTGAGGATGGTCCTGTTTTTCCTCTCAGCAGTACCATTATGCTGAGGCGTGTAAGGTGCAGTGACTTCATGCACAATTCCTTCTTTCTCACAGAATTCGACAAATCCATGAGAATTGTACTCACCACCTCCATCGCTTCTAAGGGTTTTGATTGCACATTCACTCTGCTTTTCAATCATTACCTTAAACTTCTTGAATATTTCTAGTACTTCACTCTTCCTTTTGATCAAATACACCCAGGACATTCTAGTGTATTCGTCTATGAAGGTGACAAAGTACTTATTCCCTCCTAACGAACATACTTCGAAAGGACCACAGACATCAGAAAATATCACCTCTAGCTTCTTCTCTGCTCTGCTAGGTACTTCTGATTTAAACGAGTTTCTTGGTTGCTTCGACTTGCAACAACTCTCGCAAACTTCGACAGGTACTTTTACTGCGGGCAACCCATGAACCATATTCTTTTCATGTAGTTGACTCAAGCTCTTGAAGTTGAGGTGGCCTAATCTCCTGTGCCATCTCCAGTGCTTCTCTTCGACAGTGGTCTTGAGACAATGTTCTTCGACTACTTGCAGCTTGATCTTGAAGGTTCTGTTACTCTGCATCGACACCTTCAAAATCATCTTCTTGGTCGAGTCGAACAAGCTGGGACTGTTATCACCCATTTCGACGGTGAAGTTTTTCTCATTCATCTGCCCAATACTTAGCAGATTGCTCCTCATATCTGGTACATAAAATACCCCTTGGATGTAGCACCACTTACCATCTTTCGACAGGAACTTTATGGTACCTACTCCTTCAGCAGTAACTCTACTGTTATCTGCAAACCTTATCCTTTTGCTTATCTGCTCCAGTTCGACAAACCACTCCTTGTGACAACACATGTGATTTGAACATCCTGTGTCGAGATACCATTCGACAGACTTCTCTTCAGTCGAATTTGTATCAGCCTTCAACAACAGTAATTCTGGGTCAGTAGCTGTCATGAATGACAATTCTTCATTATCATTGCTGGCAATGTTGGAGGCATCACCAGTGTCCCACTGCTCTGCCGCACACACATTGCACAAGTATTTTGAGCATCGCAAGTGAATCCACTTATACAAGTGTTCCCACTATTTTGCTCGCTACTTTCAGCAATTCCTTCATCGAGTCGAATCTCATCTTCGACAGCCATCAGCATTAACTCCTCTAAGTCAGAGTCTGAGTCACCATCATTAGCAAACTTGGCTTCTGCATCTTTATCCCTAGGAACTTTCTTGTTTTTACACTTGTTCCTATAATGCCCAAATTGCTGACAGTTATAACACTGAACTTTCGACAGGTCTCCTTTCTTCTTGTCGAAAGATCCTTGTTCTTTCTTCTTACTGCTTGATTCCTTTTCTTTACCCTTCTCCTTGTTGCCTGCCTTCCAATTTCTCTTAGAGGAGTATGAAAGCAAGGCTTGTTCAGTTTCTTTCTCTGAACTTCTCTGCCTTATTCTCAATTCATGCGCCTCTAAGGAACCCTGAAGTTCATCTAACTTCAACGTATCTAGGTCCTTGGATTCTTCGATAGCAGTGACAACATAGTCGAATTCCAGGGTTAAGGATCTGAGCACCTTTTCGACTTTATTTACTTCAGTCACAGTTTCACCATTACCTTTCATTTGATTAGTTAATGCTACTAACCTCGTAATGAATTCTCCAATCGATTCTCCATCTGTCATCTTCAAGGCCGCGTACTGTTTCCTAAGCGACTGAAGGCGTATCTTCTTCAGTCTATCTGCTCCTCCATACGAGTTCTTGAGGATGTCCCAAGCTACCTTTGCTGACTCACTGTCGATGATCAGGTTCAGGACATTGGAATCAACGCATTGGTGAATCATTGCGTTTTTGTGTCTATCAACGAACTTGACATTCTGTGATCATCAACTGCTCTCTTCCATTTCAGCTTTCCCACTTCTTGATCACCACCATCCATACCCTGAGACTCTGCATTTTGAGGTGAATAGGTTTTTGGGTGATACATGTGTTGCCATAAGGATTTGAGATCATCTAAACCGATTGGTTCCTGAAGGAAATAGCATGATCCTTTTGCGAAAGCTTTTCCAGTTACATCCTCAAGTTCACCAGATAAGATGACTACACATAATTGCATGCATATGTAGTAGAACAATGTATTAATTAATTAACATAAAATCTTGGGATAAATTAAAATAAATGACAAATATATCAGCTGAGAGAGCATACAAATGACAGGAATGTCCTTTTGAAATGCAAGGGTATCAATATTGCCAGCTGGCATGTTAGCTTTAGCCATGATAAGTTTGAATCTCCCTCTTGATCGTAAATCATGAATGCTGCTGCTGATATATTGTCTATAGCAGTAACTGAAGAATAACCAAATATGTATATTTTTATCCACACTTCGCATATCAATCAAGCAATGTCAACAGGGTCAAGCGGAGAAAGTGTTTTTCTTAATGAATAAATGATAAAGGCAATGAAAATTAAAGAGATGTTATATATGACAAAAAAAATTCATATATATGCTGAGTTCAAAACAAGGTTTTCACAAGAATTAATATTTAGTGTCCGTTTGTTTTAGATTTTGAGTAGTCCATAATCAATTATGGGAGTAAAAACAAGGTTAATATAATTAAAAAGAGTTCAATTGACCATTTTTTATTACCAACAAAAAAAAAGAGTTTAATTGATATCCAAAGGAGATTTTTTACGCTGTCAACCCATAAGAAATCACACTAGGTATGGCTTTCAACATGAATCTGATAAAAATCAATTATTTTTTATGATGTGTCAACTTTTGATTGGTTGACATTGTAAAATATCTCTATACCCTCAATGCATACTAATTAAATCTAAAATCACTATTGAGTTTGGGTGTAAAACTACCATAGATATAGTTGAATAAAATAAGTTCTAAGTGAGGAGTCCACAAAACCCTTTATATTTACCCATTACAGTTTGGGTCGGGTCAATGGGTCATGTGCCATATTTTAATAAAATAATATATAAAAATTATATATATATATATATATATATATAATTAAATGACACTTTATATTATAAAAATTCCAACACTTAGAATAAATTATATAATTTAAAACATATCGGTTGAACTAACACTTCTAAATCAATAAATAAAAGTCATAAAATGCATTAACTAAAATAAAAAAAAAGTCATAATTCCTTTTGAACGGTAGATTTTGCGGGTTTGAGATCACAAACGCATTACCCGAGCCAAACCAATTCGAGCGCATTAACAGGTTGGTTCGGTTTGGACCCGAACTTGAACATATATGTTGTGTAAAATACAAGTTGAGTTGGGTCATCGGCTTGAGCGGGTCAAATTAATTTTTTTAAAATCAATTCTATCACAAGTGAGGGCACAAATGTTAAATTTATGAATTAAATCAAAGAAAAGCTAACATAGCAAATGAAAATCAGAGATATAAATCTATACTAAAAAAAAGAAATCAAAGTAAACCTTTGAATGAATATTGTTCCAGGAGTGATGAGAGGTAAATGAGTGACAATGTGTTATCATGTATTAACAAAAGGTTACATCTCTTGCGAAGCTTGGAACATAATTGATCAATGACTCTGATTGGTGTTCCATTTCAGTACAATGTAGTAAGAAGCCTGATTAGGAACTGAAGAGAATGAGTTGAGAAATAAATTAAAAATGAAAGAATTTAATTGCAGAGAAAAAAGAAAGACGGGAAAGTTTTAAAAGTGTGGCTAAAGGTTGAATATATAGAACAGAGCTAGGATGACGAGTGGCAACCGCTTGGCAATGTATGGTATCAACAGTATAATTAATTAAAAGTTCTCTTTTCTAATTTTTAATAATAAATATTTGATTAAAAAAGAAACAAACATACAAAATTTTGTAATCAATGACGTAATCACGTAATCTGCACTATTAATTTAAATCTAAAAGTATAATTAAAATTAAAGTTTCTCATTTATATTAATAAACATGAGTACAATTATATGAAAACCCCTCTTTATTAAATGAGAATTTTTAATTATACTATTAGATTTAAATTAACAGTTTAAATTACGTCATTAACTACAAAAAATTGTATGATCATTTTCTTTTTAATTAAAATATTTTTTTTGACCAAAAAAAAAATTAAAATATTATAACATATCTAAGTATATATAGGAAACATATTAAGTCAGTAAAAAAAAGGAAACATATTATGTGAGGGGGGTTTTATAATGAGAGGGTGAGAATAACAAATTGTAGTAGTATATCGTGAATGACTAAGATTAAAACAAAAAGTCGTTTAACGTTTTTAAGTGATGATCATGTGATCACTTAAACCGATTGAACCAATCGGGGTTCTCGGTTCAATCGGTTGAACCGTTCGGTTCGGTCCGATTCTTACAACATTGCCATGAACAAGTACAATTGGAGTTGTTCAGTCTAGTTCCTCGCTTTTTAGAAAATCAAACACACCATAGAATTGATTTTTCTAAAGAAATTCAAACAGTTATAAATGACTAGAAACACTTTTAGATGTCCAAACTCAAGTTTGGTGTCCACAATCTCCAAATCAAACATGCACTTACAAGAGTCAATTTTCCAAACTATGATCACAAACATTAAAATGAACTAAGAGTGGTTACGAAAATACTCGTGCACTACTTTTAATGTCAACAAGTCCTCTTCCTTTCCATGTTATCTGGATTCGAACTTGTGTACTTTAGTTTCTTTTTGTGAAATTTATGAGTGATGTTTGTTGCTTTTTCTACAAAGAAAAAAAACTTGTGCATAGCAAGACACCAAATAGCATTGAAGCTCAAGAATAAGATAATTTACGCCCAAAATTACCTTACTAATTGCACAAAATTAGAGTTTATTAGCTACCACCTCAACAATGAATTTGAAAACACAAGGTTCTTTTTTCTTGACTAAGAAAATACATATTTCTCTTAAATCAAAAAACACATTAGTTGTTGTACTCACACAATTTTGCGGCAATATTTCATAGAAATTAAATTCTTTTTTTGAATTTCTTTCATTTTATTTTCATATAAATTATTATAATTCTTAATTAATTGAAAAAAATTACTAAAATTAAACATTTTAAGTCAATACAAACGTAAATTATATGTATTTTTAAATAAAGTCATTATAAAAAAATTATTTCTTGAATAAAAATACAAATTGTGGATAGAAAATAAATTCTTTTTTTTGGGTAATAGAAATTAAATTCTTTTTGTATTTCACCAATTTGGTCGACGCGTCTATCATTATGTGATGTGAATTGGATGATTAAATACATACACGGGACAGGATCCTCAATTTCAATTTTGAAACGGGAGGGAGAGTGATTCAGAAGGCGAGAAATGCCGATTATGGTGGTAAGGCTCTCTCTCTGGCAGAATTTGAAAAATAGGGTTTTATTTCAAAAACCCTTCTTAGATTTGTGTTTTTCCCCCTTTCACAGGACGATACGGAAGAGCTCGAGCCCTTGTTTGATTATAGTCGCGTTCAGCCCAACATCGTCTGCCTCGACGGTCCGTTTCTTTTCCCTATGCATCTTCTCCTCTATTTCTCTAAATTCCGATTAGTTGAATTGAATCCCCAAATGTTAAATTTTTCTGTTTTCTTTTTATTTTTGTCCTATTGTGATCACATGAATGCCTATTTTTTGTTGATGAACCATTGCAGATGATGATGAGGATGTGGTTTGCGTTACTAAGAAGAGAAAGAATTCTCACCATGTAGTGAGTATTTTGGTCCAATTTTTTTTTTCACACGAGAATAGTTGGTTATTCTGTTTTTGTAGTTTTTGAAAAAATTTTGGGGTTCAGGTTGAGAGTAAGAAGACTAATGCGAATCCGGTGGCGGTGGTGGACCTTGAGGACAAGGATGATGATTGGTTACCTTCTCCACCAAAGGTCAAGAGTAATGTACATAAGAAGATTGAAAAGGATTCGACTTTGAAGAATTTGAGGTTGACTGCAATTTACTCTTATTAGAATTTGTCAGTTGCCAAATTCTCGTTGCTAGCTATTGATCTGTTTGTTTTTTTTTTACTGTCCTTACACTTGGTTTAGTTTTAGAATGGAAGTGAGAGTAAAGAAAAAAAAAAGAGTAGAAAATCATGGGAAGTTAGTAACTTTTCTGTCTTCTTGTCTAATGGTGCAAAATAGTGAGAGGGTAAAAAAAGTATCTGTGAGGGGGAATGTGTTTTTGTGTTGTAGGCAACTAGTTTGGTTCCACTCTCCATTCACAGATGCACCACTGTTTTCCTTCCTTGGCTTTCTATTCATTGTGTTTTCACCCATAGTTATCAAGTCCAAATAGTGGCGCATAGCGGCCGATCCCAAAACCGCTTTAGCTATTGTGAATATTTTTTAACACATTTTTGATGGGTAGATAATTTGTAATTGTGCTATATATAAATATAAATGCTGGAAAAAATAAAATAATACTCAATCCATGAATTATTCCTATTCATAAATAACAATCAAAAGTCATAGGTCTTAAACAAAACATAGATAGAAGTAAATACCAAAGAAAGTCAAGAAAACAAACAAATTTAAGCATCTAAGGCTTAAAGTAACTAACCAATAAGCTTCAAAACTTAAAAAACATTAATAAACAATGTTTCTCCCAGAAGCATTAAGCGGTCACTACAGCCACAATCAGCTGCGATTTTGGCTGCTATAGCAGCCACTACAGCAAACTGCTCCACTACAGAGTTCCAATAACGGCCACCAATTGCTCCGCTACACTGCTATAGTGTTGCTATTGACAACTAATTTCAGCCATTTTAGTATATTCATGTAAAATTGAGTTAACAATATATTTGAGGCTAACAATCACGTTTGGATGAAAAACTCTAAATCCTAGCTTCAAGTTAGAATTCATTCTTGGGGAAAAATCATTTATACTTGAGAAATACAACCCCAGCAAGGACCATCCTGCAGATCTCTGTTTTATACCGTGGGTGGCGGATGACAGGACGCAGCTCCCCAATGCCGTGAGCAAATTGGCAATGGTCATTATAAGGGCATGAACCAGTTTCCTGCCATTTGTTGCACAGTTCAGTCTTGAACATCCCTTCGTTATACACAGTCATCTCAAGAGGCTCTTCCTCTTTCTGTCCTCCACACACATATACCTTTTGCTGTAGCAATAGCAACACATAAAAATCAGCAATAATCAATTCTGCTGGATGGCAACAATCATATCTAGATATCATCCATGTATTGTCATTAAATGCAGAACTTACCAAGTACATTAGCCACACAATTGTGTTTAATTGTCAAATGATTTTCTAGCTAGATTGTATGATCGATCATGGAATTGATTATATTTTGGGATAATTGGTGTTCAACCATGCTAGTTATTTACATATGTTTCCCACATACTATATATGTACACATGCAATGCAACCACTGAAATGATATTCCCCCCTTAATTTTCTTTGCTGACAAAAGCATATAAGTATAAAATATATTTGGATATATTTTATCCTTCAAATTGACATTGGCATCTTCAAATCAGAACTCACAAGGTTTCGGCTACTAAAAATTGAAAACACAAAACAAACAACTAGCTGCAGCACCGGAGGATCTTACATGAGTACATGTCTATCATAAATATTTTAAAAAATTCAGAGATGAGTCAAAAATAATTATTTAACCCCTTGAATGTAATGTAAAAACTGTATGGCTCCGCGGGGGAGTTATTCTCTTGAGCACTGACATAATTGAACTGGGATTTTTTTTATGCTGCCATTTTTATTCATATGGTTAGTTTAGCCCTAACTGGGAAATACAATAAAAGTTCAACTTTCACATTAGTTGCCTTTTCTTCCACTACGTAACAATGAAAAAGCTAGTCATATTAGAGTCCACTTCAGGTAATTATAAAAGCTAGTTGTTACTTGTTTTTTTTGATAGGCAATGTTAGTGGGGGGTGGGGAAAATGTTAGTTTCCGGGGTTTGAACCCGGGACCTCCTTCTTGCACTCTTTTGGTGCACTCCTTCGGTATCCCTTAGCTCGCCAACTGAGCTACCTACTTGGGATTGTTACTTGTTAGTCATCGATGATTGCATCTGGAACTTGACTTGTTCTTGGTGTTGCTCCTGCGTGTCAACATCATATATGGTTTTAATACATTACATACGTGCTCTTATAAAAGAAAATATGCATTGGCTGAAGAAATGGTTTTAGTCTTTCAGAACTCAATAAGGCTATTCTTGATTTGGCAACTTTGCAAATTTTGAAGTTATGCTAGTCTTGTGTTATTTATTATCATTATGCTGATGTGTTTATATTCTTTATTTACCACACTGCTGCTTATAAAATCTTAATTATGTGTGTAGATTAAAAAAGCAGGAACTTGCCTCTTTTGCTGAATCAGCAAAAGATTTGTTAAAAACAATGGAGGAGTCTGCAGAAAACGAAGTTTCCAATTCATTGCAATCCTCCATGGATGTTGCAAGTGAAAAAGCATCAAAACCTTCCGAAAGAGCAAAGATTCTCATCTCTGTTCAAGACAAGGATGAAACAAAGCAGATTCGCATGTTCATGGTATCTAATTCCTTCATTCATCTGATGTACTTTATTTAATCGATGCACTGTAATATTCTGTTGTATTGTTAGTAAAGTATTCAGGTAAAATCTAGTTGTAATTTGTTTGAAATGTAACAGGGGTTGTGGTTCTGATATTGCTTTTTGCTCATTCCCTTTTTCAAAGCTGCAATTCCTTTTAGGTGACATTGGATGAATGTATTGTCACTTTATCCAGCTCCATGTCTAACACCTTTACTCTTCCTTTTCAATTCTCTGTAGGATGACAAATTTGAAAGGATTGTTAAACAATATGCAGAGAAAAAGAAGTGTGATGTAAAACTGATTGTATTATCCTTTGATGGTGATAAAATAAGTTCATCTGCAACTCCTGCTAGCGTTGGGATGGAAGACGATGATATTATTGAAGTTAATGTGAAATCAAGTTGATCTAGGTGAGAAATGTTCTAGCCTTCTATATCTTCTGTCATCTCATCATGATATCTTGTTGTGGCTATGTACTTATGATCCAAATTAACTTCAGATCTGTCATGATGATAAGTTTTGATTCATGTTGTATAAAAAGAAAGAGCTTTTTTTTGGGGTGGGGGGGGGGGGGGGTTGTAAAAGAAAGAATAAGGCTAACGACCTTTTTTTTACGGAGGCATTGAGTACCACTACCAATGAACATAGACGTGGATCCATGCTAGAGCTCCTTATGTTATGCTGGTTCACCAAGAGAATGTTTTCGATTTTTTCAATGCTGATCAATCATAATGAGGTTGGTTGAAATGATGCGTGCTCATATTTAGGGCGTTGGAAATATCACTTCTGAGGAGACATATTGTAGTGGAAAATATTAAATAGCGTTTTTCTCTGATTATTTGGAGGGAACTTCTCCCTAACTTTGTATCTATCTCTCTCCTCTAATACATTCTCTCTCATTTTATTTCCCTCCATTTTTATTTTTCTCTCTCATCTTACGTGACTCACTTCCATGGTCCTGCAGTGTTTTCTCTGTTCTTTTTTTGTTGGACTTGTCCCTGCAGTCTGGAAGTGTCATTTGTGTGTCTTTTTGCTCTAGTAAGCTTTCAATTGATTAAGTTGTTGCTTGTTGGTTCCAAACGTGATTGCTGCTTTTTTGTACATATGTTGATCTTCTAGATTTCTCATAATACTTTTCTGATTCAGGTCTTCAATCATGGAATTCAAATTGACATTTTGGGACCTCTTTGGAGTACATCTTTACACCTTTATTAGTAGAAGAAAAACAATTCTAGTTCTTTGATGTATTCGCAACATCAAGCCTAACTGTACAGCACATATTTTGATGGAATATGAAGAGGAACACTTTTTTGGTAGACGTTTCTTGGGTTTATGGTGTATAGGTTTGCAAAAAGTAGAAACCCTCCAATTATTGATGTGCATTAAGTGTGGGTTTTTGCAATCATTTTGGTCGACTGTTTAATAGAATTATGTCAGGAGGAAACTCAAATTCAAGTACCAACATTATTATCATTTTTCTTGTTAGCAAGAGCTACAATATTCTCAGAAAGACATTTACAGCATTCTTCTCAGCAAAATAGACGTTTATAGATATATCTCAACCAAAAAAAGACGTTTACAGATATATAATTTTTCCTGAGAAAACGAATGTAAATTTGTCTTCAATTATTTTTGACTAGAGCCGTCTCATTTTCTACAGAGTTGTTAGAATTAAAATTTATTAAATATAAAATAATATTTATGTAAATGATAAACTTAAAGATGCAACTGATATATATATAGTTTTATAATAATAAGTTTTTAGCTTGAATCTCGATTTAGGGGTTTTTTATTGGATTATAATTGTAGTTTAAGAATACAAAAATCAGAGTTGGGTATATGTCTTTTTATCAGTTTAGACGAAATGACAAATATACACTACACGTATTATTACATGATCACACTTGGGTTTAAATTTAGAAGCCGGTGTCTCGTGATTTAATATTTATTGTTTTTTGATAGGATTGAATAATTCTTTAATTTTTTTATTAATTTTTTTCCGTTAGTGATTAATTCTTGATACCTTTCATTATTTTGTTCATTTTTTTATTAATTTTTTTTCCCTCAGTACCTAACTTACGATGCAACATTTCATTATTTTCCTTGGTGTTCTTTTTCTCATTTGATATATTTTGACTTGGTGTCAAATAGGTTCTGGCAAAGAGTTTTTCTAGCTATCAACATTTCATTTGTCCTATTTTGACATCTATCAAGTGGAAACTTTAAGCTAACTCTACCAATAAAAAATAGACTTAGATTATATGATATGAAATTTCATTTGATAACTAATAAAAAGACTTCAAAATGTGTTAAGACACTTCCTCGTAATCTAAAGTTTTGGTGCCCCGTGAGGCACGTGATGTGGGCCCTAGCTAATTGTTCGGCCCATGCCCATGGATGCAACGAGTCGAGCTTTTATTGGCTCAAAGCGGGTAAAGTTTGTGATTTGGTAACCACATTCACATGTAAGGCGCAGAGTACACTTTTGGATAACGTCCTAAATGGACCCCACATTTTGAGTCCACGGTGGAAAGTTCCATGTCTTTAGTGTACACGTCATCTCCCCAATTGGGTAAAGCCTAGAACAACGAACGCATCACCCATGCCTCGGAATCAAGTGTACCATACTACAAGAATAGTAGCAACAGCAGAAGAAGAGGAAAGAGCAAAATCCACCAACCCCTTTCTAATTTGCTCTCTTGGATCAACTCTCTCACTTTCTTTTTTCGTTGCTGATTTTACTGGGAAAAAACAATCTCTGGTACGTTTCTTTATTCTATTTTCAATCTTCAAAGTCATTATGAAGTCACTCCAACAGCTTGCTTCTTTCAATTCACAATTTTTTCAATTGAAAGTCTTACATCTGCTGTGATATCATCTAAAAAAATTATTTATAAGTAAGAGACATCCCTTACCTTAACTCTGTTTTGTAGGGTTGAATTAATCATGAACCAAATTTAAAAATGAAACCTAGTTCTATTCAAGATCTATTGGACCACCTTTTATCACTTATTGGGCTAGTGCCGCTATCGGGTCAATCCAGTCACGCTCTAGTTGTTTAGTCTTAGGCGTGGAAATGCATCTTAAGAGTCTCGCATTGGATGTGATATAGTCCAAAAAAAAATGTTTGTAAGTGAGAGAGATACAAAGTTGATTTTGTAAGATTGAGTTACCGGGAGGCTAAGATGCACAGATATGATATCACATTAACAACTAAGGAAATGGAGAAAGTCTGTGAATTCTGCACAGCTTTGAGCCCACTTGTTTACTGTAATCCTGATGCAGCATATCTTTGTCTATCCTGTGACGCAAAGGTCCATTGGGCAAATGAATTGTCTGGAAGGCACCTCAGAACCCTTGTGTGTAACTCATGCAGATATCATCTTGCTTATGTTCAGTGCTTGGACCACAAAATGTTAATCTGTCGAGAGTGTGATCAAAAATTGCATGAAACTTCATCACCACATCGCAAGCGAGCTGTTAGAACTTTCATGGGTTGCCCTTCTGCCAAAGAGTTTGCAAAACTCTGGTGTTTTGAAGTGACTGAGATTGAAAACAGTGTCAATCAGGAGCAATTTGCAACTGTATCTTGTGTTTCTGCAGATTTGAATGTGGTACAAGCCTCAGGAAAGCCTGGCATTAAAACCAGGAAATATTCAATGGTATCTGGGGCCAAACTTGATAGGGGATCGAGCAGTCAGCAAGGTCAGGTACGCAAGGTGGAATCTTATACCTTTTTAGTATAATAGGACTCTACCTTTTACATTTGATTTCCAATCTTTTGCTGCTTTCATTTTCTTTGGAGTGAAATCCCAGGCATGGTTAATGCATTCTTAAATTCGAAATTTGCAACAATTAAAGGGAGGCACAATTTGAAATATACTCAAAAGTTAGTGTATAAGAATTCTTGTTTTTGTTTCTTGGCCGGATTGAATAAATCAAAATAACAAATGCTATAATTTTAATATAAATGTCATATTAATTAGCAAAAAAGAAGAAAAAGGCCAATCCAAACAGCATAAATTATCCAAAAACAACTGACAAGGTTTTGTATTTTCCATCCTTTAACAGACAAGTTCATGAGTATTTAACTTCTTGGTGTAGATATTGTACTCTGATCAGGAGCGACAAACCATTCTGCAGCAGATTGTTGATTTAAAACGGTTTCAGCTAAATGAGGAGAGTGGTCATTCTACAAAGGTAACTGGGCTACATGGAAAAGACTTATCACCTTCAGTGTATCATACTCATGCAAAATTGGATGACAAATTCAGTCAGCAAGGACAAAATTCCCAGCGCCTTGCTACTAATCTTCTGCAGGAAGACAGTCCTATTGGGGAGCTGAATCCCGAAACTTTCTCTTCTGTGTTTTCTCAATTTGATAAATTATCTTCATCATCAGTTACAGACCTTCCCTTGCATGGAGAGTTGTTTTGGACTTGTAAAAGTCCATTTCAAAGTAATCAGGTCAGATACTTTTCTGTCTACTCTTGTGAACCACACACAGTTGGACAACTAGTTTTATCCACTATTCTTCTCGATATTAACAAGTAACTACAAACTTCTACTAGTTTGCACTTTCATTTAGCAAGATGCAAACCTTTGGAGCTTAATCATAGTATGAGACTTGATGACAACTTATATGGAAATATGAAAATGTTCGCACTTGATGACAACTTAATATACTTTGACATATCATCTCCCATACTGCATTAGGATTTGATAGTGAAAAACAGTATACCCATCTGAAGCATTTTCCATACTGATCAGACAGAAAACTTCATGATGAGGCCAGTATAGCCTGCATGGAGAAGAACTCTAACATGTTGATGAAAAAGCTGAAAGGAACACTGGAAAAACAAAATAAATACATGTTTACAGAGTTATCTTAATTAAATGCCTATCAGAACAAATAGAAGTGCCTATAAGAACAACTAGACATATAAAAGGAACAATAACTCATAAAACATTACAGGAGAACACACCAGATAGGGTCCTAAAATCACATCAGCATCTAAAATAATTTTTAAATTTTCGTATGTGCTAATTTTAGCAATCACGTTTCAGTGTCTGTCAGTAACAAGAAATTGAGTGCCTGAAATATACTTATTTTACTTTGTGATGGTAACTGCATTAACATTTATTTCATTCAAATTAGATTTTTTTACACTTCATTGATCGTTCTGTATCAAGCATCAAGTTAACTTTATACTTCTGGTCAAAGTAGAGATTTCTTTTTGCCAATGTTTGCAGTTATGGTCCCAAAACATTCAAGACCTGGGAATATGTGAAGAGCTTATTTGTGGAGATGATTTTAACATACCTGATGTTGACTTAACATTCCAAAACTTTGAGGAACTATTTGGAGGAGATCAAGATCCAATTAGAGTAATGTTTGGTGATAACGATGTCTCCTGCTCTTCTTTAGAGAAGGATATATCGGTTGATAAGTCTGATATTGACAATCCAAGTGCAATGGAGATCTAAATTTCTACCTTTACTCAACACATTTTCACTACCTCTCATTGTATTGATTATAAAAGTGCTACATCAGACGATAATAGAAAAGAATCATAAGATTTGAATGATCTTGAGCAGAATATGAACAGGAATTTCTTTTTGTATGACTAATTTTGAAGGATTGAAGATAATGTCAATGAAGAGTAAACATTATGTTAAGAAAAAGAAGGAGCACTCCTATAGGTTTCTTCTGAAAGAGGAAAATGTAAAACCCGCCAAGTTTGTACATTGAATTATATTGGCGTAAATTCATACTTTTCATTCGTTATTATTGGTCATGCCAAACCTTTCTTTGAAAAGCATTCAAATGTAATTTAAGTTACAAAAGGTACCATATATACCATAAAGATTGTTGCATTCGAGATTTAGCAAACATGGTATAGTATTACTTTAAACCAATAGTGAGTTTGCTTGAACTATTGCACTTCCTTTCTTGAATTCTGCAGCTCTTTATAAGTATAACCATAGCAGGTCAGAGAATATAATTCCATAAAAGAAGAATTGGATGGCTACTATATTTTTTCCATATGTGATGCAATGGCCTTTAAATCCATAAACGTGTAGTATATATGGTGCACATGTTTGGAAAATTTCTTTCTTTCTTCTTGTACAGCAAGCTTTATATGAAAGATGGAGTTTTGTCATTTAAGGTTAATTTCTTATGATCTTCATTCTTCACAAGTATCCTACAAGAACGTATTCATAGATACTTGATTGTGCTTATATATATGTGTGAAGTCAAGGTATAATCAATAAGATACCCCGTCTCCAAGATAAATCCTTTGATTGATACTGTTATTTTATGCCATGAAAGGATGCTTCAGCAGCCACATATGTAACTATCTCTCAATCTGGTCATGAGAACAAGGATATGAATGCTCCCAATCAGTACTGTCCAAGAAGCATAGGTCATGCACATGAAATTCAACCATTTGAATCAACTATATCATTCTCTGTTTCGAGATTCAGTGGTGAAAGTAGTCACACTGATCATGATGACAGCGCCTTTTCTCCCTACATCGAAGGGAAGGGTTATTCGCTCAATTAAACTGAATTGATGATTATATACATGTGGAGGCTAAAGGAAATGTCATCATCAAGTATGAAGAGAACAAGTCTCAATCTCAACTGTAAGTTCATAGTTCCATGTGCCTCACTTCAGCTTGTTCTTTAGCAGAGTATTTTGAATATGCCGTCGCAACTTTGAATATGTATCTTCCCAATTTTATCATACTTGTTCTTTTGCTTCCAGGCTTGAGAAGAAATTTCAATGGCTCATGTTTACTTGTTGATCTCATTCTTTCAATTCCATACACATTTTGTCTGTTTATGTGCTGCTGTAACTAGTATAGAAACATAATACATTATTTCCTATTCAGAAGAATTTATCTCTGAGCATGTAATTATCCAATTAAGGACAAATTTTTTCCCCTATTTTTGAGATGACTTCCTGTTTAAAAAGTCTAACCATCTTTACAACACATTTCCTATATCTTCCACTGTCTCCTGTTGGCACTGTATATTTCAAGTGTCAAAGGATGTTGACTACAGTGATGAAAATCCTGTATACATCAAAACTACCAGTTGTTCCTGTTAAATCATAGCATTTGAAATGAGTCCAAAATGTGTGTAACCTAGTACTATGTTGCTCACCTAAACCAATTTTATTTTTATGGAATAATTTAGTAAAATTCACTGTTGTGTTCCAAGTTTGGGACTACGTTGGACAAGCAGCAATTTTCACTTCCATCAAGACAACCTAAGGCCTTGATAAAACCCAATAACAGCTAATTCAGCTTTTAACTACAATAGCATTATGACCAAAGCTGTAATGATAGGGAAAGATAATCTGATCATCGTTAGTTTTATGAAAAAAATATTTTATTTGAGAAAATTTGTGTCCGCTAACTTAACAACCATGGGTCCATGCCACATGGTAAGGTCTTTGCTCTTTGGTTATTGCATGTAATTTTGGATGTGTCTTATTTTATTCAACAAACATTTTGATATTAGATTTTGATAGAGTAGCGATTAGAGGAAGAGGTTGTTGTAAATGTGATAAAGAAGCAAACACCTTCTACCTCCAAATAAAACCATGATTGGGTTCTATATTCGTAAATTATAAGTGTCTTAATCCACTTTGTGCCTTGAATATGGGATACCCTCCTTCAAACTAACTTGAAATTCAAGCATTATATAATCAAATGTTTTTCTAACCGCAACTGCACTTTGAAATTTGAATACTCCTCCTAAACTTTCTTGCTTTCTTATCAACCTTAATTCTTTTAGAACCCAAAATAATATTATATTAATTCTTCATACCTATGTACGTTCAAAAGAAGGAATAATAATAAATCATGTAAGGTGGACCCTGATGTGGGTTTTTTATGTGATTGAATTTTGATAAGATTGGAGTAGATCATTTTGTTTGTCAACTAACTACAGGTACTTCCGTATATGATTGAGTAATTTTGGTGCTAAATGATATTTGGAATTTTTATTTGGCCCTCAAATGATAAGTTTTTTGCCATCAAAATTATCCAAAAGCTATTTATTATTATTATTATTATTATTATCATCAAATTTATGTCATGTAGAAGTAAAAATTACATCCTTTGGAAGAGATATTAGAGGGGTCTTCTTTTTGACGAAATATTAATTAAAGGGGTCTTACACTTGTTTTTTCTCCTTCCCATTAATAAAGATAGAAAAAATAATTGAAGGATGTTTGATATTAAATTATTAATTAACAATCATTCTAAAATTGCTTTTTTTTAATTAAAAAATTGTTTTGAAAACCTAAATAAGGGTTTAGTGTTCCGCCTCTTTTTTATAAAGTTAAACTAACACTTACCTTGTTCCTACATCTATCTGACTCCCGAAGATGTATAATGTGTTAAAGAAGTATTTAGGTGAATAACGTCTTATTAGATGTAACCAAAAAAAAGATATAGCTAATTTTTATAAAACTATGCATATTGATATAATTAAGATTGGGTGCATTAATGATTGTGGTGCAATCCCATCACCATCTTTTTTTGGAGATACAACAAAAGAAAAAAAAAGGGCAAAAAACGAAATTAAACCCTTAGAAAGGAAACTCCACTTCCATCGCTCGCAAGTGTAATTGCCAACTCAGAAGGGATCCCAAGTAGGTAGCTCAGTTGGCGACCTAAGGGATACGAAGGAGTGAACCAAAATAGTGCAAGAAGGAGGTCACGAGTTTAAACCCCAGAAACTAACATTTCCCCCACCCCCACTAACATTGTCTATAAAAAAACAACTCAAAAGGGGTATCAAAAGTCGAGTTAGGATCATCTCAAGTACTTGTTGTGTCAATTAGGAGAGAGAATGATACATGCAAAAAAGATAATAACATTTATTGCATTTATTGTTTTATTGTATGTGTCACTATCTCTACTACTTGACACAACAAGTACTTGAGAGATAATGACACATGCAAAAAGATAATAATATTTATTGCATTTATTATTTTATTATATGTGTCACTCTCTCTCCTACTTGACACAACAAATACTTGAGAGTATTCTAACTCTCAAAAGTCTTCCATCTCGCGACATAATGAGCTCCAGCCTTCGCCATGTAATCTGCGGCGGCGTTCCCTTCTCTGAGATTGATCAACACAATCCATCACCTGATTTTATTGTGATAAAATCTTGCCTTTGATTATTTTTATTCAAAAATTAAGTGAAAATAAGAAGTAGAGAGAGAGAGAGATGTGAGTGCACTAGATCCTAATCCCTAATTATGCATGTTGAGTAACAATTTAACTAACGCTTCTATTTAAATAAATGTGATACATCTCCAAATAAGATTGAAACTTTAATCGAACACTTTGTGGGAGACTAATTTATTCTACTATCAATTGATGGTTTCTATCTATTGTTCTACTCTATAAAAACAATTTGGGCCATTTTATAAATAAATAAAAAACAATTTGGACCATTCAACCGTATATGTCATTTAATTTTCAGATGCTCCGGTAAAATTTGTCTAAAAAGAATATTTTTTTTGTTCGGAATATTGTTGCCTACTTACAAACTGCCATGAAGTGTCCCAACGCATTTAACGAAAAAGTAATCTCTATTCGTTCTTAAGATCAAATTAAAAATCACGTGCTTTAGTAAAAAAAACACAATTTTCAGATACTATATGGATATTAAATAAGTCATGACAGTGATTTTAGATAGTACTACTATGTATTACTACTGGCTTAGTTTAATTCATGTGCATTAACCAATTATGGTGTGAGTTCATAACGATTTGACACAGAACATTTATCATTTATAGATCATTTACGTACAGATGCATATAAAAAAGACGATCAATTCAGCAACCATAAGATCAAAACTGAATTTCATAAAACGAGAAAGGAAGAATATACCGAGCCGTAGAGGATATTTTCTGGCAACCCTCTACCGTCTGATGAAATATCAACGGTCGTACTTTGGAGGTGCGTTTCAGCTTCAAAGATACACAAAACTAAATTTCCGAAAAACTCCCCATAAGAAAAGTCGATTGTGTCGAGATTAGTAAGGGTAGTTATAGAAAACCAGTGCAGAAGGTCCGAAAGAGCATTCTGTTAGAAAGTGTGTTAGAGACGGTTTTGCTTTTCCCCCGCACCAAACAGACACACACACACCACTCAACCATCACCACTATAAAACCTCATTCTTCCACCTCTCTCTCTTTCAAGTCCTTTCTCTTTCTAAAATTCCCTCCATTACTCTCTCTCTCTTCCCCGGAGAAACTCAGAAGCAGTTGAGGTACGTGCATCGATCTCTTCATTTCTACTCGTCTTTGTTACGATCGAATATCCAATTCAATGTGTATAGTTTCTTTGACTCTCTCTTTGATTAATGTCATTTCTTTGTTAGAGTAATCATTTCTCATAACTGTTTCTTGAATCGTTTTGTGTTCGTTGTTTTCTTTGATCGAACATCAGTTTCTGTAATTTGTGATGAATCTTTGCAAAGTTGTTGATCTGAAAATTGAATTGTTAACGCGTGAATGATTCTGCTAATCGATCGATCATTGATCGTCACGTTTCTGAAAATCGTCTAATCTTTGGCTTGTTTTGTAGCTCTCCATCACCGAGGAAAAATGCTCAGCAAGGACGCTTGTTCTCCAAACTCCAAAGGCGGATTTGGCGCCATCACTGCCGTTCAATTGCAGTCAAACGCCGACGCATATGCTTCATTGTACTCTGCTCTGTCGATGGAGAATCTTTCGTCTCTCTCAGGAAACTCCAGCAATGGCGGCGGAGTCACGCTTAATCCGTACTCTGACTCTGGAACTGAGTACGACTCGTGCGTGATACAGAAGCACCAGGATATGGTGAATCGTCACAGTATGTGTCTCAGTCGCCTCGTTGAGACATCCAAAGAGGTAGAATCTCTGATGCAGGAGAACGGTCAACTCCGTGCTCTCAACAAGGAGCTTCAAAATCAGCTAAACCTCCTCATTCAGGCATCTCTGGAAAACCGATTTGGTGGCGGCGGCGGTTCTTCCGGCCAGAAACAAACTATGCCGTTCGATATCTTGCACGGTTTCCGTGGTCTGAACATTGGCGATGGGAAGGAAAACTGTGCTGATTGGAGTGCCAATAACATTAATAATAATGAGGTGCAGGATGTTTCGGATGAGAGTCCAACAAGCGTGATTGAGAATAACTGTGTTGAAGCGGAGAGGTTCTCGCTGCCAAAGAGTATATCTGTGAGGTCCAATGGTTACTTGAAGATGGCTCAGCCTACGGCCGTTGCCACTAATACTAATGCCTGTCGCACCAAGGCCGCTGCCCGCTCCCGCGCGTCCTCCACTCCTTCTGATGCTGTTGTAAGCACACGCACCTTCCATGCTTTGCTTATTTATTTATTTTATTTTTATCGTTATTATTATTTTATTATTTTATTTATTATTGTTGTTATTATTATTATTATTATTATTATTATTATTAGCTTAATTGTGTGATTATTGATTTTATCGTTATTTACCGAACTTGACATGTCTGTTAGTTGCTAATTATTTTCCTTTAAATGGAAGTAAGACTTTGCTTGTCCGCGTCATTACCTGGTAGCTGCAACGACTGGTTGTTTTTTCATTTGCGTGTGCTTGTGTTGCAAGGGTGCAAGTGCGAGCAACTCTAGTTAATACTGTCTGTAGTTGGTATTGGGGTTCACAGAACCCATTAGCTCTAGTTGCTCTGAGGCTAAAAGAGATGTAGCTAAACTTTGAACTTTGAAGCCTTTTTGTGACAGTTGTAACCTATGCGGTGGTGTGGGATTTATTGGGTCTGTGCTGTGGGTCCGTGGTTCGGGCAAATCCAAACCAACCCACGATCCAATCCAAACCGATATGTTTGGTTCGGATATTTTTCGTGTTCGGGTCAAAATCGAACAAATCCAAACCAACCCGTAGTTGTTTGGATCGGGCAACGGATTTTAAAAATCAAATCCGCGAACCCGAACCAACCCATATTAAGTCCTAACAATTTTGTAATTATAGATGCACACGATTTTATTTGCTTAAATTTTTTACCTTAATAATTTATGATTAAGTTGTAAAATTTTAATACTATGAATGGGAAGACTATTAGTGGATTTGAGTTTGATTTCGTGTGATTTTCAATTTTTTTAGCTATTTAAAGTGTTGGAATATCATAAAAAAATGTTTTTTTTTTTATATTTTAGAAAATTAATATTTTAGTGAATGACCCGTGAGCCCAATCCAAACCAACCCGTCCAATATCGGTTCGGTTTGGTTCGGATTTTGGAGGAAAAAATGTAAAACCCGAACCAACCCAAACCGAATAATTATCGTTGGTTCGGGTAACGGATTTGGTCAAATCCGATCCAAACCGACCCACGAACACCCCTAGATGTGGGTATCATGCTCCAGTTTAGTTAAACTTTGATGGACCGCTGAGCCATACAGTTTTTACATTACATTCAAGGGGTTAAATAATTATTTTTGACTCATCTCGGATTTTTTTAAAATATTTATGATAGACATGTACTCATGTAAGATCCTCCGGTGCTGCTGCTAGTTGTTTGTTTTGTGTTTTCAATTTTTAGTAGCCGAAACCTTGTGAGTTCTGATTTGACGATGCCCAATGTCAATTTGAAGGATAAAATATATCCAAATATATTTTATACTTATATGCTTTTGTCAGCAAAGAAAATCAAGGGGGAATGTCATTTCAGTGGTTGCATTGCATGTACATATATAGTATGTGGGAAACATATGTAAATAACTAGCATGGTTGAACACCATTTATCCCAAAATATAATGAATTCCATGATCGATCATACAATCTAGCTAGAAAATCATTTGACAATTAAACACAATTGTGTGGCTAATGTACTTGGTAAGTTCTGCATTTAATGACAATACATGGATGATATCTAGATATGATTGTTGCCATCCAGCAGAATTGATTATTGCTGATTTTTATGTGTTGCTATTGCTACAGCAAAAGGTATATGTGCGTGGAGGACAGAAAGAGGAAGAGCCTCTTGAGATGACTGTGTATAACCAAGGGATGTTCAAGACTGAACTGTGCAACAAATGGCAGGAAACTGGTTCATGCCCTTATAATGACCACTGCCAATTTGCTCACGGCATTGGGGAGCTGCGTCCTGTCATCCGCCACCCACGGTATAAAACAGAGGTCTGCAGGATGGTCCTTGCTGGGGTTGTATGCCCATATGGCCATAGATGCCATTTCCGCCACGCACTTACTGAACAAGAGAAAGCTATATCACAACCTAAGCCAAGATCCATGAAGCTGGAAAGATGAGATAGTCTGATGGAGTTGCTTGTACGACTCAAAACGTAAACAGTACATAATAATATTCTTGATTGTGTAATTACAAACACGGACAGGTCTGAGCTAAAAATAAATACTTTCCTACCGAAAAGTAAGAAGAAAAAAACTAGGGAAGCTTGCTTGCTACAAGATGAGGCCTAGAGCAGGATTCTCGAGGATAATGTGGTCGGTCGTCATGTCTTTCGTTTTTCCCCTCCATAAGTTTGACATTTCCATTTTTGAACACTACATACAACGTCTGATCGTCCCAAGTCCCACTACTAGTACTCTTTGAAATAATACATTTTTTGGTTGTTTTGTAATGATGCCATACGATACTTTGCAAAGTAAGCGATTTCTTTCTTTTTTTAAGCGATTTCTGATTGTGGTTATAATATGTTTCTACTTTCTAGTATAGTCCTTTTCTCAATTACCTTTACTTTTTCTTTAAGACAGATACATTTGGTTTTCATTTGGGTATCAAGTAAGATTTATAGTTAGTAAGTATTCTGTGTGTCCGTATCCTCTTCTGGGACTCCGTCTCAATTTATCTATGGTTTAACGTTACACGGATCTTAAAAAAAATGATTAAATAAACTAACTTTTATGGTAAAAGAATATGGTGGGACTTAAATACCCTATATTATTATTATTATTATTATTATTATTATTATTATTATTATTATTATTATTATGAAACCCAACTTAAATGGCAATACGGCTGATACTACTTCAACCACTTTTATCGGTTGAAGCAAATCCACTTATTCTCATAAAAATTTCTAAATTTAGTTCATTTTATATTTTCGGTTACCATTTTTCATTTTATATTTATACTAGTACGTAGCCTGTGCGATGCACGGGAATATATCTTCATGTATATTAAATTAAAATAAGTTTGTGAAAAACTAACAAAAGTAATAAATAAAAGAAGTCATAAAAATAAAAAGTATATTTGATTATAATCAAGTGTGATAACAACAAAACATGTTAATTGCTTTTAATTTAATATTAATGTACTTAATAGTGTTGGACTATACAAATAAGATATGGTTAGTGTGATGCATGGATATACATTAGATTTTTGATAGGTTCACTTCGGGATTAAAATGGGGATTATTTGAAGTGCATGACATAGGGGATACATTGTATTGGACTCATTAGTTTAATGAATCAAATAGGGAATTCTCAAGGGAATGTGGAAGTTTAGAAATTCGGTGGGAATTGTACGGGAAACGTTCAATTAATTTAAACAAAAAACACAGCGGTGAAGGGAAATGTTCAATTAATCAAGCAACACACCCATTCAGTGCTGAAGGTATCACATAGCTAATGTGTATGACTCGTGCGATGCATGAGTATACATTATAATGTGAAAAAGTTATGTGGGCAGTATAATGGGAACCACATATGGTGTCCTGAAAATGGGGATGGATTGAAGTTTAACACAAAGTCAGTTACGACGGTTTCACGTTAATGTGCATATATTTTAAACCTTAATTAAAGTCCACTCAGAAAATTGATCATTTGTTTTTTTTTTTTTACAGTTGTTTAACTAACTTTAAACATATTTATAAACCATGTATGAAGGTTGGTCAAGATAGAGATGATAATGATGAATTTAATATCATTATATGTAAACAATTTTTTATAAGTGTCACGTGCAAATTGGAGATTGGTAAGAAATTTGCGAGACGAAGGAGGGAAATGAAGAGACGCGATAAGGGGAGAGGAAGAGGAAGAGGTGCTGGTGAGCAGTGGGTTGTTTCAGTAGTTATGGGTTTGATCGTGGGAGCGGGGGATTAGGAATTACCCATGTTCTATTTTTTTTAAATAAGATTTTATATTTATAATAATAATGATGTACTTGAAGCAATAAATTTCATACGTACTTTCATTGATATACCTAAAGCAAATTTGATGGTGACATGCAAATTGATTTTGGTTGAAGAGTACTACGTGGCGATTTTCCTTGTCATTAATGAGATGCCATGGAGGGCCTAGTTCATTGAAAAAGGTTATACTCAAGATAAGTTCTGCCTCATCATATGGCTGAAAGCAATAGAGCAAATGAGTTTTGCATTTCAGTATTAGAAACTGCCATTATGCTATATTCAGTATAATTGTCTTCAAGTTGAAATAAACCTATTTGTAAAATTGTTATAGTGACAGTGATTTTATAAAATCGCTACCATTAGCTTCTTGTATGAATGAAGAAAGCATTTAACTTTAAGGGCCGCTTTAATTACTATGAATAGTTCTCAAATTGAAGTTCATTATACTCAAATCATCACATTTATTTAATAGTTTCACAGTAGTATCATGATGGTTCATTCAATAGGAGGGTAATTTGAATAAAATAAAAGTCTTAATTTGAAATATTACAGTCTTAAAGAAAATCCCTACAACTTATGAAGGCAGCAAAATATTAAGAATTCTAAATAAGATTATATTAGCAAGTTGTCATTAAAATTTAGATGATCGAATGTTTTTAAAACAAAATATTCAAATTTAGTTGCAATAGAATGATAAGATTTGTATAGAAAAAAGGAAATCGAAATGGTAGAGAAAAATATTAAAGTTAAAATTATAATAAAAAGTATAAAACGACTAATATTAATGTGTTTAGAAACTGCATTATTTCCAGTTTATTTCAATAAACGAATATTGATAAATAAAATCTTGAAAGTGAATTGCCAGGTAATCAAACTTATGACAACCCAACCCACTAAGTGATCAAATATCTTTCGCCGAGTGTGTCTAAGTGTCCAGCACCAAATTTCTGTTGTTATAAACTTGTTCTATCCCATGTTTTTGGTTTGATAAAGATATAGTGTTTCCATGGGCACGTGAACCATGACACTTAAAAATTATAGATATGTTGTTTTTGTTATGAAAAGTGTGCATCCTAACTCAATACATATGCCTTCTTCACAGTTGTGTAGACCAGAAATCCGCATAGGAAAAACTCTCATTGTTAATTCAGCATGGAAAGTTGTGATTGATATATTTGTGATTCGAAATGGAAAAAACCAAAAGAGAAAAGTCAAGATTTGGTAATTTATGGCATGATTTAAGTAAGATTAAGTAACATTTAGACATCAACTAAAATAACTGCAGATTGAGAAAGAATTGGCCTTAGAGTAGCACCTAACACTAACACGCAAAAGATAATGTACCCATAAGCATATCTTGAAGCATAGACATAAGTTGCATACATCATAGAATAAAACCAAATTAGAAATAACTAATACTCTAGAATATCCTAGAAGACACTGAAATTGAATTAGGAAAATTGGAAAGGAGGGCTACTCCACAAAGGTATCCACAAAGATGACCAAACACAAACAATGCGAATAATTTAAAACAAAACAAAAATACATTCCTAAATGGACACCTATCAAACACTAAACAAAAGGATATTCACACCTTTAGAAGCTTCTCTAGATAAGCTCTAGCTGAGATATTATAAGAGTTAGTTCAATGATTTTTCTTGAACAAATGAGTTTCAGTTAGAAACTCTATCAAACAGATTAAAACTCAAACTTGTCCCTTGGTCCTCATTCCACTGTTTTAGCTCAACCAATACCGACCCTTCTGCTGCAAACCTTGCAGCCACCTGCATGTAAAACAAACATTTAGAAATTCAAGTATATGGAAAAAGATATTCCCCTTGAAATAACACACTTTTTTCCTTCTTCTATTTGTGTAAAGTTGTTAAAAGATTAAGCATGAATGAATTTTTTTAGTACATGTATCATATATCCTTTTATTAAATGAAGATCTGCAACTATAGTTAAAGAGGAATCGTTGATATTTTAACTTATATAGACAACAGTAAAGAAATATACATGTGTTGTTAACTCCAACCGTGAGTGCAAAACTTGATCTCTATATGCACGACCAACAAAAACAGGACATAAGTCACATAACATGGTCCCTCTTAACCATGTCATATATCCACTGTGTGATTCAACAAAAACAATATAATAATTTCCTACTTAAAAACTAAAAACAAAAAGGAAAAGTAAAAAGATGACATGTTCCATATATGTATTAATTTAATGTGTTGAGTTTATGACAACCTCATGGCACCTTCCTTTGATATCCATAATGGCTACAATATGCGATAGTTTTTTATGTCTGTAATCAAAGCAACTTCAACATTTTAACACCTAGTGTGGTGAAGAAAGTGTTTTTCCATAACAAATCGCCTAATCAAGACTTTATTGAGTACATAAAAAATGTTTTGTTAGTTAATTACTATTTCTTTTTTTACACATCAATAGATCTTGAAGAGATAAAAGCAACAAACAATTTATTTTTTGGCAAAAATAGACACTACCGGTGCCCCCAAATCTCAAGAGATTCTGAATATAGAGTCTTTTTAGGGAAACCAACATTTTGTTTTGTACATCACATGGACACTATATAAGAAGACATTCAAACATAATAATACTTATCACTCGAATATTAATCTAAATCCTCAAGGCATTTACCTGACATGTACTGCCTTCACGAATTAAAAGTACACCATCAAGCTCTTCATCACTGGGCTTGGATCCCTCCTTCCAACTATCTTTCCACCCTCTGATCTATCTATCTCTTAATCTCACTCTCTCTCTCTCCGTTATTTCTTTATATTATATTTATTTTCTCTCTCTCACACACAGAGAGAAAGGAGGGAAGGAGAGGATCCATTCACTTCATCATTTGACACCATCACCGACTATCAAAGGGGATGCTAGTAAAACCTGTCACTTGGGATGCGTGAAGCCTAAACAACTAGGATGAGTAGAAAACTACAATCATTAAAAAGGCAACACCTACTACCTTACCAAAAAGGCCTAAACCGAACTAAGAGCATATCATATAATATAATAATATAATATAAAAAAAATTGGTTAAAAAAAATATCAAAAAAAAATTAAAAAATATCAATAACTAAAATATTTATAAATTAATTTTATATGTATATCAAATAATATCAGTTACTCAAATATTTTTCATTCACTTTAGTTCTCAAACTGTTTTGTACTATTTGCAATAACAATTGAAAATTGAAATCAAAAGGCAATGCTAAGTAATTGAGTAATAAGAAATTAATCAGAAAAATATTAAAAAGAAGGAATTTCTTCATCTTCTCCAAATAAAAAATTCCAAATAGCTTACAACTGTGAGAAGCAATTTCTCCTTCTTCTGAGGTTATTATTTTGTTTGTAGTTCAAAACTCTAAATACAAACCATTCTTACAAAAAAGCTAAATTTAAAAGCTAATTTTCATCTCATACCTTTGTTCATCATTTTGTCACAACTTCAGTACAAAATGCAGTTTTTTTTCTAGATTTTTAGCTTCGCTACAAAGAAGCAAAATGCAATTTTTTTTCCAGAATAAAACGCATAATGAAAATAGGAAAATGCAGATTTTTTTGCAATGCTGGAAAAATATGAAAAGAAAATAGCATATTAGAACAAAATGCATGATGGAAGAAGGAAATCGTACAACTTACCTTTGGGGAAGAACTGCAAGATTTTACAGATGAAGGTTTATAGAGCTGGAGTTAAGGAAAAAAATGTAGTACGAATGAAATTTTTAAGCCACGGGGATGGTTACCTCACGCTAAGTTGGGTTGCAAATGCCTCTTCCAATCTGTGTGAAGACTAAAATAGACTACCGTAAAATGTATCAGACCTGGTAGTGGAAAACAAAAACAAAATCAGAGAGTCATCTAATCTAAAAGCTTATAGAGAGAGAGATTAGATATTTTACTATCACATCCCGATTATGGCCTCGAGAGAATAAATAAGAAGATCAACTGAAAAATGTTTGGAACTTTTTGCAAATATATTTATATACACTAGTTCAAGGAAGACATAAATAGAGGAAAATGAGATTGTCTAAGAACTTACCAACATTATATGTTGGAACTTGGTATGGCAGTCTGCAAAATCGAAAATCAAACAAAAATTAGTCTGGTTGAATAAACTCCAACTTAAATGATAAGAAAAACATACAAACAAAATGAAATCCTACAAAACTTTTCAATATGCACACTTCCATTGTTGGATGAGATAACTCAGATCAAACTTGCATGTAGATGCATCATAGCAATGGCGAAAATCACTATTAGAAAATCCCAAAATCAAAAACCAATAAACAACCTAACACTTTGTGTATGAATACTTACCTTGCAAGAATGACATGTAAGAAAGTGAGGTTAGTGTTTGTGAGGAGGTTGGGTTTGGGGTTTTCTATTGTGGATAAGTAGGTTGTTGTATGTGTGGTGGCTGGGCGGAAGAGGACGACATCGGAGGAGAAGTGGAAGTACGTTTGTGGGGATAAAAATATGATGATCTTATTGTGCGAAGAGCAAATTAATGGGCGTTTCTTTTCAATAGCATTTTTTTGGTACATCCTTTTCAATAGCATTCTAATTCTAACTAGTGGGATGACCCGTGCGATGCACAGGGTCAAAGCTTTAGGGACCGCATAATCATTATAATACTAAAATTAGCATAATAGAAATGAAAGACAAATTCTAACAATTAAAATGTGCTTAGTAGATTCAAAAGGATAGAAACCAAAGAAAAAGCGAACTTAAGCCCTAACGGCAAAGCAGATCAAAGAGAATTAAGGAAAAACAATTAGTAAATAGATCAAGAGGCAATGGCTAAAAGCTGCCAGAACATCAGATATAAGGAGATTACTTTCTTTAATAAAGAAAAATAAGGAAGTTGAAAGAAGAATAGCCATTGAGCCAAGCTATGAAAAGGCAAGAAAAACACGCCAAAACCTCAAAAGAGAAACAGAATATGCAGGAAAAGATTAGCTTGCTGCTCCAAATAAGGAAAAAAACAGATTGTTTCAAATAGATGAGAAAGACTTGGAACTAACAAATGAGTATATATAGAGAACCAGAGTCTAAAAAATCGAAAACAATTGATGGGAAATAAAAAGAGCAAAGAGATTACATTGTGATGTCAAATCTACTAAACTACCAACCACATGGCAGTCAATCTATTTACTGTAACAATAGAGGTTTCTGACAAATGCATTAGATGGCTTATCCAAAATGAAACAAAACACATGAATTATAATTAGAATAAAGTTAACATACAAACAGAGTTAGATAACAAAGAAATTAATTTCATTGATTAATTACGAAGATTACAAAAGCATTGCCCATCAACCATGTCCAAATCCAACTACAATGAAAACCAAAGCTTCTTAATTGGAATGGTGAACGCTAACCAAAACAGCTCATAAGAGATAAATCCAAAATGGCCCAATTACATAGCAAAAAAGGAACATCGAATCCCTAAAAGGCATAATCAAAAGAGCCTAGTTACACACAAAATAGGGAGTACAACTTTTCTGCTAAACAGAATGCTTGACAGGCCTAAAGGACCTTCACAAAGACATGCTTCTTATTTCTCTTGGCAACTCCAAGCTGCAAATTATCCCCTTCTGTAAGCCCATTCAACCCACGAAAAATAGCCCAACCATCAGTCACAGCACAATAACCACGCCTAGAACTGCTCCATTCAAGCTTGCATTCCCACTTCCTCCTCGAAAATTCACCGAGACAATGGAGGCACATCCTAAAGAATTGCAATTTGACAAAAGCCAACATGAAGGAACTGCAAAGTAAAAAAGGAAAAAATTATCAGTCTTTTAACAAAGGGAAAAACAAAACAAAAAATAGGAGAGCAACTAAAAATGAGAAGGGAAAACTGAAGATCACACACACACACACACCAGAACAAACAAAGTAACCTCCTTAGCAGACACCGTCTTAAAACAGCTATGATGAAAATGAACAGCAGGAATGAACAAAAACCTGTCGACACCCGCAGTAGGCACTGGGAATCCATACTCCTCAACCCTCCAAAGCAAAACAATAAAAAAGATGATCTGGAAACAAAAAAATCAGATGACTTTACTTTTTAATCATTCATCAAAAATATATAACAAAGAGTAAATTAAAAGGAAAAAAAATGGCACCATCCCATTAAATTAATCAACCAAATCCTAACTAAAAAATATATGACAACCAAAAGCACACATGCAATTAACTTTTTATAGTTTATAATTTCAACATTTGCAACTTCGACAAAACTATTGATTCAAAAATAGAATGAGGTTTCAATTTACTTTTAGGTTCAAACTGAAATTCATAACCTGTCTAGGAGAGGGAATCAAAATGGTAATTTGGAGAATGACTTTCCTTGAAGGTATGGCAAAACTTGCTGCTCTAGCATTAGAAGCAGCACCTTAAGATTTAGCACCATTGATTTTAGGTGCAACAATGGAAGTTGAGTCACCCTGAACCTGAAAACTCATTGTATAAAGTAAGCCACTTGGAGATGAATCATTTAAAGAAAGAAATGCATAGAAGAACAATGTGGACATGCACTTTCATGAACATCAATACATCAATTCAGGAATTCAACAATGCTACAAAACCAATTACATTAGAAAACAATTTATTTGTTGATGTAAAAACCAGAAAACTAAGTATTAGAATAATGGGACTCGCTGATTAAGTAAATGAAGAAGTCATCATAATGATACATGTATTTTCTAGTAGAATTAGAACTATTTTTAACCATCATCTTCACCATATACATATACTCACCATTCAGTTAAAAAGATTGAGAAAACAAATAGATGCATTTACCTGTGCAAGGAAGTCAACTTTCTAGAGTTATTTAAAAATAAAATCCTATGAGTAAAACACATTGTAAATATAGTTAAAATAGCAATGAAGGAGATGCATGGAACAAACTACACATTATTTATACAGGTTTTTTCATATTTAGCATCTGTGACACAATATTTATCCTAACATTAAAGAGTTTTTAAGAAACTTATGGAAAGAAGTAAATAGATGTTATCATAAAGTGCCAATCCTTTGATCTTTGGCAAGCCAACCAATATAAGACATGAACAAATTATAGCTACTCCAAAGTCCAAACAACCCATAAGAGAGAATGAGATTTTTTTCCTCCTACAGAGATACAAAACCATATGTCATGGTTTTGTACCTTATCACATTAATTAGTCTTGATCAAGATAGAAATATGTTCAAGTCCTTTTGCGGGATATTGTTTTTAATGTGATCAAGATAAAGATGATTAATCACCCACTTCCTCGTTCCCCATAAAACATATTTGCATTTCGATCACCAAAATTCTGGCATTAACATAAAGTTGGCAGTAATATGCAATCAAAGTAGAGCAAACGATGTCTTTTTTTGTTCAGCTGAGCAAACCATGTCTGATCCCATAATGTTCACATAAGCTTACCTTTCGTTATTTAACATATAGAAGTTTTGCTTTGACAAAATATAACGAAGAGAAAAGCTGTCAAATTTCTTCTTTCTTCAAAGAGGCTGAGAAATCAATGCATGATAGAAAGGGATAATGATGCACCAGAATACAAATTTGCAATATATGAGACTAATCAGACTTCTGCTTCTTCAAGTTATAATACTAACTTGGTAATATAGCCAACAAAAGAGAGTGAGAGAGATAGATAGAAGGTTTGCATTTTTTCTTCAATAACAAATCCAGAAGTTGAGAGAATCAACCACAAACCCCCCAAATGTAGTATCTCATTCCTATCAAACATAAACAAATCCATGCGGTTAATAACTTTTAGTCAAAATAGTTCTGGAAAAAGAAAATAGTTGAAGAAAAAGAGAAGTTGACTCTTATAAATAACACTTTTCACAAAAGCTATGCAACTGGAGATGAAAATAAATCTTCTACATGTGGAAAATTGAGTTGTACACAACTTTAGAATAAGAAATAAAAAATGATTAAATAGTCTCATCATTTAGATTGCAGCAAGGCTATTTAAATTACTTGCAGCAAGACCAGTTATATGATAAACACCAGAAGCAGCTGCAATTGGAGTTTACTAAATTCATGATCAAGTGACATACAATGCTAAGGTTAGTATAAAATATCAAATACACTACTCACCATGAAACTTGACCAACTTTTTTCGTTAAAAAGCACATTCTGTAAAATCTTAAAAACCTTAAAGAAAAAATTAAAAGTCTAGCCAACCATACCATTTCTCCATTCCTTCATAAACACAATTTCGATGAAAAATGGCAACAATAGGTAGGGAAAACACAGTTCCTTCATAAAACAATATTTAAAATATAGCAAGTTCTTCCCAATAACATGCTGATGTGGAAGTAGTAAATACATCAGCATGAAATTTTATATAAACTTTCATGTTGCAAAGGATACCATCGATTTCGGTGCAATAGTTGCAGCATAATAAATAACTCTATCATAATGGATGCATTTGATTTCAATGTTGAACAACTACTATTTAGGAGAACATATGGAAAGGGTGGATTGACAGAGAGTGCCTTGGCAATGAAGAGGGACACAGTGGTCTAAAATTGTTACCTCGTGTAATATAAATTGACAGTAATAAAAAAATCCTGCAAAATAGAAATATAAATAACTAATATCATGTGGAAAGCAAAAGTGTGCAAAGGTAAAGATTGCTAGGTGCAAAACTTCCCATGACAGTGGTGCTGAACAAATACTAACAAATACTGCATACAGAAGCAAGTGGGAAGCAGGGAAATGTTTAAAAAAATCATGGAAATAGAGAATGTCAACAACTAAAAATAGAAAAAAAGAAGGGAAAGCAATCCATACCCAAGAAGAAGGCCGTAAAACATGTAGAGTTCATCAATGGCATCATCAATAGAGAAGACAATCATTATCGTATTTTTCATCACATAGTGGCCAAAAGAATATCCATTCTCTTCTTTTGCCACCTACAAATGATCATTTAGCTTTTGATTGGCTGTGTCTATAGACATTGTGCTTATGCAAAAATTACTCGTAAAAGATGAACTCAGAGTGAGTGTACAAATGAGTATCTGACTATCTGTCAAGGACCAAATCCTTAATCCTCTAAAAGCTTAAGCTGTTAAGTGCAAGTTTAAGATTGGCTTTACATTTAAAAGTTCCCTAATGCAATAACACTTTGGACTGGAAGCAGGGAAAATGCCTAAACTCATTTTCACATGTGCTGAAATTCAACTTTTATGCAGATGAATGGGGATAGCAAGTTACCTAAGAGCAACTTCCAAGGACTTTTTGTAGAGACCATTCTCAGGATTGCTGCCAACATTCATACGATTTCCAGTTCTCAGCACAGCCTCGAGTATCTTAAAAAACATTCTGCTACTCCTTAATTCCTCACAAGCGACCTGTGGCGAAGGGTTTAAAATATGAGAATTGCGAAATTTACGTACAGATTGCAATAGCATGACTTCAAATTTCTTTTATAAGAGAACATGAAAAATATGCAAATCTATTTAATGCCTACTTGATGCTTTTTAAAAAAGATGGATATTCTGTTTTTTTTTTCATCCTACTATTCTGGTTGTAGGATAAATAATTTGAAACTGGTGACCACTGATTCAGTGGCATCTATCACTCCTTGTCAAGAAATAAGAACATCTGAAGCCTGAAATCCCTTATTTAGGAACCACCCACAGACTCCCAGAAGTGCACCACAAAACCAGGATCACAGTTTAAACATATAGAAACTATCAAAGTAGTAGGTACCACACCATGGCAAGCACCAAATTCCATACCTTAACACGCCTTGGATGCTATTTCCGAAAAACTGCAATATATGCATCATTTTCAGCAGGGCAACAACTAATAAAAAAATAACAAAATCAAATGCATGGCTACTCTCTTCGCTTTCATTGGAACATATCAGCCTAGGTATTTATATGGTTTGGCAATTGCATTGACAATTCAGAATCCAGTCAATTCATTAGAATAATTGCATCCCTTTGCTTCCATCAGAATCCAATCAACTAACATACTACAAATTGCAAAGTAAATACTATAACTAATTTGCATTGAACACTATAACAGGTGGACCCCAACAACTGTATGAAGGACCTAATGGAATTGGGGTTTATGGATCAATGATTTTAGCAAAAATTTCTTCTTGTTGGTTAAGAAATCAAAAATATTTACTAAAATGTCAGTAGAGTGGTATTGCTGCTAATGCAAGTCTCCATGAAAGTACAAATGCAAAGATGTGGCAGAATAAGAATGTTCACATGTAAGTCATGCAGTCCGGTATCTACACTCAGCAAAAAGGTGTGTAATAAATTAAAAAAGCATAAAGACAAAGAATATTATAATTGCATGAAAAGCAAGTTTGAGGGAAAGGGATAACTGGAGGCAAACCTTCTTAGACAAGGCAACTTGGATTGTATTTGCATCTGAGGAAATGAGTGAGACAACTTGGTAGGTGGTTGAAGAACCAGCAGTTTGAGTGTCAAAGAAACCAATTTCTTGTCTTAGGACTGATTTTAGGTATTCCATTCTCATTCTAGAAGCCCGTCTCTCTGCTGTTCTTGTCCAACATAGTCCTTCTGTAGTAGCCATTATCAAATTTGTATCAAGCAAGAAAAGTAGTTAGATTTATTTTCCTAGTTCATTTGAGTTTTGCAAGGAAGGTAACTGAGCTATGCAGTATATATAGCTTACCAATAAAAGCAGAAAGTCCTACTCCAAGTGCAACACATAAAAGCCTCAATGCATACTGAAAATAGGAAAGTAAATGGCATCTCAAAACATGCTGAGTAATCATGTCCCAAAAGTCCATTTATGTAAAAAAATTTAAATAGCTTCTGTAGTACTCTATAGCAGAAGAGTAGTGAATTTTTTGAATAAGCTCATCTTGTCCACATCATGTATTACAATCAAATCAATTTCACAACACCATGCATAGTTTAAATCCCCTTAAAAAGCAATCCACACTGAACAAAATATAGCATGAAGTCTATATAGATCAAAACATAGTTAGACAGAAAACTAAATAAACAAAAGTTAGTCTAGCTAGGAAAAATAAACTTAGAATACTCAGTAAGTAAAACAAAAGATTATAAAAGGATAGTAGTTTAGGTTTATGATAAGATCCTCATCTCAAATCACTGAAGAATCTAGTCAACCAAAGATTTGGCTCAAATCCACTATAAGATATTCCATTGAAAAACTATCATTGCTACTACAACACATTCCAGCCAAAAACTGTGGTTGAAACTATAATGTTATGGTTTTATAGGACTCCATATCTAAACAAAATTGTTACACATTCGCTTGTTTTATATGGCTTTTTTTAAATAAATAAAAAATCCAACCTACAAATTTAAATATTTCAAAATTCTGTTTAAATGTTGTTCTCATCACAATGAAACCAAATAAAAACATGACTTAAAATTGGAAATGGAAAGAGAAGAACAATCCTAGAAGCAGGTTAGCAATGAGAATAATACAAATGATATGAACAAAGGGAAAAGAGGGAGAATGAGATCACATGTTCGAGCTAAAACACAGCAAGTCAATGCAAAGGAAAAACAAAGCTGTAAGGAAAATCAAATAATTAGAAAGAGAGGAAAAGCAAATGAAATCAAAAAACAAAAGAAAAAGAGTCCGAAGATGAGAGAACTACCAGAGAAGAAACACATGTAGGTAATGTTTTCTGAATGTTCTGAAAAAGGTGAAGACCAGGAAGCCAAAGAGTAACCAGAAGTTCAAAGAAGAAGCAACAGATTACAAAACAGACCTGAACCATGCAACAAAAGCTGGCTTTTTCTAATCTAGAATAAAAGCTGTGAATGAGGAGTGAAAGAGAACCAAAGAGCATACCTTTGCCACTTACCAACATCACTTTTCTCAACATTTCTTTAAACTCTTTCTCATAAAGTCAACTCTCTGATTCCAGGTATTCCTGTTAGTGGCAGATATATGGTTTTAAGTTTTCCTTTCTTCAATCATGTTTTCAAGATCAAGTAATATATGCAACTCAAAATCTCCATTTTACAAAGAAAATTAACAAAGGTACTTCTTAGCATTCTCAACTCGCCCTAATCTGTGACACCACCACTACTCACATTAACACCATTCTACAAAGGGATGTATGATACAGAATCGAAAACTATTATGATATTGAATTTTTGCTCAATTTTAGCAGTCTAGAAAAAATTGTTAACATATAGGTTAGCATTAGGCATCAGCTAATATGTTTACTTTTGAAAATGTAAAAACAAAAGGAGATATAGACTTACTCCCTCATTGTATAAAGATATACAATCTTAACTGTTGAACCAAGGACAAACACTCTTTGTTTTGAATGATAACAAATTACATCTTGTTTACTAATGGTTGCAGTTGAATGAAAGTACAGGAAAAAATGAAGGTACAGTGATTAAATCAAAGAGCAGGGACTAAAGTGCAATGGCTTGCAGAAGAAGCAACAATGAAGTTGAAGACCTAATTGTTTATCTGTTTTTGATAGGACTCAAATGTAAGATCCTATCCCTCCAGCTTTATGACATTTAGTAGAAGAGAGATGATGTTTTTAAAAAAATGTTTTTAAAATAAAATTGTTGTGTTAAAAGCCTTTGAAAAATATTTTATAAACTTGCATAATATTCTCCCCTCACATATACCATGCATAATATTCTCTCCCACCTTTTTGATGAAAACAAAGGGGGAGAGAATATTATGCATGGTATATGTGAGGGGAGAATATTATGCAAGTTTATAAAGTGCTTATGTTGTATGTGCTCACCCCCACCTTCTTGATGAAAACAAAGGGGGAGAGAATATTATGCATGGTATATGTGAGGGGAGAAAATAATTGCTGCTATCCTGCTGATATACTGTCTATTTTATTATGCATACGCTGAGGGGGAGCTTTTTGAAAAAGTTCCATTACTATCAAACCCCCTATGCATAATGTAATTTGTTATCATCAAAAAGGGGGAGTTTGTTGAACCAAGGACAAACACTCTTTGTTTTGAATGATAACAAATTACATCTTGTTTACTAATGGTTGCAGTTGAATGAAAGTACAGGAAAAAATGAAGGTACAGTGATTAAATCAAAGAGCAGGGACTAAAGTGCAATGGCTTGCAGAAGAAGCAACAATGAAGTTGAAGACCTAATTGTTTATCTGTTTTTGATAGGACTCAAATGTAAGATCCTATCCCTCTAGCTTTATGACATTTAGTAGAAGAGAGATGATGTTTTTAAAAAAATGTTTTTAAAATAAAATTGTTGTGTTAAAAGCCTTTGAAAAATATTTTATAAAATTGCATGCATGCATAAGGTGGCACCTAAACCTAAAAACGATTTTGTGGAAATCAAAAATCATTTTCTATTTTGTTCCAATGGCTATGAAATCGATTTATATAATTTATATAAGCTATGAAATCGATTTTAGGCTCACCTATAGGCCAAGAATCGATTTCCTTATCCTATGTTTGAAGCATGTAATCGATTTCTACATATTCTCAAGCCAAAGGTAAGAATCGATTTCCTTCTATTTCAAAAGACTATGAAATCGATTTTCAAGCAATCCTATAGGCTATGAATCGATTCCTCCTCATTTTAAACAAAGTAAGAATCGATTCCTACCTTATTCAGGATGTCCTGAAAATCGATTCTCACCTATTTCTAAAGAAACAAACAATCGATTCTTTTATTTTTTAAAAGCAATGAATCGATTCATCAACATTTTAACTTGATCAATGAATCGATTCTTCACTTATATTAAATGTTTTTCAAAAATTTCAACGGTGCCTAAGCCTATAAATACCTGGGTTGAGCTTCACCTCAAACATCTCTTCATCTCACAATTTCTCTCTATACGATTCTAGATCTATACTTGTGCTTCATAGTTTTATTTTGTTAAAAGCTTTTGATTTCAAAATTGTCATATCATTTCCAAAAGCTTTTATGTTTTTATAAATCTAGATCTAAGATCTTGTGCTTCATTGTTTTATTTGATAAAAAGCTTTTTGATTTCGAAATTGTCATATTATCTTCAAAAGCTTTTTTATCAATCTAAATTTAAGATCTTGAGCTTCATTGTTTTGATCTTGTTAAAAGTCTTTTGTTTTTGAAAATCATATTTATCTTCATAAAAGCTTTTTGCAAATCTAAGCTCTCATTGTCATATCAATTGTGAAGCCTTTGCAAAAGCAAGATCATATTCCATATCATATTTTTAGAGCATCTAAAATCCTAATATCACTCATCTCTCTCAGTTTCTAAACTGACACATTACTAAGAAGTGATTGGATCCATAGATCTCAATTGTGTAATTCTTATTTTGTTCTAGTGGTTATTTTGAAATCCTGGGCTTTGTACTTGGGTCTCTCAATCAAGTGATTGAGTTGGTGTTTTTGAAATCCTGGGCTTTGTACTTGGGTCTCTCAATCAGGTGATTGAGTTGGTGTTTTGAAATCCTGGGCTGTGTACTTGGGTCTCTCAATAGGGTTATTGAGTTGGTTTAGAAATCCTTAGCAAGAGTGCTTGGGTTCTCAATTCAGGGGAATTGAGATTCACTTATATTGGGGTCGACTGTTTGTATCAAACTCTCTTCAATATAGTGGTTACTAAGTCCAAGGGTTGAAAAGCCTAAGGCCGAGGACGTAGGGGTTTTATCCCGAACCTCGCTAAATTGCTGTGTCTCTCTCTCTCTTCCCTATCTCTTTATATTTTGCACTTTATTTGCTTATAATATTGATATTATCATAACTGCTTATATTATCAAATTCTCAATATAACTGTGCAAATATATCATATTGTAATCTTTCTTCTTATTATCTATTTTATTACTGTATACAATATTAATCTGTCCATCATCTCATTCTACTCCTTCTATATTGGTCAAATATTATTATTCCGCATTTAATCCAAACCAATATCGAAAAAGTTTTTTAAATTGAAAAAGAATCCATTAATCACCTATAACCTTATTCACCCCCCCTCTAAGGTTACTTTTATAGACTCTCAAGTCTAACATTAACTTCCTGGAATTGCAAGACATAATGGTTCCTAAATTAAAGATATACAATCTTAAGCGGTGTAGGGATTACCCCCAATTTTGGCAAGTGGGGATTACAAAACAATTCACCATGCAGTTGCTGTCTGGTCACTGCATGGTAGTTCTGAAAAAATTTAGTTCCATGTGCCACAATAGCATTAGAACAGGATTCATGTGCCACTTTCGGATAATGATTCATTTTAGATGCTAGAACAGGGAATGAGCCCAAATTGTGAAAGTTAACAAACCTGTTGTAGCAGCTAGAGGCCATATTGTTTGCTGACGTTTTATGTCGTCCTTCTACTGCATAATCAGTTTCTCATTTGCTAGATCATCCCATCCATCAGGTTTTAACTCATTAGAGTCGAGATTAAGCGGAAAAGTCCTCCTGCCATCTGATGAAAATGAGTACGTTTCTGGCCTCTTAGACATGTCATGAAAAAAAGGAAAGAAAAGCAAATTTACAAACCAGGGATTAAAAGAGATGCAAAAAATCACATATTCTCAATTATTCACTTATAGATTCAATAACACGGTAACTATTGAGTAAGTAGAACAAACAACAAAGAGGAAAAGCCACACTCCCAAATGGCTAAATGTTCTAACTCCACGGATTGAAATTGAGTGCAATCGAGTAATGAGGTAGTTGATGCAGTCAATGCAACTCATAACCATTGAATTTGATTCTCACACAATCTCAACCCTTGAATTCATTTGTCAAAAAATAAAGAAAAATATCAGTATAAGCGAGACACACACTTGACTGCATACAATTCATATCCCTAACTGCAGAACTACAACAAAATGCAAGTTGAATTCTCAGAAATGGATTGGGGCAGCACCCCTCTCTATCTCTTCCTAACTTGCATTTTTTAAATAAAAATAAAAATTGAACAAAGCAAACAATGATGTATGAAAACCAGATCCAGTGGCTGATATTAGTGTGACTTCATGGCTGGATGAAATTTGTTACCGCACCTAATACGAATTCCGAATCCAGGTCCCTGAATTTCAGATCTTAGAGAGAGTCCTAATTTACCTAACATGCCTAGAATGAAAAAAAACAGTATCCCAATGAAAACAGCCCCATGTCCCAGTAGCAAAGGTTATCTATCCATTTTGACATAAAAGCAATGGATGTTATCCTTATCCAGTTTGCAATTTCAATGATAAAAAAGGATATAGAGAGGGAAGAATGCATTCAGTTGCCCTTTCTTTCTGCACTTCACCTATAATCAGACAAACTCAAACTTCTGATACAATTTTACTTTTTAGCAATTCTTTAAATTGAGGGTCTCATAATGAACATTTTATTAAGAGTAAATCATCATTTTCAGCACAGCGATATAAAATAAAAAAGGATGAAGTTCATTGTTACCAGTAAGTAGAAGCAAAAATGACTCCTTAAGTTGTCTAAGCAAAGAAATAGTTTCAGCTACGTTCCAAGCACTCATTGCTCTGTTGCCAAAGCAATTAGCTCAATAAGATAAACATCCAGATCAATGTTGAAAAATTAAATTAGAAATAAAATAAAGGTGTAGATTTTTGCCGTCATGTTAGAACAGGTAAATTTCTATATCCCGCAATTAAATCTCACCAAGTAAGGAGGATCTGCAACTATAACTTTGTAGGAATGCTACAATTCTTATGGTAACTCCTTTGGGTGATTGTAGTCATAGACTGTGTATTGAATTCCATATTCAGCAATGAGCCTCACCATTTTCTGAAAAAATTAGAACAGCATTCAGGTGCCACTTTCGGATAGAAAACCAGAACTACCATGAAACAATAAGAGAGAAACAATTTCTTAAGAGAACGAAGATAGAAAAACTTTACATGAAACTAAATTGAGGAGTAAGAAAGAAGAAATCAGATGTGCCTCTTTGCTATCGGCAAAAACCATTTTTGTAAAATTCCAAATCCTCAATCACAATCCCCAATTAATGGAGCCATCAACATCTGTAAAAAAATCAACAACTACAATCATAAACATAAATAAAAGAGGGAAAAAGAATACCAGAAAACAATGAGTAATTTGTCATAAACATTAAGCTACAAAATCATCTCTTCAAACTCCATTCCCCATTAAATCTGTAAAAAGAACAAATGACTTCAAAAAAGAGGCAGGGAAACAAAATATGATCAAAGAGAGATAGAAATAAAGAAAGGAATTTGTACCACAGTTTTTGGCACATAGAGTAGCGGAAAGCCGAAGGTGTCACGGTGGCGGTGGCGATACAGTCGTCAAGTTCCAGAGTCTACCGCAATGGGGCTTCCTTTGTAAGCGGCAACAAAGATTCTACGGTCAGCGATATGAGACGGAGAAGTAGGGTGACACTGAGAGGGAGAGCATCGCCGAGAGGGACGTCGCCGCGCGTAGTGTTTGAGGAGGCCGCAACGTCGCGGCGAGAAGGTTTCTACAGCCATGACGCTCTCCATCCTTCGCTTTACTCCCTCAGCCTCTAACCTCTCTCGTTCGTCCCTCTCTCCCTTGTTTGCTATGTGCTGAAGCCAGCAAATCCATTTAGGCAACAATTTTGGGTGTAGAGAGTGTTTTGCGTGTTTCACTTCCCAATTTCTGATTCGCTACATGGAAACACAGTGAGCGTAGAAAAAAGGCACGTGAAGGGATCTGCAATTAGATCTTTGATGACGTCTGGGTAGAACTTAAAAAGAAGAGAAGCAGGGAAATGAAAACAGGTGTGAAGAAGACGAACACGTGGCCAAATAATTCTGCAACCAGATCTTTAAGACATCAACAACCATAGATGAAGATCTGGTAACCACGCTGGTGATGCTGATGACGACATCTTGCTGAAATCCAACGCTGACCAAATCACGCCCCATTTTTCTTCTCCATCCCTTCCCTGACAAACCCACACCGCACCATACCACCATAACCATCCCTTGCTGACTGGAGCTTACTTGGCAACGACGTACCACTGCATCCCACGTGCACCACACGGCGGCGAGCCACTGGCTGGAGAATTGGAGGCAATCAGGGGGGTTAGGCGGGAATGCAGGCGGGAAGGCTGACGTGGAGACTACATCGGATGTATATCTTCTTGAATTATTTTTATTTATTTATTAGCGAGTTATATTAGTAGTAAGGATTTGAACTCTGAAACTCATTTCTTTCAAATGTTTCAAAGCTATATTTGTTGTTAGGATTTGAAGTCTGAAACTTCTTTCTTTCTTTCGAATGTGTCGCTTCGACCACTTGAGCTTTATCTTTTATATCTTCCAGAGTTGTTGAATTTTTTTCATTATACTTTGTTATTGTGATTTGTGATGTAGGTATTTGGACCAATTTGTAATTTTTCAATCGCCGTTTTACGTTTCCTACTTTGTTATGATTTCTTCGTATAAACTCATGCCTTGCTTCACGCTTCCCTCTTTCAATAAACTCATGCCTTGCTTCAAATCGGTTGTAATAATTGCCCGCCGTTTTGCTAGCCTGCCCTGGTAATCTTAATTAGGTTTTCTTTCATCTCTCCCTCCCAATTGTCTTTCAAAAAATTGATAAATTGCTGCAAGCCGATAATCATCATTGCCTGCTGTTTTAATTACCTGGTTGTACTAATTAATTTTTTTTCTTTTCTTTTCCCAGCAGTTCTATGTATTATAGAATGGTTACATGGGTTGGAGCTATCCTTTCTCCATTGTTTGGGTTCTTTCCAGGTGCCTCTCCTGTTTGGACAGGTTGTTTGTTTGTGTTACAAATTATTTGGTTTATGTTTCTGTTTTATCTACATTGTCTTTAACTAACTATTGTATTTCTTTTAAACTAGATAGATTTTGGCCCTTTGCTTGAGGTTTGGTTCCTTTGTCGTCAATCTTGATATGAGATTTAACTCTTTCATTGTGGACTTTGATCCAGCTATGGTGGTTCTTTCTTTCCCTGATTAACTGTGGCCTTAATTTATTTTTTCAACTGGTTATCTTTGATTCCCTACTTTGTCTCTTACTTTTTTTCTTCAGTATTTGTTTTGCAGGAATTTGGTGTTATGCCAACCCTATTTAGTGGCATTTATTATGATGATGTTCTCACAGATGTTTGGCTTATGCCCACTTGATTTGCGCATGCTTCCCCACTTGACATCCATATTTTGAATTCCTTATTGTAGTTGTGAAGTTTGTTATAAGTGACTGATCAAGTTATTATAGTTTGATCAATGCTATCCTCATTCTTTTTTTTATTTGGATTGCTTTCTTTTTTGGCTATAGATAGAGTATTTAGGACTCATTGCTCAACAAGGCAAGTGTATGAAGAAGCAACTAAAGAAGTTGCCCTTTCTGTTGTTAGTGGCATCTTTTTTTTTCTCTAACAGAAATGGAAATTCCATGTTAACAATTTCCCTTAAATGCTTCTTGGTTTTAATTCATCAGCAAGCATTTTTGCATATGGGCAAACAAGCAGTGGAAAGACATACACTATGAGTGGTATAACTGAGTACACTATGGCTGACATTTTTAACTATATGGAAAAGGTAAATGAGATTTATATATGTATGAACACACCACTGCATTTGCATTACTTAGTTTTGCTTAAAACCATTTGTTGATTTTTTTTTGACCACCATTTGTTGATTTGGTTTTACTGTTTTCTATAGCACTCGGAGAGGGAATTTGTTTTGAAGTTTTCGGCAATAGAGATTTATAATGAACCTGTAAGGGACCTCCTTAGTCCAGATTGTACTCCTCTTAGACTTCTTGATGATCCAGAGGTAAAAACTAAATAGCTTCATCATTTTTCTAGAGGTAGTAAATGTGCATTTTACTTATGGTTTGTTGATTTAACAGAGAGGAACAGTTGTTGAGAAACTGATTGAGGAAACTGTGAGAGACTGGAACCATTTTACAGAACTCATTTCTTTCTGTGAAAGTAAGGATTTGAATGATTTAACTCATTATGTTTTCTTATTTTTTCCTTGATAAAATATTATACTTATCCTTTGATTTGCATTTTTGCAGCTCAAAGGCAAATAGGGGAGACAACACTGAATGAAGCAAGTTCCAGATCTCATCAGATTCTGAGACTGGTATTATATGTTATTATTTTTTACAAAGAGCTATGAACTTTGTGAACTTTTATGGCTCATCTTCTCTTACATTTTCTAAATACTGTGGTTTTCAGACAGTTGAAAGTTCTGCACGTCAATTCCTTGGAAATGACAAGTGTAGCTCTCTTTCTGCTTCAGTGGTATGAATGATTTGCTCATCTTTTAGCAATATATTTTGAGTATCAGTTTATCGTGTTAAAGAACCTCTTTAGGGAATAAGATGATAATTATTTTCTCTGCTTCAGAATTTTGTTGATCTTCCTGGAAGTGAGAGGGCATCCCAAACCAATTCAGCTGGCACAAGACTGAAAGAGGGTTGCCACATAAATCGTAGTTTACTAACTCTGGGAACTGTTATCCACAAACTCAGGTTAGCTGGCGATGATTTTGTTTCAAACATTCAATAGTTGTCATGCCTAAATTCAAAACATGAGTGAATGCTCAAGAGTATTTTATAGTTATATTTTGGGCGGAGGGGTGAATATTTCTTTCATTTATAGCTAAAAATGGACATATTCCTTATCTCATGTACTACCGTAGTCCATTAGAGCATGTCTTCTTTGATTACATAAATTGTTTCATCAGTTTTCCCATTTTCCTCATTGGAAATTGTAGTTTTTGATTAGTAACCCTGTTGCACTTTCGTTCCTTTCCCTGTTGCACTTTCGTTCCTTTCCCTGCACTTTTTTTCCTTCTCACAAGTAGATCAATCTTATAGGTCTTTTTCTTATTCTTATTTCTTATTTCTTAATCTTATCTTTCTTTGGTTTGTTTGATAGCCTGGCTCTTCAATTCTTTTTTTCTATCATGCCCCTCTAGGTATTCTATTTAAACCATCTTGCACATGTTCTCACTCACCGCTTTCTTGAACTCTTTCTTCCTTACATGTATTGCTTTCATTCCCTTTTGATATCTGCTTTTTGCTTTTAACAGGTATGCTTCACATTTTAAAGGCTTTGCATTTCCCTGACCAATTTTCAATCTTGCTTGCTTTTGTTTCATTTTGATTGTTTCATTGCTTTCCATCCATATGTTTTCCCTTATCCTACATTTATTCCACATTGCAACAATGAACCAGTTTTCCATGCACTTGACAACTAGCTTTTTTATTGTTTGTTTCTTCTGTTTTGTTGTAGGGATCCAATGGCATCACGTGTTAACTTCATTTCTGAAATTATTCCTGGAAGAGTGTCATACGGCTTTGGACTCTCCCTGAATATAGGAATCCTCAGAACATAAGCACAATCGAAATGATTATGCTGGATGAAAAGGCAAGTTATCTATCTTTTATTGTCATATTCGTGGTCTTCCCTTTGTATCAGTCCTTTTGTTTACAGTCCATTTTTTCCCCAGCTTGATAGGGTCCATTGTTCTGTCAAAAATGCTCCCATTGTGACTTTCCAAGCTGTCTTGAAGGAAGGCGTTTTTAAGTTGATTAATTTGGTGCTCGAAGATTTGGAGTAAGTTCCATTGTTTATTATATCCTCTCATCTTTTATGATGCATTCCTTTAATCTTCAACTAATTAATTTTACCCAATTTTCTCTTTTAGCTTCAACAAGGTTAACTGTACTCTCTGGAGTGAACTTTCTGAGTTGGTAGCTGCTAATATCAATGATGCAACATCTTCATCAGCTCTGGTCATTGTCCTTCAGCTTTGCAAGCTGAAAAAATACCAAGGCACATGTTTCCCCTCTACATACATTCATCTGTTAAATTCCATCTTCTTATATCTCTATACCTTATCTCTTGGGTTTTTCCTGGAGCAGGGGTTATGGGGATTTCCAATGCTTTTTATGGAACCAAAGTTTTCATCAATAGTGATCTCCAAGAAATTGTGGATTACAAGTCCAAGTATGTTTGCTATCCATGCGGTGGACTCTGGAACTTGACTCCCTGACATCCTTGCTGCTCCAAAGAAAGACCTGATTATTGGTGTGTGTCTACTTATTTTTTCCTCTATAGTTTTTTTCCACCGTCCTCATTTGCAAAGTAACAATTTTCCTGTTTTGACAGATGTCATTGGGCACGTGGTTGAGAAGGGTGATCTTAAATTGAACCGCAAAAATGACAATGTCACACAGCTCATTAATTTGGTTCTTGAAGATCTTGAGTAATTCTCTTTTATCAACTCTACATATAGCTTGATTTCACTTGCTGTTTGTTTTGTTAACTATTTTTATACACTTTTCCCTACTTATATAGGTTTAATAAGCTTCAGTGTACTCTATGGGGTGAATTTGCTGAGACCATGAATGCTAATCTCAATGGCATTGGTACTTCCTCCCCACCTATCATTGTTTTGCAGCTCTGTAAAATGAAGAGATACCAAGGTACAATACTCCCTTATATTTTCCACCTCAGTCCACTTTTGCATACACTTTTTAATTTGTTTTTCCTAATTGTTGTTTTCAAACAGGAATCATGGGCATTTCAAATGCCTTTTATGGTACTAAGTTGTTTATCAATTCTGATCTTCCAGCAATCATTGATTACCAAACTAGGTATGTATTGTTGGTAGTTTTTATAGTCTTCCTTATATTTAGCTAGCTCCACCAGTCTCATTTATTTTCTCTACCATTTTTGTTAGGATGGAGGCTTCTTCTCTTTCTTTAACTTTCTGGATGATTTTCTCCAAACTCCTTCTAAAACTATCTCTGAGGTCTTGGAAGCCACCACTGTGAGTCATTTGTCTAGGTTATTCTTCAATTGGATACCTGGTCGTTGTAATCCTTATGCTGCATATAAACACATTTGGGTTCCTTTGTTAGGTGGGCTTTGCTGCTGTCCTTGCTCAGGTCATAGAAATTGAAACTGGTCATGGGTGGTATTATGAGTCCTGTCAAAAGTGCTATAAAAAGGTTGTCAAAGTTGGCACAAAATATTACTGCAAGGAGTGTAAGAAGAAGGTTAATGTTGTCCCAAGGTGCCTATAGATGCTCTGCATTCTACACTGTCCTACTGTTTATGCTTACCTTATTTGTTCTTACAACTTCATTTATTCCTTGCTATAGGTTCAAGGTGGAGCTAACAGTGATTGATGGTACTGGCTCTACAAATTTCATTGTATTTGACCGTGTTGTCACTCAGTTCCTTGGTCTCTCAGCACAAGACATAATTGGAACACCTGGTGCTTTGGTGGATCCTACTAGGGCTCCTGACCAGTTTCGTTCCTTCTTTGAGAAAACTCTACTTTTCAAAGTTTAGATCTCCCAGTCTAACATCACTTGGGAATGGAACAATTACACTGTCAGGAGATTGGCTATTGAACTCGGTGTTATCAAGCAATTCAAGGAAACCAATGAGATTCAGGTAGCTAGGCACTCATTTCTAATATCTGTTTTGGGGTGTTCAAATTGTTCTGGTCTTGAGGAGTTATTTTTTTGATCTCTTTTTTCTGATGTTTAAGTTGTTTTGCATATTTGCTTCTATCCATTCAATTTTTAGGCTGGTAGTGGTGAAGGAGATGCTGAGTTCAATGAGTTCTCTTAACATCTAGCTATTGATAGTCCACTGGTACATTCATTCTCTTATACCAAATTGCAGTTTCATTCATTTATATCACATGTTCTTCATTCTGTGTTTTTCCCTTTTGCAGAATACTTTGGATGGTGTAGCTTCTAATGATGTTGTTGGCAGTTCTATTATCCAACTAACTGGTACTCCCACAAGCAAATCAGTTTTGAAGGTTGTAGATGATTCATCTGATCCATTGCCCATTGGTGTTGTAGCTGGTTCATCTGGTCCATTACCTGTTGTTGCTGAGAAAGCGGCTGATTACACTGCCAATACCTCTGAGGTTGAGCTTGATCCATTACCTGTTAATGCTAAGGGAGAAGAGAATTATGCTGCCAATGTCTCTGAAGTGAATATTGATCCATTGCCTGTTAGTGCTGAGGGGGAGGGTCATTGTGCTGCCAATGCTTCTCAAGCTGAGATTGCTAAGACTCCTACAAAATGTGGTTCTAAAATAACCCTCTATTCTGTTGATCAATCTTTGGCTCCTCATTCCACTACAAAGCTATCTAGGTCTACCTCCATCAAGACTTCCACTGCAAAGATGGCTAAGCTTACCTCCATCAAGACTAAGCAAGAGAAATCAGCCAACTAAACTATGTGTCCGTGTCTAAGCTATGTGTCCTGTCTAAGTTATCTGTCTGTGTCTGTCCACATTGTTCTCAAGGATGGCTTAAATAAGACTAATTAGGATTAATGTTTTGTTGCATTGGCTCTATGTGAGTTACTTTGTGTCTCTCCACTGTTGTTCTCAATAGTGGTTAAATAAAAGTAATTAGGATCTTTGGTCTGTTGCTTTCTTTATGTGTCAGTTGTAATTGGCTTTTTCCTAAAGTGATTGTAAATTTGCCTCATAATTGGTTGTTTTCGATTTCAGCAAATGTCTTGGGCCAAATTTCCAGAACTGAGTGACATTTTTTACTGAGTTTTAGTACCTACTTGATCTTTTATTTGTTTCATGCAAGTAATATAGTAAGGTTTCTGTTTTTATTTTGGATCCTGATTTACTATGATTACCCTAATCTATTCTTTTATCTTGATTGTGGTGCTCTTCCTTTGGTTAGCTGAGTTCCCTGGATGCTGTTGGTAATGACCCATATTTTGCAGAGTGCCTTATCAAATACCACACTTATGAATTTGTTACTCTTAAATTTATGCAGGGTATCACCTTCAAAATGTCTGTACATTTCCTCCTCAGAAGTTTGGTCTTGGAGAACCTGACCTCCCAATGAGTATTATTGATGAGGAGAAGGATGAATTTCTTTTCATTGATACTGTCCATTTTTACCACTCTTTGATGAATGATCTTCTTTTGTTAAGGAAAGTAATCCCCTTATATCTCATGTTTTGGCAGCTTTTAGTCATTGCCTCTTGATCTATTTACTAACTGTTTTTTCTTAATTCTCTTTGCAGTTTCTTCACATGGAACATGTGCTTTGCCGTTAGGGCTTAAGTTCGTTTTTTCTTTGGTTTCTATCCTTTTGAATCTACTAAGCACATTTTAATTGTTAGAATTTGTCTTTCATTTCTATTAAGCTAATTTTAGTATTATAATGATTATGCGGTCCCTAAAGCTTTGACCCCGTGCATCGCACGGGTCATTCCACTAGTATTCTTTGATTTCAAATATTTGAAATTTAATTCTTTACAAATCTCAACCATATACGGTAATATATGGCATATTTATTTGTAATGAATCAATTCATTGACAAAATATTTATGAGCCTTCATTTATTGTCATAATAAAAATGATAATCCTGCAATCAAAAATTTGAAATTTGAATTAGAAATCAATAATAAAACGTTACTATTTGACAAATGTATTATTAATAGATGAATAAAACATTACTATTTGTTCATTGCCATATAGTAATTATTTATATTCAAAATAGACACCGGTTTGGTATATGTTGATTTAGACAGGTAATTATCTTTTATTTTTTACTTCAATCTCATAGGTAATTAGTTTTTTATTTTTAAATTTAGACTGACTGGTAATTAAACAATGAATTAAATGTACGTTTTGAATTCAAATTCAAATTAAAGGTATTGTTAACTGCGTGATTAATACTGAGTCAAAAAAAGCTGGGGGAGTAATATGGATTGACTAATGTCATTAAATATTTCCAATTTGAGTCTAGACGTATTGAATGCCTCATTGATTCCGTTATTTATTATATTTTTTTAATTATTTTAATTACCACAAATGCCACGTCATGCACCAACGTGATTTTTCTATGATGCTGTGGATCAATCAGATTGTACATTTTGTTATGCTAAAGAGGATTTGTTTTTAATGTTTTGCCCACGAAATGTGGTATAGACGACACTTCAAATTTTGTGCTGTGAGGTACAAACAAAATTGTATTATTAATAGATAGATATTTGTAAGAGGTATTAAGTATTATGCGAAAAATATAACTCGAGAATAGGTATTAAACGTTGTAATGTAGGTTGTGACAAATCAGTTATACTTGTGAGAATGGCTCACCAATATATGTTTATGAACATAGAATGTTACAAATTTCCATTTAATTATTGTCATATTAAGTTGCTACATTAATTGAGAATAATTATTTCATATTTAAAACTAATTGAGAACAATTATTTGCTACATTAATTGAATGTTACAAAATAGAGTCATTTTTTATTTTATTTTTATTGATAGTGTGTAATTGCCACTTAGTAATCAAACTTTCAAAGGTTGTGTTGTGTGCCAAGTTGGCTTTGCATTTAATATATTCTCCAACTTTTGCTTGAGAGGATGACATCTCAGCATTTTGGCTTTGAGGAGCCTATTACTTTGCATTATTAATAGATAGATTACTCGTTCGTTTATTTTTTTGACAAAATATTACTTGCCCATTTATAGTGTTAGGAAAGTGGTAAAATGATCACTCCATCAAACGATAAAATTGATTCAACTTCTTTTTTTATTGATTCAATCAACTTTTAGGAGAAGAATAAACGCAGAAGAATTACAAGTGCTATTCAGAATCAAACTTGGATATTGGTGATGATTTATTTTTTATATTCCTTTTCATATGTTTAAATATTTAATCAGATTTATCCATTTTTTTCTGTTTATTGTTGTTCATCTTTATACAAGAACAATCCATAGTCAGACTACCTTTATACGAGAAGAACTGTGATATGGTGGGTGATTCATTTGTGAAGTAGTTATACCTAAAGAACAGTGGTATAGTGGGTTGTTAATACATTTTGAGAAGTGAAATGCTTGGAGAAAGAGGAATAGAAAACTTGCAAATACAAATAAAAATTAGTGAGATAATATATTGGTAGGAAGAAAGTCTTATATTGGTAGTGTTTTTTTACCCCTGTATTATTATTATGAAACCCAACTTAAATGGCAATACAGCTGATACTACTCCAACCCTTTTATCGGTTGAACCAAATCCACTTATTCTCATAAAAATTTCTAAATTTAGTTCATTTTATATTTTCGGTTACCACTTTTCATTTTATATTTATAGTATTACTTGTTCATTTATAGTGTTAGGAAAGTGGTAAAATGATCACTCCATCAAACGATATTCCAAGTAGGTAGCTCAGTTGGCGAGCTAAGAGATATCGAAGGAGTGCACCAAAAGGAGTGCAAGAAGGAGGTCTCGGGTTCAAACTTCTGAATAAAATTTATCCATTTTTTCTAGTTATTGTTGTTTTTTTATACAAGAACACCCCATTTAGTCAGACTACCTCTAAACGAGAAGAACAGTGGTATAGTGGGTGATTCATTTGTCAAGTTAAACCTAAAGAAAAGTACTACAGTGGGTTGTGAACACATTTTGAGAAGTGAAATGTTTTTTTTTGACGAGGAGAAGTGAAATGCTTGGAGAAAGAGGAATAGAAAACTTTGGTTATACAACTAAAAATTAATGACATAACATATTGGTAGGAAGAAAGTTTTATATACTGGTAAATGAGAGTATAGTTGGAAAAAAAATAATAAATGATGTATTGGTATTCTAAAGTGACAAATAATTTGAGAGTTTTGTCGACCCTTGTGGTCCTATTCGGTTTGAGGGATTAGTCTCTACAGTTGCGCGCAGATGATACCCAGTTTATACAAAAAAAAGTGACAAATAATTTGAGACAAAAAAATGGCAAATAGGACACTTAAATTGAGATGGAGGGAATTGTAATTTACTATTTCAAATTGCATTTAGCCAAAGACAGATTAGGCCTTGGCTCTGGAGTACTCGTAGTTTGCTCCTGCTAACTTTTACCCTATGAACTAACTAGCCCCGAATATTTGGTAATTATAGGAAATTGGAAGACTTGGAAAGGATTCTCTCAATTGACATTATTGTCATGTGCGATCTCATGGACCTGGTTCATTAGTATAGAAGGTCGCAACTCAACTTTTAAGCTTCTTGATTGGTGGGATAATCTTTCTAATTGTATGAACTTGTGTAATTGACTTTAATGAGACCCCTTGTATATGTATCGGTTGAGGTGCCCGTTTGCACCCCCCCTTTTTATATAAATTTTTGCTTATAAAACAAAAACCTTGATTATAAAAAGAAAAGAGAGGGATTTGAATATCTGGATAAAACAAAATCATAGCCGACGCTAACTTAGAGTCAGCTAGGCCGACACTAAAACGGACACTAATATTGGGACCGGCGCTACATAGTCAACGAAATATAGTCAACGCTATATAGTCAACCAAAAAGAGTCGACGAATTAACTAGCGTCCGCCAAGCCGACGCTAAAGTCAACCTAGTTTGGTAGCATCGGTGTGGCCGACGCTAACTGAATTTTTTTTTTTGAAATAATTGTCCTACTGCTCCTACTTTGTCCATTTACTACCACTGCTCCTAAAGCATTTTTAACAAAATCATGAAACAACATGCCATATCAAAATGCTTAATACCAAATACCATAAAACAAAACATTCTTGAAACTACAAAATATAATAGTCTTGAAACTACAAAATATCAAGTGTTTTGTCATCCTACAAATACATAAAAGTAACCATAACAAGATCAATCCTCGCCATCAAGTGACTCTTCATCCAAATCTTCATCATAATGAGGATGTGAATGAGAGCTACCACCACAAGATCCACGCTCCAAAGCATCCAGGCGATCTACAAATAATTTTCTCATCTCATCTAAATCATTTTGTACCTTCTGAGAACGCTCATTCGCCTCTTGAGCCTGGGCTACTGCATCTTGAGCAATCTTCTCAAGTCTAAGTCTAGCTTCCCTCTCTGCTTCCAAAGATATCCCAAACATGAAACTAGAAGGATTCTGGGACTCTTGGATAAGCGATTTGGACCCAGGTCGAGGGTTCACAGATAAACCTGCTGTGCCATAGAGGCGACCACGGGTGCGAGGCCCCGCAGTCAACGTCCAGCACTCAACTGTTACCGCTCCATCTACCTCTTGAACATCATCTCCAACCAAGTCAACCACATTTTGTTTGAATGTAAAAATAATGAGCTATTATTAGGTGCTTAAAACAGAACAAATAAGTGCAGAACAAACAGAATAATAAGCTACTAAAAATACTTCAGCATAAAACAGGTGCAGCATAAAACAAAACAATACTTCAGCATAAAACAAAGAATATTAGATAATAAGCTAGGTCTTAATCAAGTCTGTTATTAACCTATAACTGTTTCTGTTATAGTTGTTAGGAAGCAGTTAATAAACTGCTTCTGTTAGCTTCAGTCAGTTAAAGATTAGTTGGAGTTTGTTACTCCAAGTCTCTATGTAATGGATCCCTATATAATCCTTTGTATCTAGCTTATTTCATCAATGAGGAAATATTTCAATTCAATCAAATTCTCAGAATATTATGAATGCAATAAATCTGTCATGGTATCAGAGCAACCTAGACTTCACCCTACTCTTCTATTAACTACTGCTGCATCTATATTCTCATCTATGTTGATGATATTATCATCACTGGCAGCTCTCAAGTTGCTGTCCAATCTGTTATTGATCAGCTCACTAAGGTATTTGCCCTAAAACAGTTTGAGCTCTTGATTATTTTCTGGGTATTGAAGTTAAATCTCGGTGCAATGGCTCTCTCCTCCTCACTCAATCTAAATATGTTAGAGAATTGCTAGAGAGGGCAGGCATGGACACTGCTAAGGGCATCTCCACACCTCTACCAGCAAAGCTCTGACAGTCTGCCATGTACCAGCTGAGGAACAAATTGCTGATATTCTAACAAAACCATTGGCTAAGGGTCCATTCTGTTACCTTCTTGACAAACTTAATGTTTCAAGCCTTACAATACTCCAAGTCTCTATGTAATGAATCCCTATATAATCCTTTGTATCTAGCTTATTTCATCAATGAAGAAAGATTTCAATTCAATCAAATTCTCAGAATATTATGAATGTAATAAATCTGTCAGAGAACAACCAGCATAAAACAGAACAATGATGTGTTGTCCACTGTGTTGTCCATTTTGGAGTTCAATCAAATTCTCAGAATATTATGAATGCAATAATCCTTTGTGTCTAGCTTATTTACCACTGTGTTGTCCATTTTGGAGTTGACAAAGTTTCAGTATTAATCAATTTAGACACATAATTCAGTCACATATTGCAATTTCTAAGAATCAAAGATGTGTAATTTAGACACATAATTCAGTCACATATTGTAGTTGAGCCATACTTAACCAGATCTTTAACTATTTACAAAACCGCAACTCCTGTATTATACTATGTAAACATAGGAATTTCAATTCTAATTCAGAACACAGTCTTTTTCCACAAACTATCTTTTCTCAATTCTAATTCAGAACACACAGTATCCAATTCTAATTCAGAACCTATTCTAATTAACAATAATTCTAACCGCAACTCCTGTATTATACTATGTAAACATAGGAATTTCAATTCTAATTCAAAACACGGTCTTTTTCGACAATCTGTCTTTTCTCAATTCTAATTCAGAACACACAGTATCCAATTCTAATTCAGAACCTATTCTAATTAACAACAATTCTAATTCAGAGCAATGGCAACAACTTACATAGGTAGTTTCCGCTCGATGATCAACCCAAACACCGGATTTCCTCTTGTGGGTTATCAAAAATAATTCATCTGGTCGCACATCTCTTTTATAATCATTGCACTACAAATAAAATAAAGATGCAATCACAATTGATTAAATCAAAGCAATAATTAATGATAAAGCACAAAATAAAAGTCATTAAAAAGCTATTACTGAGTTTAATACTTACTAGCTCAAGTGCCAAGTCAACGCGAGCCTTGCGGCCAGAGGTGTGGACCGCTCCACCTCTTGTTGACGCTCTATTAATCTTGTTTTGATTGGAGATGTCATTGAATTTTTGTCCACCCCAATATTCTTTAAGACCCAAGTAAGGTTTCTCGCGTATCCAACCAGGGCCGAGCATTTTTCTTTCTTACCTTCGTAAGCATATCATTGAGTCTTTTCTTAGCCTTTTGTTCAAACAAGTGTTGGATAACGTGGTTATAACAAGGATCCCATGTCACCTTTTCCTGCAAATTACAATACAATCATACAAAACCATTCCTTTCACAATGATTGCAATACATAATTCTTGCAAAACAAATATGTACTTACCACAAATTTCTTAAACCATTCCTTTCGAATATCTTCGGTTGTTTTACTCCAATCATAGATAGCCACATCAAAGTGGCTTTGTATGGCAAATCTAATGGCATCTGCAACTTCTTTGCTAGGAATGAGCCTACAAAATTTTCATCAAAGACCAAAATTTTCATCAACAATTCACATGCCTTCAAAAATCTCAAACACTATAAGCATTTGTATAGTTTAGCTTCATTTCAATTCATTTCAATTCCTAAGATCTAGTCTAGAATCTAGAATAATATACATTGTAACTTACCCTTTAGCGAAAGGTCGTATAATGACCTTCCCATCTCTTGTTGGCACATGAGGAGGAACTCGCCCTTCACCCACCTCATCTTCATCCTCTTCGTCGTGGTCCTCATCTTCATCCTCTTCATCGGGCACATCCTCCGCTACCGGAGCCTCATGTGGGGCATGCTGTGAAGAGGCGCCCATGGTTTGAAGGTTTATACTTGGATTTGGCATAAACACGAATGCCTCAGGGGTAGAGGCATAGATGGGTGATGGTGTCTGAGCAGGTGCCACAATGTTGTTCGGTGCGGGAGGTTCAGACGGGGGTGGAGATGATCGGCCAAGTGACCTAGTGTTGGACAAGTTTCGGCGGATGGCATTCTGCTGCTCAAGTTTGCCTGGTTGTATCATCCTTGGTTTGCCCCTAGTAGGATGGGCCTTTTGCTTGCCATTGCCACCTCTGTTATTCATATGTAGTCATAAAATACAAAATGCATTAGAATACAAAATAGAAATAAGATATATGTTTCACACAAGTGAATAATAAATACATATATAATGAAGAGACACAAAAGTTCCTTAGTCTATCTCAAAAGCATTGTGCAATACAAAATACTAATATAATGAAGAGACACAAATGTTACTTAGTCTACCTCTATTAAATAAAATTCTGAATTGCACATAGTTTGTCCATCCTACATCTACTTGTGAGTCGTCACGTAAACAAGATATTGATTCAATTTCTGCAATAGGTAGAACGGGTGACATCCCATCAGACTGATAAGCCATTTCATCCTCCGTGTTGTCAATCTCCACATGACCCCTTGGTTTTGTGGTGATTGCCGCACACCATCCACGCATATCTCTACACATTTCTGGATAGGGGACGAAATACACTTGTCTTGCTTTTTGCGCAAGGATAAAAGGATCGTAAAGACTATAACACTTATCCATTTTAATATCCACAATTTTATAATGTGGATGAACCTTTGTGCCCTTATTTTTTGTTGGGTCAAACCATTCACAATAAAATAGTGCAATCTTGTCCTTCAGACCAAAGTAATCTACTTCAAAGATATGGTTGATTGTGCCATAATAATCATCTTCTCCTCCTTCATTGAGACCCTTTACGTGCACCCCACAATTGACAGTTTTTTTACCATGATAAAGTACATGTTCCATGATATTGCCATTGATGAAGGACCGCGAGATAGTGCCCTTATGTCTTTATTGGTCACTCCATTCGCCTCCTCATCTACATATGCCTTTAGCCATATGGGAAACTCTGAATATATACGTCCAGATGCGTCTTCTCCATTGATCGAGTGATTCTCCAAGAAAGTGCTGACATCAATCACATAATTCATAAGTCAATATAGGTTATGATCGATGGGTATCAAACTCATGATTGATGTGTAATGAAGAATACTTACTCAAGATATGGTTTGATCTCATCACAGTTAATCAAGACATGAACATGAGCAGATTCCCACTCCTTATCTAATAGATAATGTTTTCTTGGTTTCCCACTCGGTCGACCACCTTTGTGTAGGATGGACAATGTAGGTTGGATGTCATCACATTCCAAACGAGTATTGTTGCTTAAACTTGAGGTTGCCAACACATCGAATGAGTTGAAATAATGAGAACAAAAATAAGTCGTCTCACGTTGTATATAGTCAGCACATACGGAACCTTCAACCCTAGCCTTATTTGTCACTGCTCGCTTTGAGACTCCCATACATCTGCACATTCAATCATTCCATGTCTATTAAGCTATAATAAACATATAACGGTTAAAAAAAACAACCACATCAAATACCTTTCAAATGGATACATCCAACGGTAATGTACGGGACCACCTAGCATGGCTTCATTGGCAAGATGGATTGGAAGATGCTCCATTGAGTCAAAGAAACTCGGTGGGAAAATCCTTTCTAACTTGCATATGATAATTGGAATGTTTTCATCCAACTTAACTAAGTCGTCCATCCTCAACGTATTGGAACAAAGATCCTTGAAGAATCGACTTAGCTCAGTTAATGGTTTCCAAACAAATTCTGACAAGGAACGAAATGCAATTGGGAGTAAACACTCCATGAAAACATGACAGTCATGGCTCTTCATCCCATGCATTGTGCCCTTTTCGACATCCGCACACCTAGCAAGGTTTGAAGCATAGCCATCAGGCATTCTAAGTTCCTTAAGCCATTTACAAACCAGCTTGGCATCAGATGATGTCAAAGCGTAACTTGCCTTTGGTTTACCTATCTTTCTGTTAGATAAGGTTTGCATCTCCAAGTCCCCACGACAACATAATAAAGACAAGTCTTTTCTCGCCTTTTCATTATCCTTTGTTTGGCCTTTAATATTCATGACAGTCTTAAATATATTGTCGAAAATATTTTTCTCTATGTGCATCACATCAAGGTTGTGCCTTAACAAATTATCCATCCAATACGGAAGATCCCAAAAAATACTTCTTTTAGTCCAATTATGACCAACTCCATGCCCATCAAATCCCCTTTCTCAACCAATTTCGGTCACCTTTGGGAAACCACTTACCATCTCCAATACATCTTGCCCTGTGTAAATATAAGGTCGACCGTCGTTCTCATCCCTGGTTTTTGTAAATCTTCTTTTACTTCTTCTAAAAGAGTGATTTTTTGGCAAGAATCGACGATGACAATCAAACCATGAATTCTTCCCGCCATGTTTCAAGGTGAAAGCTTTTGTGTCTTCCATACAATGAGGGCATGCCAGCTTTCCTTGTGTTCCCCATCCAGATAACATACCATAAGCCGGAAAATCATTGATTTTCCACATCAAGCATGCTTTCATGATGAAGTTTAATTTGTTTTGTGGATATATCATAGGTCAAAATTCCATTAGACCACAATCGTTGCAGATCATCAATCAATGGTTGCAAGTAAACATCTATCTTTACTTTAGGGTTACGAGGTCCGAGTATGAGACAAGTCAAAAACAAGTATGGTTTGGTCATGCACATTTCGGGGGGAAGATTGTAAGAGGTAACTGTTACCGGCCAACAAGAGTATCACTACAAAAAAAAAAAGCTTATTAGCGAGGGAATTAGTGAAGGAATTTTTAGTCCCTCGCTAATTCTGTCATTAGCGACGGATTTTTAGGTCCCTCGCTAATTAGCGACGAATTTTTCAGTCCCTTGCTAATTCCCTCGCTAATTTCTAACAGCTTTTAGATGATAGGACTTCGTGCAGGTGTTTAGTGACGGAATTTGCAGTCCCACGCTAATTTTTGACAGTTTTCAGATCATAGGGCTCCGTGCAGGTGATTAGCGATGGAATTTTTAGTCCCTCGCTAAATTTATGACTTTTCAGCTTATTTATCCTCTCATACGCCACTATTCTCTCCTACTCTCCTCACACTCTTCTCTCTTCTTCTCTCCTCACACTCTTCTTCTCTCTTCACTCTTCCACCACCACACCACCACCTCCTCTCACACTCTTCTTCCCTCTTCACTCTTCCACCACCACCTCCTCACACTCTTCTCTCACTCTATCTTCTCTTTCTACCCTAATACCCTTCACCATGACCACCACCACACCACCACGACCACCACTCGTTTCTCTCTCTCTCTCTCTCTCTCTCTCTCTCTCTCTCTATTTCTCTCCTTCTCCCTTACTATTCTCCTTCTCTCTACCATAAAACCCTTCACCACCACCACCACAACCACGACCACCACCACCACATAGCTCATTTCTCTCTCTCTCTCTCTCTCTCTCTCTCTCTCTCTCTCTCTCTCTCTCTCTCTCTCTCCTTCTCTCTACCCTAATACCCTTCCCCACCACCACCACCACCACCACACCATAATAATAATAATAATAATAATAATAACTATATAAAAAATAGGCTAATATAAAAAAACGTTGCTGTCAGAGTTAGCGAAGGAATATTATCTCGCTAATTAGCGAGGGATTCAAATTCCCTCGCTAATTACCACTAGCGAGGAGCAGTTTAGCGAGGGACTGATTCCGTTGCTAATTCCCTCGCTAATGGGAATTAGCGACGGATTTGGGGCATTTAGCGAGGGAAAATTCGTCGCTGATCCACTGTTTTTTTGTAGTGTATGGAGAAGTAGATGATTGAATGTAAGGATTAAATCCATCTGAACACAGACCTAGCCTTACATTTCTAGGCTCACTAGCAAAGTCGGGATGTACATCATCAAAGTGTTTCCATGCTTTTCCATCCGACGGATGTCGAAGGACGTTTGAGCTCTTTCTGTTTTCGTGATGCCATCTCATTTCAGTTACGGACTCAGGTGATGTATATAGTCTTTGTAATCTGGGAATGATAGGGAAATAGAACATTCTCTTCACTGGGACATCTTTGTACTTTCCCGTACCAATCCTACGAGGAAGGAACCTAGGAGCATGACAAATTTTGCACTCAGATAACTTGCTATCATCCTTGTAATATAACATACAACCTACCTCACAACAATCAATCTGCTCAACCTTCATCCTTAACTTAGACACCAACTGTGATGCTTGGTAATAGTTCTTGGGCAAGTATTCTTGAACTGGACATACACTATTAAGCATATGAGCAACAAAATCTATACCTTTTGTGGAATATGCCAATTAGTCCTAATTGCTAGAAGTTGAACAGATATTGACAATATAGACTGTGTATCCCCCTCGTAGATGGGCTTGTTAGCGCATATCAACTTGTCGTAAAACTGCTTTGCATCTTTGTTGGGCAACTCATCCTCACGAGGGACATCTTCATCTTCATACGGCCTAAAAGCATCCAACACCATCTGATTTATTGAATCAAAATGGTTGTCATGATGCACATGCCCACTACTATTCGAACCACCCTGTGTATCAAGATCGGGGTTCACTTCTTCGTGTTCAGTCCAAATCCAATACCCTGGTTGAAATCCACGCCGGTACAAGTGAAGCCTAACATTAGTTGGCGTAGATATCTTACTACACTTGCATTTTATACACGGACACCTTATCCCTCACTCAGATATACAAATGGGCAGTTTCCTGGCACTCTTTACAAAATTTTTAACACCGCGAACAAACTCTTTTTTCAAGCCGTGCTTATTAGCATTTGTCCTATTGTACATCCAAGTACGATCCATTTTCTATAAGGCAAACATAATAGAGTAAGACATAATAGATGCATACATATTCAACTAGAGAAGGTATAATGAGTCATGACTTGGGATAAGCAGACAATAGAGCTGAAAATGTAAGCATAAAGAATTACCTACACATATGAATGAAGAATTCTAGAGATGTTATACATAAGCATGCATGAAGAATTCTTAATTAAGCGAGTGACCTAATTAAACTAGAAAACAAGGGAGAAAGATAAATTCATAAACTGAAGTAATTGTGTGATAATTTGCATCTTATCCTAGCTATTCCTACTACCTACACATATTTTAGAGTCTGAACTCCTGCTCCATATATATGATTCAGCAAACTATATTCTTCAAGCTATCAACTTAAGATGCAGAAATGAACTTAAGATGCAGAATGCAAGAGGAGAACTAGAGTAAGAGGAGACAGGTGGAAAAAGAAATGCTAGCCAGTGGGAATTTCCAACAACTATAGGTGCAGCCTTTTACAACTTCAACTTTAATTATTACTTTTAATGATGAACATTAACAAGTCAAAAGGTAGTCAAAATACATAGTAGCTTTTATGGTTTTCCAAAGTTAATTTGTGACACAAAACTTAATTAATAACACATAGTAATAAGGTTACAGTAATTAATACATTCAAAATCCAACCAAATGTGTGTATATACATACATATGTATCCATGTAGGAAGGAAAAAAACCTAGGTAACAGTTACTGAACCTTTTAAAAGAGTAATGTCAATGGTAAGTAAAACTCATCAAGCTTCTAATCCAAACCTTGAGTACTTGCACTACTAGAAAAGGAAAACAAAACAAAACAAAACAAAGAAAAGAAAGAGATGTTACCGTTCACGAAAAAAGACTTCGAAGAAGCTGGCGAATTTTCCTTTATATTAAAATGAGAGGGTAAGGAGAGGGCAAGGAGAACCACAGCAGCAGCACACCCACAATATGACACAAAATGGGTTAGCAACAGGTACATTAGCAACAACTACTACTTAAGACAACAAAAGAATCTCTAAATAAGTTCTTGCAAACACATTCTCAAGACAACAAAACAAACTCAGTAGAAGCTTTCTTATTGTACAGCTGTACTTTCTGACGAATTTATGGTCTAATATCAACCAAGAAGCAACAGATTAATTGGTTGATATTAGACCATAGATTCCCTCACAGTCCATCCAAGCCACTTAGTTCCAAACATTACTCCACACCTCTGTTGTGAATTTGCAAAGGAAAAACAAGTGCAATGCATCTTCATTGTATTCCTTATAAACAACCCACACTACATCATCCACATTTGTAGGAACATGACGTTGTAGCAAGGATCCTCTAGTGGGGATAGCATTTGAGAATAATCTCCAACCGGAAATTTGCACTTTGGAAGGTACTCCAATCTTCCAACTTCGTTTAAAAATCTCGTTTTGATCGCTCCTCGGCCCAGAATCCAACATATAATTAACAAGAAAATTATAAGTGGATCGAACTGAGAAAAATTTGGTTGAATCTAAGGACCAAATCTAGAAGTCCTTCTTCCCTTGAGTAAGGTTGAAATCCATCAAAATATCTCTTAATGTGTTTGCCTCCTCCTACACTTGATGTTCGAAATCTATATGTCACAGCTACCGTTTCTAACTTCTAAAAAAATCAATTTTAAACGAATTAATTTAATTTTAAATGAAAGAGTTAAACATCAATTTCTCACACCAAAAATATTTTCAATCTTCTGAATTCACTTCTATCCAATGAAACGAAACTTAACCAAAATCCTCAATTGTATCACAGTCTACCGTGGGAGGTCACGGGTAGAGCTGTCAAGATGGCCAGGGTCGACCCGGTTCGGCCCAATAGGACAAAAAGTACAAGTGCGCTGGGTTGGGCCCGTCCAATTGTCAAATGGGTCATGTTTTGTGCAAGTTGCATCAGTTGCCATGTCATTTAATGATGGCCACGTCAGCTTTTTTTTTGGCAAGATTCCAACTCAGCAAAAGAAAAACTGTAAAAGCCCTCTTTGGACTAAATGTCTGAATTTTTTAAAATAGGAGGAATAAATGTCTGAGTATTAAAATAAATGGACCAAATGTCTGAATTTTTAAAAATAGAGGGACCAAAACTATAATTTAACAGATATAATAAAAAATTGGCTAAATAGCACTTTTGGTCCTTTATGTTTGCTCCAGATTTCACTTTGGTCCTTTATCTTTTGTTTGGTCCGTTTTGGTCCCTCATGTTTCGTTTTTGTTTCATTTTGGTCCCTCACGTCAGTTTTGACTAACGGACGCCACGCTGGCAGTTAACTGCTGACGTGGAGTCTTAAAATCATTAAATGACGTGGCAGAAATATATTATTTAATTGTTACTGAAATTACACATATGCATTTTTGTTTTTTAATTTAAATAAACAAAACTTAAATAAACAAATCAACAAATAAACAAAACATAAAATCAAAATCTGAGAATCTTCTTTTCCCTTCAAGAACAACAAGAACATCACCCCTTTCAAACGAAGAGGTGCCTTCATTCAATCTTCGTTCAATCTTCAATCTTCGTTTAATCTCCCTTCATTCAATCTTCAATCTTCGTTCTTCGTTCAACCCAAACGTTTTTGAAGAACAACCCAAACGAAGAGAAGAAGAACGAAAATCTAAAACCATTTTCGCAGAACAACCCAAACACAAAACAACCCAAACGAAGAACAACATATTGAAGAACCTATACGGAGCTGAATCAAAACGGATCTGGAAACCATTGTTTGTGTTATCTGTTGATGCTCATTTGTTTCATTTTAGTCCCCTCTGTTTTTCCTTGGTTTCATTTTGGTCTCTCTCATTGTTTGTGTTGTTTCATTTTGGTCCCTTTCAGATCTAGAAAAACTAAACAAAGAAGATCCGTGAAGAACAGAAGAACAAAGAAGATCAAACCCAGAGAAAGAGAATGATTTGCGATTTCAGTGAAGAAGAACAAAGAACAAAGAACAAAGAACAAAGAACAAAGAACAAAGAACAAAGAACGATTTGCAATCTCAACATATTTGAGTGAAGAAGAACAAAGAAGATCAAACCACCACCATCAACGATTTGCGATTTCTGTGAAACCAAACCACCACCATTAGTGAAATCAAACCCAGAGAAACATAATTCCTAATTCCTAGTTGATTCTGGGCAAACACGATTTCAGGTGTTGAAGATTGAAGATGAACAACTTTTATTGAAGGTGTTGTTGTTGTTGGGTTGAAGGTGTTGTTGTTGAAGAATTGTCAATGTTATTTGTTTTTCATTGTTTATGTTATTTGTTTTTTGTAAAATTTTATTTTCTGATGTGTAATTGTGAATTGGAATTAAATAATATTTTTTTTGCCACGTCATTTAATGAAAATGGACGCCACGTCAGCAGTTAACTGCTAACGTGGCGTCCGTTAGTCAAAACTGACGTGAGGGACCAAAATGAAACAAAAACGAAACATGAGGGACCAAAACGGACCAAAAAAAAGATAAAGGACCAAAGTGAAATCTGGAGCAAACATAAAGAACCAAAAGTGCTATTTAGCCTAAAAAATTACAGAAAGACACGTGCAACGAGGCACATTATGGGTTATGGGAGGATTGGTAAAGCAGATCTTAGTTGATTCAAGCTTTACCGATTCCACCCATGCCTCATGATTTCCATTCCTTCCTCTCTTTCCACTCTCATCTCCATCGCTGTAGTAGCCTTCGTTTATGGTAAGCTTTTCTTCTTTACTTTAGATCTTGAACCTTGGCCGCTTCCTTTCTGTTAACACAGCACAGATCTACTTTATTTTTTCGTTTTAATTAGTTTACGCTCTAGCAAATAGCAATAGCATCTATTAAAAAACCATGAATTTATTGTTATTTGTTTGTGATAAAAAACCATGGATTTATTAAAATAGATGAAACTGGTTTCTGTGGCCAAGGAAGACATTTACAGTGTACCTTTTGGTGATGTTGACGAAAATGGGGCTAAGCACTTGATCATTCGTTTTAAACAAAGTGTTTGTGAAGGTAGACATGAAGAAAGTGAATCACAGACAGACATAAGATGAATGAGAAGGAAGTGAGAAAGTGTGTAGAGGTTGATCTTGAGAAGAAGGAATCATTAATGGTTAGCGTGGCACACCAAAATACTTAATTATCACTCAAAGAGGGTCACATAAGCAAATCAATGTGGAACTAAACGTGCCATGTTTGCTGAATGTGAAGCCGAGTGATATGAATGGAATGGAAGGGGAAGTCTTTTTTTCCTTATTTGGATATTTTTTGATGGAACAAATAAAATTATTATGACGTACTAGGGAAAATGAATTGCAATAAAAATTTGACAATTACAGACATTTGAAAAAAAACTACGCATGCTCTATAGAAAATGACATTAATGTAGAAAAAAGTGGGACAATTAGGGAAAATGTCAAAAAAAAGTGGGACAATTAGTCAGATTTGTTAGATTATACAGCAAGCATTAGTGGTTAGTGTTTTTTTTTGGATAACTTCTAGTGTTTTGTGAAAGTATTTGAGCTTATAATTTATAACATTTTATTTTTAAAATAGTTTATAACTCACCTATTTTTTGTTGCTTGCACGTTTAATTCATTTTCTTTATATATGGTCAAAGCTTTTTTTTTTCTTTTCTGTAAATGCAATGTTATATTATCGAGAGTTAGGAATTAGAATGGGAATTTTTTTTTCTCCTGTAAATAGTATGATTTGATTTGATTTGATTATAGGTAAGAGCATGAATTAGATCTAAGTATTGTTTAGTGTTAACAAAACTTCCAAATGTAAATAGTATGTCATAATTTGATTTACACATACATATAAAATATAAATATAAAGCAATAAATTACAATATTAAAATAAATAATTAGTTGATAATAAATAATTAAATTATTTTAGTTATAAGTAAATAAATAGATTAGACTTTCAAATAAATAAATTAGATTTTCAAGTAAGTATATAAATTAGATTATTAAAATATAAATATTAAAAATTTAAACAATGAATTTTTTTTTATACAACTCAAAGCCAAACTATGAATATCTTAATAGTTAGTTTAATTATCTTGAATTTATAGCAAAATAATTTATACATATTTTATGTGTGTTTCTAGGGTGAGGGTGTAAATCAAATCTCTCACTGGTGAACCACTAAAATTATCTGTAGGATATTGTGTAAAATGTTATGAGTGGTTAAGATTGAATCAATCAGTATTAAATCTCAACTGTTAAGACATTTAATACCACATCCCACAGTTATATTTAATGGTTCATCAGTGAGACATTTGATTTGCAATCTCACTATAGAAGTTCTCATATTTTATATTGATTAAATAAATCTAACTAATAATTAAACATGTACTTTTATGTCAATTTACGTTTATTAGCTAATTCTGTTAATCTTACCAAACACTTCATTTGACATCAGCTAGCTTATCCGCTATAAGCTATACGTTATAAGTTAACTTATTCGCTATCTGCTATCTACTAGTTTATCCGTTCTCCGTTATTTTTTTTGCCAAACAAAGTCTTAGACGAGCACTATAAAGAGATGAATACAAAAAAAAATAAGATCAAAGTTGTAATATGATATTCATAAAGTTAAAATAAAAAGGGATTCTATTCCTTATCACCCAAATTGGAGGGAACTAAAATGGGGTAAGGAGTGAAATGAGATGGAATGGAATCATATCATTTCAATTCAAACATACCCTAACTTTATAATTATCAAATTACAACTTTGACCCTAGCACTAGGGATATGGAGTCATACGCAAATACCACTAGCATTAGGGATAAGGAATCATACGACAAACTAGATATGCGAGGAAAGCATCATAAAAATTGGGTAGAAAAGCGCGTTGATGAAATCAAGAGTCAAGACACGAAGGGTAAAGGATTGTGTTTGATGGCAAACTTCTTGAAGGCGAAGTAAAAGCAAGTTATGAGTATATATATAGTTTGGGTGTGTCAAAATTCCAAACCCTACATATATTTAGAGCTAGAATTGGGTGGCTTACCAGTGCATGCCTGAATGACCACCACCACCAAAACTCATGTTAGTCCAACCACCTTAATAACATTGTGTACGTCATAGGATATCATCACAATCCACCCGACAATCTACCCTCGATTGATGAAGTCATGCACGACACACCACTGCAATTTATGATTTCATACCATTAATGAAGACTTACATCCGCCCCACCATTCATTTACGTCCATCAAATCCTTACTTTGATTTCCATCCACCTAATGAAAACTTCAAATAGCAACAACATTCTTCTGCATTTATAATGGGGAAATCATACGATTTCAACCAATATCAATAACAGAATAGTCGTCAGAAATCTCTCGCCTCAAGTGAGGTAGGAATCATTTACAACTTATTTGTACAAAGTGCAAAAGTGTGGAACCGATAAGTCGATAATTTGAAAATACGCATCCCTTGCCCAATTTGCCCAAGGGATTTTTTTTTTGTACTCCCATCATCTCCCAGCTACCCCCACCGACCCTGCGAAAAGACGCAATTGCCCTTAACAAAATTTAAAAATCCCGAACGTATCCTGATTTCATTTTTTTTTTTGGAAATCGGATTTAGGTAAATCGGATTTAAATTTTTTGGAAATCGGATTTAGGTAAATCCGATTTCCACTAAAAATTTTAAAAAATTTAAATCGGATTTATTTAAGATGGGTAGATCCGCTTTTAAAAATAACAAATCGGATTTACCTTAAGTGGGGGTAAATCCGATTTGTTATTTTTAAAAGCGGATCTACCCCATCATATAAGGTAAATCCGCTTTTAAAAATAACCAAAGCGGATTTACCTTATGTGGGGGTAAATCCGCTTTGTTAACCCAATTAATAAATAAATAAATCAGTTAAAATTTTAAAAACAAATTTCGACCGTCTTTTGGTTCTGTTTAGTGTGTAGTTCGTTAACACGTGACGATATTGTACGTCGGGAGAATAATTTAGGCTAAAAAATCAGTTTTCGGGCAACCTACTCAAATTGTAATGAAACCACATTCTTTAAATCCGAAAAATATCAAGGATCAATACTCCTAAAGAAAGTGACTTCTTTCAGGACTAGGGACCTCAAAATCCCAAATTCCATCGTTTACTATTTTTTATTAATTTTTTAAATTTTTCATAATCTCCAAAAAATCTGAAAAAATTTGCATAATTTTATTTTGGTTTTATTAGATTTTTAGTGGTGTTTTCATAATTTTTGGATCAGTTTTGGCTGTTTAACGGATTTTTAGTAGTATTTTATAACCTTTTTTAAAAAATTAAATAAAAAACAATTTTTTTAATAACAAAATCGGATTTACCTTAGGTGGGATAAATCCGAGTTTCTTTTTTTAGGGAAATCGGATTTACCTTAGGTGGGATAAATCCGATTTTCTCTTTTTTTAGGGAAATCGGATTTATGTACCCACTAGGTAAATCCGATTTCCAAAATAACAAAGCGGATTTACCTCCAGCTAAGGTAAATCCGCTTTGTTATTTTTGAAATCGGATTTACCTATTGGGCACCCCCATATGAGGTAAATCCGACTTTAAAAATAACAAAGCGGATTTACCTCAAATGGAGGTAAATCCGAGCTAATTAAAAATTGGGCAGGGGTATTTTCGGGTTTCACTTTTATGTGGGGGTAAATAGGGAGATGATGGGGGTACATAAAAAAAAAACCCTTTGCCCAATTATATAGCCCATTATGTCAAGCATTTATTTGTTTGCGACGAGCCCACTTCAATGTTGTTAGTCATGATGCCGCCAAGTTCTCCTCAATGGACCACTAATTATATGTAATTCTTATGATATTCGAAGTTTAATAAAATATACTCATAGTATTTTTCTCATTTTCATAGCTTAATTAGCATCACAACTAACATAATTAATAACCTTAATTTTTTTTATCTATAACATCTTAAAATTTTAATAATTATTTTAAAAGCAAAAAAACAGGGTTAGGACTTAGGAATGACACTTTCAAAAGTGCAATTTCCCGAAAGTTCAAAACAGTGAGAGTAAAAATCACATTGGTTGTGCATTTACTATACTCTCCTTCACCAATTCATGTATTGTCATAACGTGAAAATAACTAGCAAAGTATCCAACCAAATTGGCTATTGCAAATCCCGTTGAAACCAATGTTTTAAAACTCGGACTGGTGACCGAGTCGGTGAAGGTACCGGGTCACTAGGTCAAGGGTCGAACCGAGGGGTAGATAGTTGAACCGCATGACCAAAATCGGGACCGCATGACTCAGACTCGGTCTCTATTTCACGAATATTTATGACCTATATAGTATATAATATAAATTTCGTACCTTTAAAATTAATAACTATGTTTATTTTATATAAAAAAAAAAACAATGTTTGTTTTATATCTACTAAAATATAAAAATTAACATCTTAATTTATTAATATTTTTAAATTTATTCATACATAATATTAATATATTTGAAAGGAGGTATTAATATATTGATATACGAGTGTGTTGTCGTGTTAATTACTTGATATACAGAATCAAAATGAAAAACAAACACGGTGGTAGCGCTCTCTATTGTAAAATTAATACATAGTTTTTTTTATAACTATGTAAAAGGAGGTATTAATATAATGATATATAGAATCCAAATGAAAAACAAACACAACAACATCAATGGTGCAGTGGTAGCTCTCATTTGTGTCACTCACAATAGGTCTTGTGTTCGATCCGCAATATGAGAACTTTTTAGACTATTTCCAAGTTTTAACAAAAACCGGTCTGGGTTGCGAGAACCCACCAAGTCAACGAGTTTTAGCAAAACCGGCCGATTTAGGGCGGTTCAGGGCGAGTCAGTGCTATTTAGCCTTTAAAAAAAGTCGGTACTCCCGTTGGCGCTCTAGTTGTCACTACCGTTGGCATTCCCATTGGCATTTTACTCCCTTTTAATAATTATAAAATAGTTATTTGATAATTTTTTTGTAATGAAAAAAAATGAAATTTTAGAAAAATAATTGAAAAAAATTAGGGAAAAAATTGGAAAAAAGTGATTTTAAAAAAGTGATATAAAAAAGTGATTTTTTAAAAAAATGAAAAAAAGTTATTTAAAAGAAATCAGAGAAAAGTGTTTTAAAAAAAAAACTCTGACTTTTACTGTTGCGCACTATAGTCTATAGAGCGCACTGTAGCGCGCACTGTTCCGCACTGTTGCGCGTACTGTTGCGCACTGTAGTGTACTGCTTCGCACTGTAGCGCGTAGTGTTGCGCAGTTTTTTTTTTGTTTTTTTGACTTGCGCAGTGTTTTTTCCAGCTTTTTTGACTTTTGCTGCTCGCTTTTTTTTTGGTATTACATATACCATTTTGCCCTTATTTTTGGACATGTGGCAAGCAGGTAAAATGTCTAAAATGGACTTTTTGGCGGATTGTGTTTGATTATATTTTAGTAGATTCGTTAATTTTGAAACACCTTTACAAAAAATCTCTTTATTATATCACTCATAAAAAAATATTGATTTCATTTGGGCAAAATTAAAAAATAAATGTTGTACAAGTTTTATTCGATTTCATATTTTGACAATAAAATTATATTGACTCCTTCTAATTTTTAGCTAGAGACATACTTTTAGTTTGCATTCTTTACATCGTAGAAATCGGTCTAATTAAAAATCATACCACGTAACGCGATTAACCCGTGCGGATGCACGGGTATGTTACTAGTAATAATAATAATAAATGCATTGATTCATCCTAAACAAAGTTGTTAAAGTGGGTTACAACTCGTACATTTACGTGGCCCAACTCAACTCGATGGTTTGCAAAAATCACGGCTCACGAAACCCCTAAGTAAGCACTAAGCATACCTCCACACCCTAAGTTGCGAGTTGAGGTGGTTTGAGCCGGGCTGGCCTTCTTTAGAAAATACATATATATATATATATATATAAATCGAAAATAAAACCCTTCCCATATACTCCAAGGTGAAGTCAGAATAAAAACCTTCCCATATACTAGTACATACATACATACATACATGGTAAGAAGACTACCTTTTTTTTTTGATAATTCATGGTAAGAAGACTACTTATGGATGCATTTACTTAAACACCCAATTATTTGGCTAACTCAAGGGTTGACGTGTCTACTTTAGAAGCACCAAGCTTAAGTGAGTGAAAGAAAAACAGAGCCAAGTTTCAAGTACTTTGGATTAATGTGAATGCATAGTAACATGCTTGCTTATACGCATAACCACGCCAACCGAGTCCATGAAAAAGGGGAATCGAATCAAAACGAAGAGAAAGGCACAGTAAAAGTAGTAAAAAAGTAAAACTAATGTTTTAAAACTCGAACCGGTGACCGACTCGGTGAAGGTACCGGGTCACTGGGTCAAGGGTCGGACCGAAGGGTCGACAGTTGAACCGCATGACCAAAACCGGAACCGGATGACTCGGACTCGGTCTCTATTTCGAGAATTTTCAATACCTATATAGTATATAATATAAATTTCGTCCCTGTAAAATTAATAACTATGTTTATTTTATATCTACTAAAATGTAAAAAATTTCCAAATTTTTAGGACCTATATATTTCATACTTGTAAAGAGGATGAGCATACTTGACTTTTAGGAAAAGAGGTACCAATTATATATATTTGAAATAAATAATATTCTCAATAAGATTGGTAGCCTCATGGTAGCGCTCAACATTTGCTTTCAATAGGTCAGGGGTTCAAACCCCACTAATGACATTTTTGTTGAGGGTTTTGAGTCTCTTTTGTTTTAAGTAGTTTAGAAATAGTCTCACATCGGATAGAATGAACAGAACATGGAGGAAATGAGATATAAAAGCAAGTATGTCAATGGGAAACATACTTACCTAGATGGCAATCACCAGTGGGGGCTTGCGTTCGCGCGGCCCCTCCCAATTACAGTTCAAAGATTTGATAAAAAATAAAAAAATGGACAACCCGGTCCGGTTTGAGCCGGGTCACCGGGTTGCCGGTTTTCCCCAAAACCGGCCGGTTTCCACCGGTTCCCACCGGTTTGGTGCATAACCGATCCAAAGACTTGACCGGCTCGGTTAACCCCCCGGTTCCCGGTTCGACCGGTCCGACCGGCCGGGCCGAGCCGGTTTTTAAAACACCAATAAAAAAGGAGGAAAAAGAGCAGAAATCACCAACAACATTAGGAAAGGTAAAAGGCAAAGAAAGAGAGGATAATAGTGTTTGCTTTGCGCATGCGGGATCCAAAGCGTTGCCGTAAAAAAGAGCCAACCAAGGCACCAACCAAATTTTGTTGCGTCAGATACAGTTTCGAGGCCTCACGCGCCGCTACTTGTTCACCCTTCCTCAGACACACTTTCACATCTTCGTGCACACAATTTCTCTTTTCCTATCCCCAATCATTGAAATCAAATCCCTTTATTTTTTATTTATGGTATTAATGATAATACTCATTATTTGATTTTTAGTTATTTTAAAATAAGTTCAATTTCACAAAAAAAATACGTTAACTAGTTTAGTTCTTAACATATTTTTATACTCCCCAGTCCCCCTCCCCATTTTGTTTCTAGTTTAATGTTTAATGTTTTGAGATAACCTTATGAAAAATGGAAGAGAATGGTTGAAAGAAATCAGACATGCAATGGTGATGATCTCTTCTTCTTTTCTTCTCCTTTCACGCCTACTCTCTCTCTCAAGTGCTTCTTTCTTAAGTTCTGGAATTGTTTTCATGAGTGTGTGTGTTGTGTTTCAGTTTTGATAAGCTAAAGTTTAAAATGAGGCAAAAAGGCCATACTACCCTTACTAATTCTCACTTAAATTCATTCTAATCCATAAGCACTCAACAATCCATATAACTTAGCAATTTAAATAGCATTTCTATAATCCTGGTATGCTTAGGACTCGATCCATTATTTCATCGAACAAGCCTTCAACATGAGTCAAATTGACGATTTTACCTTGTGCTCTAATTCCCACAACTCTCAGAATTCCAATAATATTGCATATAATTCATATGATTGAGCGATTAAATATTGCTTTCGCAACATAGTCATATCTGAGACTCGATTTATCATTTAATCGAATAATAGATCGTGAGTTAATTTCGTAAACCGAAATTAACGAAACTAGGGATGTTACAAGAGGCGATAGTAGATAACCTTGAGAAAAATAATTAATAGTTCTTAACTTATTTTTAATGTTTTATCTCGACACATAGATAAATGAGAATCATTTATTAGATGTAAAAAATTTTCATAATAAAGAGGGTCAAGAGTGGAAAAATATTAAATGCTTCATTAAAAATAAAAAACAATAATCAATTTGGGGACAAATTGATTTTGCTAAAACAATAAACAAAAGGGGACGGAGGGAATACTTTTTTTTTTCTTTCAAAAAAAATGTTTAGTTCTTTATCTTTGGTACTTTAGCCATTTAATTCTTTTTTAAAGAACTAAATCATTTAACTCGTTTAGTATTTAATACTGTATTTGGTCCAATTTATAAGCGACAATTCAGTTTTTGGTATAACTGATGTATCTAGTTTATACACCAATTACATAAATTATTTAAAATACTAAAAGCTGCATTGTCTCGTATAAAATAGGACCGGAGGTAGTACTATGTTAAGAAATTTTGTATCTATAAAAGCAAAAAGGACCGGAGGTAGTACTATGTTAAGAACTTTAGTAAACTGCAGTTAATTTTCTAGCTCTCATATAAAAATAAGCGTACTGGTATTTTCTAAATTATCGTTGATGATATTTATTGCTGGAGCATTGAAATTTGTTTCTTGAAAGTAAAATGAGTCATTAAGCATCAAAATATAATAATAATTTCGGGGTATTTTTGGAATACTATCTTTGAATATAAGCGAAAGCAAATAAAATTTATTTATTTTTAAACCTAATTATTTGAAACTTTTTTTGTGTTACAATTGAGTCGGATCAGTATTATCCGAGTAAAGAGAATTTGAAAAAGAAAACTAAATAAAAAGCTACTCCCTCATGTCTCTAAGCAAAAATAACTATTTTTATGGTGATTAAATTTACTAAGTTAAATTTATATTTAACCAAATTTACTAAGTTAACTCTTTTTAATATTTAAAAAAAAATCTCTCATTTCACTATATGGTCAACCAGTTAATTAAGAGTCCGTTTGTTGGTCTAGATAGGAAAACATGGTGAATTAATCTTGTCACCTATGCTATCATGTCTCCGTAGTTAAAATATTATCTCGAATATGAACTGGGTAAGAAACCAATATATGATAGGATAAAAAAAGACTTTCTTCATTTACCCTTATAAAATATTTTTTAAAACATATTTAAAAAATGAAATTTAATTATATATATATATATATATATATATATATATAAAACCCAAAATTTGAAATTTAAAAATAAATTAAATTAAAAATACTAATATTTTTTTTAAAAATAATGTATGAGTTTATAACAAGGATAACTTTGTTTTTTTTTCATTATATAAAGATTAAAATTAAAATGAATTGAAATCAAAATATTAAAATAAGTGACAAAAAATTTAAAATAAAACTATTATTAACAAATAAAAAATAATTTAAATTTTTTTAACAATTTTTTCGGTTGATATATTTCCGTAAGTTTTATTAAAATCCTTGGATGGTTGATATAACTCTTATGACACAATTATGACGTAATGCTGAAGTAGAATATGACACGACTACCATTACGTGGGACGCAGCCCATATGCTCCTCGGGTTCCATTATGTTGTCGCCTAACCTAATTGAAGTCAATTATGGAAATGCATATAGCTTGAGATGGTTGATGAGTGGGTGTAATTGGTTTTTATAAAGTAAAAAAAAGACTCATTATGGAGATAAATTAAATGGCCAAACATAAAACTTTTTACTTTAGATAATGTTTGGGAGTTTTTGAGGGAAGGATTTGGGAAAAAGGAATGAAGAAAGGGAAGAAGGAAGGGGAGATCACACCTAGAATATAAATTTTATTTTTTTCACAATTCTAAAACTCTTCAAAATGGGGGAACTCACAAATTATATTAGAGGGGTGTTTTGGAAGGCTTGGAAAAAATCTTCAAATTTCTTCCATTTTGTTATAATTCTCTCAAATGTGGGTAACTTACCCAATTTCAATTTAACATAACACCCAACTAAGTTAATATCAATGTGATCTAAACGTACAAATATACAAGTAAATCACGTGACTCGAAGGAATTTACCTTTTAGGTGAGATCTAGATTGGTTTTAAGAAAATGTGGGTAACTTACTCAATTTTACTTGTATTCACTCAAAATTTAACACATATATCACAATAATTTAACATGAAGGTGGTTTAAAAGTATAAATATATTAAAATTGACAAAGATAGTTGATTCCACAAAAAAAAGTGGCTAATTTTATTGATTCCACATCACATTGAGTAAATTAACCACATTTTTTCAAGGATATAACCTAGACTTTACCATCATTTATACGTAGAGATAATAATTTTTAGAAAACATTGTCTGAGGGCTTGAGCACCCAAAGTTATGTATCCCAATTGTGAAACAAAACGAAGCTAATGCCAAGCCAGCATGGCCGCTTCTGAGTTTTAATGTTTCTTTTATTATTTCTTGTCTTTCCATAGTAAAAGTGGGGTAGTTCTAAGGTGAAAGAGGAAACCAAATGTTTCACCGGTGAAACATTAATATGACTTACTATTGTAGGTAATATGGGGTAAGTTTTATAATTTTAAAATTTTATAATAAAAAATTAGATATATTACAAAATTACTTTTAGGTCTCTCATCATCTCTTTGTTAATCACTCAAATAGCTTCATTGTGAAATCCTATTTCTCATCCTCTAAAAAATCGTAGAACCCTAATCATCTGTCACTAGTTGGAATAGAAATGCTGAACCCTAATCAACTCTCATCTCTCACCATCGTCTCCTTGTTCTCATTTCTTCTCAATCCCTGCTAGTGTATTTTATCCATTAGACCATCCTCACGAAAAAAATGTCATCAACGAAGTCATCACCTCATCATCGTCCATCGACACTACACTAAGGGTTCGACGGTGACTCTCCAGCGTTTCTCCACACCGGCCACCGGAAACTAAGGGTTCGACGGTGACCACACGTGCGGGCCCTGCTCAAGTAGCGTAGCCTTCGCGATTTGCCTTCCCCTCTCTCTCCTCGCCGTCACCGTGTTCACCGCCCTTCGAATTGGCCAGAAACTCGACCAAGATTTCTATGAGGAGGTAATGTCACCATAAAATCGTTCTCTAAACTCTAAATATAACCCTTTGGTGAAACGAGTTATGGTTCTGTCTAAATTTGTAAACTTTGTATCGTGTATTCAACGTGTTCGATAAAATTCCCCATTTGTGTTTTTGAACAATTGCATTCACACACCTTTAAAAGATGATTGTCTGGATTTGCTTATTTTGCTTTATGTACTAAATTACTCTAGACTGTTTAGTAGGGCTTATAGAACTATGTTTGTTGCAATGTTTTTTGCAAGAGTCTGACTTGCTTACTCTGACTTGCTTATTTTCCAAGAGTCTGTGCTTGTGAGCTGAAAGAACTATGTTTGTTGCAATGTTTTTCATGGTGGCATTTTGAATAAGGTCTTGGGTTTGGTGTGGTCTATAAGGGTAAAATTTCATAGAACAGGCTGAAATAAGCATGGGTACATTAAGTTTGAGGTATATTTCCAAATATTTCCATAACAGAGTGGTATATTTCCAAATATTTCCAGTTCATAGTTTTCCTGTTTTTGTTCTTGTGCGCTTGGGCACCCTTATGCTGATTCACGCTTATATGATTAGCACTTAAATAATAAGTGCTTCTATCTAAGCTATTTTAATAATCAAAGATTGTGATTGAACTATTTTTACATAAGCTTTAAGCTGTTTTTCATAAGCTAACTAAGAAATGGTTCATGGTCATGTGAGAAACTATCTCCATAAGTTCTGCCAAACACTCACACATGTACTTGTGCTGTTGTGCATGTAGCTTAGTCTAATTAAGTTGTTCATGAGCCAATCTAAAGGCACACTCTGTATGGTGATGCGATACTTCATCGTCTTGCATTATTTTTCTTGTGCAGATTTTGATTTGTCTGATGCACAACAAGAACACGCTCTGGCTGCAACCCTGCAACCTCTCTGGTGTATCTTCAGTTATTAACTTTTGAAGTGTCATTTTTTTCATCACCTAGATCTTGGTTTCCTGTCCTTTATGTCCTATACTATAGCAGCAAGTCCTTGAGAAAAAGAGCTTCAAAACCTGTTAGTACCCTTACTACTTTGTATCGTGTATTCAACGTGTTCGATAAAATTCCCCATTTGTGGTTTTGCACAATTGCATTCACACACCTTTAAGAGATTGTCTGGACTTGCTTATTTTGCTTTATGTACTAAATTACTCTAGACTGTTTAGTAGGGCTTATATAAAAATAACTTATGACAAATTAATAAGCTGTTCTCTCACTTCTCAGCTTATAAGCTGATAGGTTATGGCTTATATGGAAATAGTTTTACTTTATACTTTTAATGGTTTATAGTTTATATGGAACTATTTCTATATAAAGCTATAAGATGATTCTATAACCAAAGTATAAAGTAAAACTATTTCCATATAGCTCTCTAGAATAGTTTCCATGAGGCTCCAGAATAGCTTCCATGAGCTCCATCTTACAGAAAAATTTCTCTAGTTTCCAGAAGGTCTCCAGAATAGTTTCCATAAGCTCTATCTTACATCTTAAAAGATCTTACAGAATAATTTCCATAAGCTCTCTTGGAATAGTTTGTAAAAACACCCGATACCTAATATGGATATCGTTTTTCTTTATTTTAACTTTTATTATAGAAATGGATTATACAAATATTAACATTTAGAAATTTTTCTTCCAAATTACAAAATAATGTTATTAATATTGTTTTTTTTAGTAATTACTCACTAATAATAATCATAGTCATGAATAATTAATTTTTATATGATTTTATTAACATTAAAGTCTTCGATATACAAAGTTACTGCTTAGAGATGCCGATTAAGTAAACCATTTAAGGAGAATTTTAATCAAAGATCAACTTCCAAGAGTCTGTGCTTGTGAGCTGAAAGAACTATGTTTGTTGCAATGTTTTTCATGGTGGCATTTTGAATAAGGTCTTGGGTTTGGTGTGGTCTATAAGGGTAAAATTTCATAGAATAGCCTGAAATAAGCATGGGTACATTAAGTTTGAGGTATATTTCCAAATATTTCCATAACAGAGTGGTTTTAGAAAAATGGACATGGTTGCGTATTTCCATAACAGAGTGGGTATCAAATTTTCACTGAAATTATATATCTTTGATGTCTACTTACAAATTGTTCACTTATAAAAGTTGCATTGAAGTAAATATCGGCTTGCAGAATGTTGGTGGACTGAGGAGTCTATCTTTCTTGCATTAGTTAGCCAATCTAATTTGCATGGAGAGTGGATATCAATTTTTACTTCTTACTTAGGACTTCAAAGTTTGGTAACTACCCATGTACAATTTAACTTCTATTTTAAGTCACTGATTCTTTGTTATAGTCTATCCTTCAATAATGAGTTTTAATATCCACATTTGCTGCCATTGGACACTGCTTCAGATGCCACACAGTGAAGGTTTTTGCTTTAACTTGAACAATCCAAATAATTATAATTATGAGAGAACAAAGCGAGTTTTTGTTTGAGATATTAATTTATATATTTGTTTTTTTTTTGACAAAAATTTATATATTTGTTGGTCTCCAAGATTTACTTAATTTATTTGTGTTTCGCTGGTCTAGCACATGTAGGAGTGTTACCCCACTCTTTGCTTGTTGAGTGTGCATACTTGATTATCTGTTACTTAAATGGTTTATATGGATTTATATGTGCAGGAATTTAGGGAATCCATACTCCATCTTCTGGGGTTGAAGCACACATGCAAATGGATGAATCAGTTGTATTTGAGAAGGTAGAATGAGAACTTGCATTTAATTCTAATGTTACTGTATTTGATTGGTACTGTTGTTGGAATTATGTTGTTTGTTGTGGTAGGGACTTGAAGACTCGTCAGCTGGGTTAGAAGATGAAGCGGCATGTGAGATCATGGACGATGATTCCATTAGTGTTGACATTGACAAAGGTAGTGTTGACATTGACGATGATGATTCCACTAGCGTTGATGTTGATGAAGGTAGTGTTGATATTGACGAAGGTAGTGTTGACGATGACGAACGGACTGAAAGAATTATCAATATTGATAGTATGGAGGATATTCTTAGCATGGACCTGAAGGAGTTAAGCCCTCATGAAGCAAGAGAATTTGAGTTTCCAAGCTTGGATATCGCTTATGAGTTCTACAACCGATATGCTAGACTAAATGGGTTTGCAGTCCGCAAAAGCAATATCCTCCGAAGCAATAAAAAGGAAATACTGCAGCGAACGTTTGTCTGCCACAGACAAGGGTTTAGGGAGGATAGAGGTTTAACAATAGAAAACCGTAAGCGTAAGTGTAAACCCGAGACTCGATCTGGATGTGAAGCGAAATTTCGGGTGCATATTGATTTGCTGTCACAACGGTGGCGGATAACTGTTTTTACTGATCGACACAATCATGAGCTTTTACATGAAGAGTACGCTGGAATGCTTGCTGCGCATCGAAGAATGAAAGAGTCGGATATAATGCAGGTGAACGACATGTTAAAGGTTGGTATAGGCCCGTCTCAAGTCTATGGTTGTTTTGCAAGCCAGTCAGGAGGGTACGAAAAGATAGGGTTTCGGAAAAAGGATATATATATATAATCAGATAGGAAAACAACGTCTTTTGCAACGGTGTGATGGTAAAAATGCTTTACACTATCTTAATGGGCTGGCATCAGATGACCCTTTGATGTTTTATCGTCACACCATTGACGGCGAAGGTAGGCTTGAAAACTTGTTTTGGTGCGATGGTATAAGCCAAATGGATTACAAAGTTTATGGTGATGTGTTGGCATTTGATGCAACATATGAAAAGAACAAATATCACTGCCCTTTAGTGGTGTTTTCTGGAGTTAATAACCATAATCACAGTATTATATTTGGTGGTGCAATTGTTGCACATGAAACAGAAGAAACTTACGTGTGGGTTCTTGAACAGTTTTTGGAAGCAGTATCAGGTAAGTCACCTATATCTGTCATTACTGATGGTGCTCTTGCAATGAAGAATGCTATAAAAAGAGTATTTCCGAATGCTTATCATAGATTGTGTGCTTGGCATCTAATTCGTAATGCAACGTCCAACGTTGGAATTCCCGAATTTGTTGGCCGATTTAGGAAATGCATGTTGGGTGACTATGAGATAGGTGAGTTTCGTCGTAAGTGGGATGAAATGGTTGACACATTCAAGTTGCGTGACAACAAGTGGGTTACCGAACTGTATGCAAAGAGAAAGATGTGGGCCACAGCTCATATTCGCGGCAATTTTTTTGCTGGGTTCAGAACTACCTCTCGATGCGAGGGGTTACATGCAGTATTGGGGAGGTTTGTAAACTCACGATATAATTTGGCTGATTTTTTACTGCATTTTCATCGATCCCTTAATTACATGCGTTATAAGGAGGTTGAGGCCGACTTTGCTTCTATTTACGGTGATCATGTGCTACAAACAAGACGTCGAAGCATGGAGCGCCATGCTGGGAAGTTATTTACTAGGGAAATATTTTTTATATTTCGAGATATTCTTGAAAGGTCTGCCGATATGGTCGTGACAACACGCCATCAAACTTACACATATTTCATATACACAGTTTGTAAGTACCAAGCATCTAAGAGAGAGTGGAAAGTATCATTTTATCCATATGATAATGTGTTTAAATGTTCTTGCAAGAGGATGGAATCATTTGGCCTCCCATGCGAGCATATTGTTGCTCTACTGGTTCTGTTAGATATTGCAGAATTGCCAGAGACTTTGGTGGCAGCTAGGTGGACAAAGAATGCGAAGGAAGCAACATGTAGCACAAACAAACATTGTCCGAAACATTGGGATACAGACAAGTCGTCGAGATATTGTGCTCTTATGTTTCGATATATGCGTTTGAGTAAGTTGGTAAGTGAGAGTGGGGATGATTTCAACGAGCATATGGAGCAAGCAGCTGCTAATATTCGTCAGATGGAAACAAAGAGGGGCTTACATGTTAGTGGACCCACAAATTCAGGTCAAGAAGACGACCACGAGATACTGAAGGATCCTGCTGTAGTTAGAACTAAAGGATGCACAGGTGCATCTTCTTCGCATACTCATAAGAAAAGGAAGCAGACTCAGTGTTCTACTTGCGGTAAAGTCGGTCATAATAAGCAAACTTGTTCGATGAGGGTCAGAGAGAGAAGGTAAGATTTGTCTCTTTATTTACTTTGTTAATTTTGATGAATACATCTGGGAGATATGCATTTGTGATCTATATGGATATGGGCAGAACTCTAATTAGTTGATGCTGCTTGTAGATTCTACTGTCTGTATTTATAGTAACCTTTCATATTAGTAGCCCCATAAGGGAAATGCTCTGCTTGAATTTGTTGTTTGAATAGTACTATCAATCAATGGGCACAACTATATTTTACCAGGCCTATTTTTGAGGACCTAAATTTGATTTGAATAGACTATTGAAATTTGAAATGGCCTTGTTTCCTCTGAATGATTGCTTTTGTTCCATATTTGTTACAATTACCGAAGTATATTGTTTTAATCTTCCTTTCAATGCTTTGTTCTTTTAAGTTTCTGCTTACTGCAGTTAAGAGGTCAGGTGGAAATTCTGAATGTCTTTTTTTGATAATAACGTCTTTATAGGGGTGGTCGGTCCATGGATCGAAGGAGGTCTCCCCCACGTTATAGAACTCGCTCTCGCAGCCGTGACTACTATTCCCCTCCTCATGAAATAATCGATTATTCATGTTACAAGATTTAATTTGACTGCCACTAAGACTATACCCAAGAGTACACTGCAACAAAACAATATTATCGAAAGAGACAGAGCAGTATCATTAGACACAATCTTCAGAAATAGGACCATGATGGTATCATATTGTAATGTTTCTTACAACACGAAATTGTATTTTACAATTTACAAAGAAAATAAAAAACTATAGATAGTGCTCCCTCTTATCTGTGCAACTCTGAATAGTCATGTGAGGAAAAACAAGAAGCCACAGCAGCACACATAGGAAAATCCCATTGGAATTCAAGAGAAATATAGGATATTTTCTAGAACCATTCGGTTGGTACAATATACATGGGAGTCTTGGTACAATATATGAAAAGAACAAATATCACAGCCCTTTAATTGAAGAATTTTTTTTTTTTCAATTTGACAAGCTAACAGAACTACAGAAGGCATCTCCAGGGTGAAGTTTCCATTTTTCTGGAACTCTTTTCCGTATTCGAACTTCAACTCGCAAATAATCAATGCCGTGTTTTACATCAAATATGTCCTCGAAATTACTGCAAAAAGAAAAGAACAATGCGCTAATGATCTATGACAAATAATAGACTTCATTGCAAAAGGATCCAAAAGAAAGATGCACTAATCTTAACTTCGGATGCTATAAGTATGTTTTGTAGTTTTGGTACCAAATCATGAGATAATGTTGAATAGTCCATCCATATGAATGCTGCTTTTCGCACTTGAAGAAACTATATTAAAAGCCTCCTCTATTTGATCCACCACTTTGAGATAAAACAACCTACTCATGATAATTAGTTGGTAGAAGTAAATTCATAAGATGGAAATAAATGATATACTTATCAGAAGGGGGCCTAAAGCAACAAAATGATCTTCTAAAGTTTTTCATACAAGCCAAAAGAGAAAAACAAAAAACAAAAATAAGAAAGTGACCATGGATAACATACAAGTATAGAACTGCATATTCACCACAGTAACGGCAAGCTGCATTAGGGGATCTATCCATGTTCTCCACCTGTAAACTGATTTGCATAAATGTAGGAAGAAAGCTAGAACATATGGAGATTAAGGAACAAAACAATCTCAAATAAAATTCACAAACATAATGATGTCGAAAATCATGCATAAATTCTTACTCTAGGATAGCAGATTCGTATTATTCAATGACAAACCATTTATTGAATTACTGATCCCATCTTCATACCTAGTCCTATTATCCTCATTCGGTGTCTCTTTCATTAATAGTTTTGAAATTTTAAAGGGTGCATACACAATATGAACATGCTGTACAAGAAAAAGAAACTTGGTGGAGGCAAGAGATAAAAAGAAAAAACAAACAAGGAAAAATTAAACATAAGTGCAATCTAATTATCTCTATCTCCATAGTAGACATTTGAACCACATGAACACTATTGTTTCTATCAAACCAAAAAATTCAAATCAGTCACATATAAAAATTTACTAGTTTAAAAAAAGGAGGTAACAGACCTTCAAAGAGAAACATTGCATGCTAACTTATGCTTGAGCAGTCAGGACAACCATCAACCACATGCAGTGGATGAACAATGTTAGCGATACAAAATATCTTCAGAAGGACCCTCGGCGCAGAGAATATGAGCGGCGAAATGAAATTTACTTCACACCCCAGGAGAAAGCTAATTCACAATAAAATCCAAAACAATGAAACAATTTCCAAAAGGGATAAAGAAAGGTCCATTCGGTGACAACAACTATATTTGGGATAGCAATCCTATTTGTACATGCAGAAGTTATTTGTCTTACGGTACCAATTTCAATTGCAAAAGAAATGAAAAATGGAAGAAGCTATTACCTGAACACCATAACCAAATAATTCTCTTAGAACTGTTTCAGCTTCTGACAAAGATGATAGAGGCAACATCCATAACCTGTGGACTCAACAAAATTCATAAGGATAACATTGATGGAAGGGTGGAGAAACATAACAATCTTTAGCATTCCAACAAGAAGATTTAAGGATTCTTCGCAAATCAGGAACTATTACCTTAGTGCCATGGTACTTCTTAAAATTGTAGTCGGCCAGCACTTCCATCATCTCAGTTCGTCGTGAACTGAACAGGTAAAGCTATCGCATGCCATTTTGCATCTCAGTTTGCTTCTTTACGAAGACGGGCCTTTCTAGTAAAATGTTTAGCTCATGGTTATCAAACCAAACCTAAAAGAACAAGATAAGAACCGCTAACATAGAAAAATAAGTTACTAGAATGATTTATGTATGTATCACACTAGCCTATATTATTTTTCCTGTAGTTGTAGCAGCTAAAAGAGATCATTGCAGTAAGTGTTATCGACATTACATTAGAAACCATTAAAGGCAAACAACTAACTAATCAAACATACCAGAGCTAACCACCATCCCTATGAGTGATTAAATTCTACACCCTATAATAATCTATCCAAAAATGTTCTTCTTCAGAAAATTATTGCTTTCCTTGTCATTTTCAAGGGTCTATTCCTCTGCCATGTACCGTTATTCTGTTCCTCCTACTCTGTATTGCGACCTCTGACGACAAAAGTTATACTACAATCAGCCACAGGAAACTACATATCAAAATCTTCACTGATTCGCACCTCTAGTTTAAAACAACAGAGCAATATGAACAAGAAATAACATTTTTAAGCAATAGTGGCGCATTCCCTGTGTCTGATTGAAACAAACTAGGATCAATAGATCAAAGAATCATTTTAATAAATGCACACCCTAATTGTAACATGAGATCATCTAAAGAAAACCTAAACAAACAAGGAACGAAAGGAACGAAAGGGATCAGATCAGCGCAAAGATACTTACACCAGGGCATGCCGAGGGTTCCAAAATCCAAGTCAAGGTCATCGAGGCCAAAGAATCCAGCAGGAGGAAGAGGAGATACAGATGGGAAATACTGGCCACAGAAACATATCAAAAAGGGAGAGAGATTGAAACAATAAAATTGAAAATGAAAACAACGGAGGGGAGCGCCCCTTCAACGACGCCAGCAACTTGGAAGACTCATCGCAGGACAAGAAGAAGCGAAATTCGTTGCCGATCATGTGAACTTGTTGGATTGTGTTTAACTATCGGAATTGTTAGGGTTCTTTGCCAGACGGAAACTGTTGCCAACCGAATTGCAATTGACGGAAACTAGCATTGACGATTCTCATTGCAATTTCGTTGGATTCTCATTGTTGGATTGTGTTTAACTAGCGGTGACGGAAACTGCTGCCAACAGAATTGCAATTGAGAATTGGCTTTGATGTGTGAAGCACGATTGTCATTCTCAGATTCTCGATTGCAATTTTCTTAATAAAACAATGTTTTCAAATTACAATAAAGGCACCGAGAGGTGTGATTTGGGCCGAAATACCAATTTATAGTTAACCTGGTAATCTAGGTAAAGATTAAAAATCTCAAAAAATCTCAACCATTCAAATTATTTTAGATTAAATCGTACGGCTAGAATTAATGTTTCACCGGTGAAATATTTGGTTTGCTCTTTCACCCTAGAACTACCCGTAAAAGTGTGAGTACAAATATAATTAGTTGCTAATAGGATATACACTACAAAAAGTCGTGTATTACAGACAACTAATTTCCAGCAGTTTTGAGCGTTGGTAATATCTAGACAGTATCCCGATAAAAATTTCAACTAAAAATTTCGAAGCCAAAAAACCGTCAATAATTACCGACTGTTTAGCTACCAATAAGCATTACCTACGGCGTTTTTATTGGTGGCCGTCGGTAACCTGGAGCTACTACGTTGCTATGTTAGAATCGGTTTTGGAGATGCAAAAATGGGGGTTATGGTTCATATGAGAAAGAAGATGAAGTTAATATAACTCTTGAGAGACCAAAAGAACCCAAAAATCAGGACCAAAATGCCCCCTTTAAAATTTAACCCACTTATGTGACACATGGGTGCCTAACGGACACCTCATCATACAAACGTATCTGCAACCAAACGACTGAATTTCAATGGAATATAATAGATGACAAACGGGATCCCTATTAATAAATGTAAGTGACTTAGTTAAGTATTAATTATTCTCGGGAAACAAATTAAACACCGGGTATTTTGTCATGGATGAAATTGAGTTTTCACTCAAAAAGAAAAGGAAAAATAGAAAACAGCTAAAAGAAGAAGGAATCTGTAGCGCTGACTAATTGCTATGCTTTTTGTAATCTCTTGCTCTTTTCTATTCTGGAGTGGTGGCCAAATCTATAGTAAAGTGATTGAGCTGCACATTTTTGTTAGTACACAAATGTGTTCTTTCGTTATCATGCTCAAAAGTGTGTCTCATATTTAGTCTTTGATCATACCAGCAATGTGGTAGACAACGACTTTGGTGTCCCTTATATTTTCTTATTTTCCATATCTTTATTTTTTGGTTACCCATCCCACTCACAGACCCTTTTGTTACTTGCTAGAAGACAAAAAATTTGCAACCTTTTTGAACCCTTACGATCATTACACAATAATTGGGATTAAAGTTTTTAAGAGGAAAATATGAACATAACACAATCAATTATGCATAAGCAAAGGATTAAAATCTTTGAATGAGCTGGAATATGGTCATGGTTAAAGAAAACAAAGGAAGATTGCATGAAGGCAGTGTAGAATCTGCGACTGTCTTTTTCACATTTACAGCAACTACTCCTAAAATTTCAAATACGCATGCCATTGTGGCTAGTTCAAAATGTTGACGTTTCTTGTGGAATCCACACTAGATATCAACTCATCGAATAATGCACGTTGGATCAACTCGTGAATTCTAAATGCTTATTGAACTATCCAAATAAACATACAGTTACAAAATACATGAAATATTGTGTTTCTCTTTCACTTTGGTGTTCTTGAGTTCCTATTATTTTGGAAATCCCCAACAGAATACACGTTTCATGATAAAAAAATCTTAAAATCCCTAAGTTTCAATAAATTATAAAGCTAAAATGATTAAAACAGTATTAACATATTTTCTCTTTTATCTATCTGTTGTGAATTTCTACATGTATTTTTTAAAAATTATCTTGTGAGGCAACTCCTATTTTTGTTTGAGGGGAAAACGAAGCCAAGATCTGTACACGAGAAGTAGGGACGTAAAAAATGCAACTGCGTACTAGTTAAGAGAAGAAACATAAATAGTGAAGGTGAACCCTACCACAAAAGAGGCAACCCCTATGATTTCGTTAAAAAAATGCAAGGGCAATTTCACTAGCCGCAAAAAAAAGTCACTTAAGTTCTGTGTTTTGTCACAAATCTCCACATTTTCTCTCTCATCTAGTGCAAATGCTTCTCTTTGGAAGCTGGTACCATAACTTCTCATTTTAACATACGATTTTTTTTTCAGTAGCATAATTTTTCAATTTGGGGATGAAGATGAAGTGGAGAAAGAGAAAAGAGAAAAGAGGAGAGGAACAGAGGGAGGAGAGAGCTAGAGAGAGGGCAAAGCGAGAGAGATGGACAATGAGAAGAGAGAGGTCGTAGTTGTTGTGATGGCGGCACGATGGAGAGAGAGAGAGAGAGAGAGTGAGTGAGAGAGTGGTGATGGGATTAGGGGATGAAGATAGAGCTTTTTGGCAAAAGTGCACTTTGGTCCTTTATGTTTACTAAAATTTCAGTTTGGTCCTCCAAGTTTTTTTTTCCAATCACTAATACCAACTAAGCATGTCATGTCACTTGTTAATAGCCAGTGTGGCATCCGTTAACATTAGTGGACAAAAAAGTTGAAAAATGATTACTTCGACACAAATTTGAAACATAAAAAACTAAAGTGAGAAAAAAACATAAAAAACCAAACTAAAATTTTGATGAAATATGAAAATCATAAATACATTTTAGCCGTACTTTATACTAGTACCAAACAAAAATACTACTCCTAGAAGAATTTCTTGGCTCACTAGTCACCTCACTTTGGTGCTCTCATTAATTACTCAATCATCCGCATCAAAATGGACACACAAATTGGTGGGGTTAGCTAGCTAGGTGCACCTTGGGCCAATCATCCGTCCCCATATCCATTCTTCACTTCAATCTAGGTTAATGCCCCACTATCTCACTCTTTCCTTTCCCAACCTTCAATAATAAGGTAATAAATCCAAAAAGCTGCCCATAAAAGCCTCTGCTTTGATCTAAGTGAGAAATATTTAACCAACACCAACAACACACCAATTTTCTATCCTTCAAACAAGCCACGTTCACATTCACATACGCAGACAAACAAACCCCATCAAACCCCTCTCTTCATCAAAATTCCAAGAGCTTTGAAAACCGAGTTAGTGGAGTTTTTCCCATTCCCCACAAACATGCCCTTAGCCATATTAGACCAACAATTTCAACTCTTGCTTTTTCATTTTCATTTTTTCTTCCCTCACATGCATTAGTAACAATAATAATAATAATAATAATAATTCAAAACCAAAAGCTAAAATCTCGCCTTTATATACGACCCATCATGTCACCCCTTGTCCCTAAGCTTATTCACTCTCACTCTCCTTTTCAACTCCTTCTTCTTAGCCTTTGCTATTTGCATTTTCTTGTTAGTTACTCACCCCACAACACAAGCATGGCCTCTAAGATTGTGTCTTTGATAGTTCCGGCAGCGGCGGCAAAGGATGTTTGCCCCGTCGTATATGGCAGGAGTGGAGGGTGGAAGGGCTTTTTAGTAAATATGGGTTAATGCTGATGGTGAAAGAAGCAACACAAAAAAGGCTTTGCAATTACACTCTCCCTAGTTTCTAGGTTTAGAATTGGGAGAGTGTTATTATTGCATTGCGGGGAATTGAGGGTAGCGGTCCGAATTACCTTTAACTTTTACTACTAGCTCTTTCATTTTGTTGTACTATTTTGCATATTATTTTTTCTTTTTTTAATGATTTTCATTCTGTTTATGTTATTATGTTATGATGATGAAAGGAATCATGGGATGTAAGAGATGCATACGAGGTTGCTTGTTGGTTAGTTACGGTGTGCTGCTGGCATGCATCACTTACACCCATTAATGTACTACTACTATGCTTTGTTATTTATGTGTTTTTAATTAATTATTATATATCAAGGAAATTACTGTGACTTTGGTCTTCTTCTTCTTCTTTTATCTTTTTGCTTTCCAAATGTTCAAAAGAAAATGATAATGAATAAGAAAGAGGCAATACCGTTGTAAAAATCAAAGTATATGATGCCTTTAATTTGGTGAAAGAAAGCTCTGTAGACACTTTGGACTTTAATCTCTTTGATCTCTGGAGTATTTTTCAAATGACACAAATGATTTTAATGAATATTAATCTTGTATTCATTGAATGACAAAGAAATGAATCAAATTATTAGATGCATGAAGAATGAATGTTCCATTCCAGTAGTATTAATTGAATGGCTGGAAATGAATGAAATTGGAAACATGGAATAATATAATACTAGTATGTTATGTCCTTCTCAAAGCAACATAGGATACGCTAGTTTTTACTTTTGACCAAATATCTTTTTGTGCATGGGCATGACAAAAATATAAATTAATGAATTTTTTTAAAGTAAAATATTTTAGGCTAAAATGCTCTCGGGGTCCCTTATCTTTATTTAAAGTAACGATTTGGTCATTTATCTTTTTTTTTGTCCCAAATCAGTCATTTATGTTTTAAATTTTTAACACATAAATCCTTTTCTGTCCCAAATTAGTCATTTATGTTTTAAATTTTTAACACATAAATCCTTTTTTTTGACAGATAAATCAGCACTGTTAACGGAAAAGGATTTATTTGTCAAAAATTTGAAAGATAAATGACTTATTTGGGACAAAAAAGATATAAAAGACTAATTCGTTACTTTAAATAAAAATAAGAGATCCGGGAACACTTTAGCCAATATTTTATTGAAAGAGATTACAACACAGACTCCTCTACTCATAACATCAAAAAGGACTTTACAAGGATGACATATTATGAACTCGTTGTTACTAAATATAAACACATTTTTATCTTTGAAAAACTATATACCACAGTTATCAGTTTATTTTTTTAAATAAAAACATTTTGATTGTTTTTGTTAGGTATCTAACAAAAAGGGCAGAGTAGTTAAGATAAGGAAAGTGATGGTGGCTGGGATGGGACAAGTTGTAGCAACCGTTCTTCCAATCTAGCTACCTAACTGAGGTAAAGTTGATAAATTTGGTCTGGCTTCCCTAAAAGCAGAAGAAAAAGTATTTTACCAAACAATAATTGCCATTGCCATTGACATTATATTATCAAGCAAAATTTTTTTGAGAGGGAAGGGGGAAATGGAAATGTGAGTACTTTGATAAGTGGAGACTACTACTGTGCGTATATCGCCCTTTCCCAAAAAAAAGCTGTTTATGTCGCATAATCGCATTTATTCGGAATCTAAGCTAACTCTTCTTCTTTTTTGTTTATTAAATGAAAATAAACCAAATATTTTTTTGTTGATATATAAGAAAAAATTAGGGACAAATAATATAAGTTGCATGATATGAATGTGCCGGAAGCTTGTCAAGTTTGCTCTAACTAAATCCGTGTTTGTTCTTTTTTAATAACAGATTTACCTGTTGTGGGGGTAAATGTTATGCATTTTTTCCTGAAACGGATTTATTTATTGAAAAGATAAATTTGTTTTTGGTTTTTTCCCAAAACGGATTTATTTTTTAGTTAGGTAAATCCGTTAGTTATAATACTGAAGGGGAATTCAGGGAATATCAAATTTTGTGGGGGTATAGAGGCATATATTATGGTGGGGGTAAAAAAAAACCCCCTTTTTTACAAGAAAAAAAAACCCCTTTTTTAGTTGGGCTGAGATTGCTAAATAGATGTCTAGAAAAAGAATAATAATTTTTATACCCCACAGTTCGTTGTCATACCCCCACCAAATTCATATATTTCCATTATACCCCTATAGTTGGATAAATCCGTAGTTCATTTTTCAACTACGGATTTATCTACTAAATAGATAAATCCGTTTATATTTTTTTCACAATGGAATTATCTATTTATTAAATAAATCCGTAACTGATTAATTTGTTTTAAAAAATTCCGTATTTGATTACAATTATAAGACATATAAATCCAAAATATATTATATTATAATTATAATGTAAAGCGTTAAATATTTACATCAATCACAATCTAAGTCAGCTACTAAGCCTACATTTTCAGGTAGATTAGTTGGTGATTTAGGAACCGGGGCTAAAGCCTCCTATAGTTGGATACGCCTTAAATATGATTTCAACCATGTATTAGTCTCATCTAATGCAAAACGCTCTCATTGAAGAGCAATTGGAGGCAATGGACACTCAAGAGTCAATTTAACCTGGACCAAGTGATTGTTCCTCCTCGTCGAATATAAACCTCTCAACGAGAAAAAGGTATATGATCAGTCTGTCATCGATATTCGATAATGAAACTAAGGCGACATTATATTTGGTAGCTATAATGTACCTCATATCAGACATCAACATCCACCTGTCCTCAAGCTGCAGGAAGCCCAAACCAGTAACACGTGTGAATGCAATATGGTGAGAAAAAAGTCTTCGATAATTAGAATGGATTATTGAATTAAAGTGGAAGGTCCCGTGAATTTAATATTGGTGTGAAGATTTGGGATGAGACATCAGACATCTTTGGTCAATTGGTGGGATTTTGTACTAGAGCATCAAGCTGTTGTCAACCAACAAAAGACAGTAGTCAGGCAGATAGTATTGAAAGAGTGATGCCATTGCTACCAAAACACAACACAGCAGCACTTATCAGTGAGAGGAAAATAGTCTCCCATTACTACAAGACTATATCATGTTATACAAAAAAGCATTCTTATAGAGCGTAATCATCTATTCAAGAAGCATCCTGTAATGAATGTCATGACAGAAAAATGAAGGTTGCAACTGTTAAAGTCTTAGCTTTTAATTGTGTCTTGTATTAGTTGTTAAATGAGGTATCAGCACTAACTAGAATTAGTGGCTATTAAAATGTAATTAGCTGTGTTTCTGTTAGCCTAATAACTACTTTCTGTTTGTTAGAATGGGGCTTTGACTTTCAGTTGTAAATAACAGATACAAAAGGATCTGTTTCTAATTCAATAAAACACAATTCATTTTCACCATTTCTCAGTCTAAACACAACAATTGGTACCAGAGCTCCTCATGGGGCCTGATACAGAAGAGAATGCGAGCGAAAGTGAAATCGACGCAAAGGTGAGATCGTGAATCAATGGAGAAGGAGAACTCCAATTTCGTGCAAGCGGCAATTCCGAAGTACGATGGCCACTATGATCACTGGGCCATGTGGATGGAAAATCTCTTGCGCTCGAAGGATTTCTGGAACGTGGTTGAAAGCGCAATCCCGAGTCTACGAGAAGCACCGGCGGCGGCGACTCAAGAAACAATCAAAGCAATTGAAGAAACAAAGCTGAGGGATCTCAAAGCAAAGAACTATTTGTTTCAAGCGCTTGACGGGAATCTTCTTGGAACGATTCTGAAAAAAGATACAGTTGTTGGGGATAAACACGTGAAAGGGAGAAGAAAAGGAAGTGGCGGCGCTAGGTGTCAGAGGAATGATTAGGGCAATATGAATAGTAAAAAACTGCACTGAATTTCATAAAAGTAGGGTATATATTACATGCTACTGACGTCTGTATATATATAAACAATGAAACAGGCCCAGGCCCATAATTTCGACTAGCCCATTCGCTGGCCCATTTCGACTAGGTTTCTAACTACACCTACTATTATTACAAGCAATAGAATTACAAGGCATATCTCACTATTCCCTCCTAATTCACATTGATGAGTGACATCATCCCAAGCATTGTTCTCAGTTCTTCGAATCTTCCCTTTTGCAATGGCTTGGTCATTGCATCAGCTACTTGAAGTTCTGAACAGCAATATTCCAGATTCAGCTTCTCATTGTTTACTTGATCACGCAGGAAGTGATATCTGGTCTCTATGTGCTTCGACCTGCCATGTGCAACAGGATTCTTGGCGAGATCTATCGCAGACTTGTTGTTGATCAACAACTTCATTGCTTCGACCCTGTGCACTCCAATTTCGACCAATAGCATGCTCAGCCATGATGCTTGACATGCTGCAAACGAAGCAGCCACATACTCTGCTTCACAAGAGGATAACACAACTCTACTTTTCTTCTTCGAGCACCAAGAGATGGGTGTCGATTCATACATAAAGACATACCCACTTGTGCTTTTTCGATCACTCTTGTCTCCACTCCAGTCGGAGTCAGTGTAGCCAAACACTTCATTACCATTCTTCGACACACTCTTGCTAGGGAACAGAATACCATAACTTTGTGTTCCCTTTACATACCTTAGTACTCTTTTTGCAGCTACCATATGAGAACTTTTCGGCTTCTCCATGAATCTGCTGATCATTCCGACACTAAACATAATGTTAGGTCGAGTGTTGCACAAGTACCTCAGGGAGCCCACAATCTGTTTAAAGAGGGTGGCATCTACTTCAATCCCTTCATCATCTTTCGACAGCTTGTTGCTTGTGTCTGCTGGTGTCGAAACCTCCTTGCAATTGATCATGTCGAATCTCTTCAGGATATCAGCTGCATACTTCGACTGATGCAGAAATATTCCCTTCTTCGACTCTGTGAATTCCATTCCTAAGAAATATGATAGATGTCCTAGATCACTCATTTCAAACTCAGACATCATCACTTTCTTAAAGGCTTCGACTTCGACTTCGTTGCTTCCAGTTACTAGCAGATCATCTACATACAGGCACAACAACAACTGAGTCGAATTTCCATTCTTCTTCACATACACTCCGTGTTCATTGGTGCATCTCATGAACTTCTGAGCCAAGAGAAATCCATCAATTCTCTTGTTCCACGCTCTTGGAGCTTGCTTGAGTCCATATAGGGCTTTCTCAAGCTTAAAAACCATGCCTTCTTGACCCTTCGACTCAAAACCAGGTGGTTGACAAACATAGACTTCCTCCTCCAGAGGTCCATTAAGAAATGCTGACTTTACATCTAGTTGATGTAGGGGCCAGCCTCTATGACTTGCCAATGCTACTACCAATCTTATGGTTTCGATCCTGGCTACTGGGGCAAAGACCTCATTGAAATCCAAACCAGGTTTCTGCAGGAACCCTTTGGCTACTAGCCTGGCCTTGTACTTGGCGACTTCTCCATTGGGATTGAGTTTGGTCTTGTAGACCCATTTCACGCCTATAGCTTTCGTTTGCCTTGGAAGTTCGACTAGCTTCCAAGTGCCATTCTTTTCGATTGACTTCAGCTCATCAATCATTGCTTCCTTCCACTGCTTGTGACTAAGAGCTTCTTCCAGGCTCACTAGTTCTGCTTCAGCCAGTAATGCCAAGTGTGTCAGGTCTCCCTCTGCTGTAACAGCAGAATCTGGGAACGTGTCGAATCCTTCTAGTCTTACTGATCTCTGCCTTTCCCTTTGCGACCTTCTTAAAGGTTCGACAGCAATGGGTTCTTCTGGCTCATCAGTTTCGACCTCTTCATTCTGATCATCTCGATCAGAGACTTCGTCGAAGTCCATCATTGTAGGTTTCTCACAGCCTTCTTCCCAGTTCCAATGTTTCGACTCATCTACTACGATATCTCTGCTTTTCACCATTTTCTTCTGCACAGGATCATACAGTTTGTATGCTCCTGTCGAATGATAGCCAACAAGAATCATTTGTTGTGCTCTATCATCCAGTTTGCTTCTTAGTTGCTCAGGGACATGTTTATAGCTTACTGAGCCAATTATTCTGAGATGCTTGACACTTGGCTTTCTTCCTAGCCAAGCTTCTTCAGGTGTCTTCCCAATCAATCTCTTTGTGGGGCATTTGTTCAGAATATATACTGCTGTGGCTACAAGTTCTCCCCATAAACTATGAGGTAGCTTCTTCTCCTTCAACATGCTTCTTACCATATTGAGGATGGTCCTGTTTTTCCTCTCAGCAGTACCATTATGCTGAGGCGTGTAAGGTGCAGTGACTTCATGCACAATTCCTTCTTTCTCACAGAATTCGACAAATCCATGAGAATTGTACTCACCACCTCCATCGCTTCTAAGGGTTTTGATTGCACATTCACTCTGCTTTTCAATCATTACCTTAAACTTCTTGAATATTTCTAGTACTTCACTCTTCCTTTTGATTAAATACACCTAGGACATTCTAGTGTATTCGTCAATGAAGGTGACAAAGTACTTATTCCCTCCTAAGGAACATACTTCGAAAGGACCACGGACATCAGAAAATATCACCTCTAGCTTCTTCTCTGCTCTGCTAGGTACTTCTGATTTAAACGAGTTTCTTGGTTGCTTCGACTTGCAACAACTCTCGCAAACTTCGACAAGTACTTTTACTGCAGGCAACCCATGAACCATCTTCTTTTCATGTAGTTGACTCAAGCTCTTGAAGTTGAGGTGGCCAAATCTCTTGTGCCATCTCCAGTGCTCCTCTTCGACAGTGGTCTGGAGACAATGTTCTTCGACTACTTGCAGCTTGATCTTGAAGGTTCTGTTACTCTGCATCGACACCTTCAAAATCATCTTCTTGGTCGAATCGAGCAAGCTGAGACTGTTATCACCCATTTCGACGGTGAAGTTTTTCTCAATCATCTGCCCAATACTTAGCAGATTGCTCCTCATATCTGGTACATAAAATACCTCTTGGATGTAGCACCACTTACCATCTTTCGACAGGAACTTTATGGTACCTACACCTTCAGCAGTAACTCTGCTGTTATCTGCAAACCTTATCCTTTTGCTCATCTACTCCAATTCGACAAACCACTCCTTGTGACAACACATGTGATTTGAACATCCTGTGTCGAGATACCATTCGACAGACTTCTCTTCAGTCGAATTTGTATCAGCCTTCCACAACAGTAATTCTGGGTCAGTAGCTGTCATGAATGACAATTCTTCATTATCATTGCTGGCAATGTTGGAGGCATCACCAGTGTTTCCACTGCCCTGCCACACACACATGGCACGAGTATTTTGAGCATCGCAAGTGAATCCACTTATACAAGTGTTCCCACTATTTTGCTCGCTACTTTCAGCAATTCCTTCATCGAGTCGAATCTCATCTTCGACAGCCATCAGCATTAACTCCTCTGAGTCAGAGTCTGAGTCACCATCATTAGCAAACTTGGCTTCTGCATCTTTATTCCTAGGAACTTTCTTGTTTTGACACTTGTTCCTATAATGCCCAAATTGCTGACAGTTATAACACTGAACTTTCGACAGGTCTCCCTTCTTCTTGTCGAAAGATCCTTGTTCTTTCTTCTTACTGCTTGATCCCTTTTCTCTACCCTTCTCCTTGTTGCCTGCCTTCCAATTTCTCTTAGAGGAGTATGAAAGCAAGGCTTGTTCAGTTTCTTTCTCTGAACTTCTCTGCCTTATTCTCAATTCATGAGCCTCTAAGGAACCCTGAAGTTCATCTAACTTCAATGTATCTAGCTCCTTGGATTCTTCGATAGCAATGACAACATAGTCGAATTCCAGGGTTAAGGATCTGAGCTTCTTTTCGACTTTATTTACTTCAGTCACAGTTTCACCATTACCTTTCATTTGATTAGTTAATGCTACTAACCTCGTAATGAATTCTCCAATCGATTCTCCATCTGTCATCTTCAAGACCTCGTACTGTTTCCTGAGCGACTGAAGGCGTATCTTCTTCAGTCTATCTGCTCCTCCATACGAGTTCTTGAGGATGTCCCAAGCTGCCTTTGCTGACTCACTGTCGATGACCAGGTTCAGGACATTGGAATCAACGCATTGGTGAATCAAAAACAGCCCTTTTCCATCTTTCTTCCTCAGCGAATGGTGGTTGTTCCTCACCGCTTCAGTGGCGTTTGCTGCCACGGGTGGAACACCATCATTCACGACATCAAGGACATCTTGATATCGAAACAGCACCTTCATCTGCGCACACCATCGTTCATAATCCTTTTCGTCGAAGATTGGGAGGTTCCCCGGAATACCTCCACCAGAGTTGTCTCGCGCTGCCATGGATCTTGACAGATTTGGTAAGGATCTAACAAGCTCTTGATACCAGTTTGTTGGGGATAAACACGTGAAAGGGAGAAGAAAAGGAAGTGGCGGCGCTAGGTGTCAGAGGAATGATTAGGGCAATATGAATAGTAAAAAACTGCACTGAATTTCATAAAAGTAGGGTATATATTACATGCTACTGACATCTGTATATATATACAATGAAACAGGCCCAGGCCCATAATTTCGACTAGCCCATTCGACTGGCCCATTTCGACTAGGTTTCTAACTACACCTACTATTATTACAAGCAATCGAATTACAAGACATATCTCAATAACAGTGAAGGACATTTGGGAATCTATGAAATTGAAGTGTAAGGGTTCATCGATGGTCAAGAAAGCACAGCTTCAAGTCTTGGACGCGATTTCGAGATGCAAAGCCTGAAGGAAGAAGAAACCGTGAGCGAGTATTTTGCAAGAACAATGGCAATTGTTACAAAGATGAAGATGCATGGCGAAAATCTGAATGAAAGCACTGTGGTTGAGAAGATCTTCAGATCAATGCTGGTGAGATTTAACTACGTTCTTTGTTCTATTGAGTACTCTCGTGATATATTTACTATGACAGTAGATGAATTAGAAAGTAGCTTAATAGTGCAAGAATAGAGGATGAAATGTCAAAAAGAAGAGGAACAGGCTCTTAAAGTGTCTAGCAATGACAAAGAGCCTGGAAGAGGAAGAGGTAGAGGCTATGGCAGAGGGGGACGTGGCCGTGGAAGAAACTCAGCTAACAAAGAGCACATTGAGTGTTATAAATGTGCAAAGATGGGACATTACAAGAATGAATGCTCTAGCAATGAGGGAAATGCAAATTATGCAGAAGCAGAAACTAAAGAAGAAATTCTCCTCATGGCAAAATGTGGGGATCAAGATTCCATTAAAGAAGAAATCTGGTATTTGGATTTAGGGTGCAGCAACCATATGAGGGGAAATAAGGAGTGGTTCTTTGACCTTGATGAAAGCTTCAAAGAATCAATAAAATTGGGTGATGGGAGAAGAATTGAAGTTCAAGGGAAAGGAAATGTGAAGATCAGAGTTGGTGGCAGAGTTCAGATCATCACATCTGTTTTCTACATTCCAAAATTAAGGAATAATTTGTTGAGCATTGGACAATTACAACATAGAGGACTAACTGTTACATTCAAGGATGATCAATGTAATGTTTTTCATGAAAAATGGGGGCTTGTGATATCTTCCAATATGGCAAGAAACAAATTGTTTGCTATTAATGCTGTACCGATGTTACCTGCCTGCTTGAAAGTGGCTGTTGATGATACCACAAAGCTGTGGCATCAAAGGTATGCTCACCTAAGTGTGAAGGGGCTGAGAATTTTGAGTCAAAAGAACATGGTGGAAGGGCTACCTGAAGTGAAAGAATTAGAAGAAGTATGTGTTGACTGTGCTGTTGGAAAGCAACATACGGAAACCATACCAAAGATGAGCAATTGGAGAGCCTCTAAGAAGCTAGAGCTAGTCCAAGCAGACATTTGTGGCCCTATTGTTATACCCCAATTTTGCCCGATCTCTTTACCGTATTTGTTTTAGCCCCGTATCACAAGCCCATGGCATTTCAAGCACTGTTTTGCTTTTAATTCGAATCGGTTTGTCCAATTGGGCCTATGCCCAACCTTTTGGGCCTGCTTTTGTTAGCTTGCCTAATTGGGCTTACGCTTAGTGTTTCGAACCAATTTAATAATTGGGCTTATGTCTAATGTTTTAGTCATTTGCCTAAATGGGCCTATGTTTAGTTTTTTGATTCGGCTTGGCCTAATTTAATCATTCTCTTCCATCTTTGACCAAAAACAATAAAATTGTCCAAATAGCAGTTTATGGACATCACAAATATAATTAAAAATTAATAAGAATTAATTTACAGTAATCCAAAAAATCTAAAAAAGGCCAAATTATACAAAAAGTCCAGAAAATAAAACCAATCCGAAAATACATAAAAAAAAAGAAAAATCAAAAGAGGCGCCTCAGCCAAAGAAAATCACAAGCAGCAGCCGAACCCTAGCTCCTTTCCTTGAACACCAAGTTTTCCATCTTCTCCAACCCAAGCCCACAACCTGAAATAGGAAACAAAGGTGGAAAGGGATCAAAAAACCCTAAAATCTGCCTATATAAACAAGCATAATTCAGACCCAAAAGGACAACAATTCACATACACACAAAAGGGCACCCAGAAAATCAGAGCAAAAAGGTTAGGGTTTCGTGCTGAAATCCTAATCGCAAAACAACAAAAATTCGGAAACAGAAGCAATAGAGCAACAGTAGCAATCAGAAGGAACAACAGTAGTAGCAGAGCAATATTACGAGACTCCCAGAGGCTGGAAAAGAGGTTGGTTTGCACATTCATAAACCGGTTATTTTGCAAAGAATTATAGTTGTGGTTTGTATATATATATATAAAAACAGTATATGATCAACTTATGAAATTAGTAAACTGTACGTATGAACTAAAAAGGGTTCAGCTTATGTTATGTTGGGACTGTAAGTAGATTAGGGTTTCAAAAAAAATAGGCACCGTAATGAAAGAACTAGTTTATTTAGAAATCTCCCTTTCAAAAAAAAAACAAATTAATAGGAGGACCAGCAGCAAAGACCAAAAATCAGAGATAACAAATGGTGGATGAAAGTTAGGAATTATATAGAAGTGAGATTGTTGATATCAAAACAAAATAGGTGCAATCAGACTTAGTACACAAACAAAATAAAGAATAAAACTTACATCTCCGACCACCGTGGACGGTGGTCATCCATCCTTCGCACCACCGTGAGAATCGCGACGCCGTCCCTCCACCGTACGCACGTCAATAGCAAAAAATGCCACCGTTGAGAAACACCGTCGCAAGCACCATACCCTCCATCATCTCAGTCACACCACCACAGCAACTCCGACGTAACCCCTACTCTATCGCTGCCGTGGCGTCGTTCTCTCGCAGCACCGCGGGCTGTTCCCATTCGCACGGTCGTCTTCGTTCCCCCTTTTCCGTCGCGTGGCCGTCGAAAACGGAAAGACAACCGCGAACCACCCTGTGTCGCTGTCAGCGCCTTCGTGGCTCTCTCCTCTCTCTCTCTCTCTTCGCGCGACACTCTCTTTCCTCGCGCGTCCTCTCTCTGTCCCCACCGCCTTCCTCCATCTCACTCACAAAAGTCTCACGCCTCTCCTCTCTGTTTCTCTCCATGAACTCTCTCGCCGGAGATCTCTCTCTCCTCGTTGGATGCAGCGCTGAGGTGTGATAAGAATGAATTAGGGTTCAGCAAATTTTTGTTTCCTCTTATATATGCCTTCTTTTTTTTGTTTTAAAGTTCTGGTTACTATTCATGCACCACCAATTCCATTACACCCCCCCCTACGCAAGCCCTTATTCTCGCGGGCCAGGTCCAAACAACGTGGACTGCGCTTCTACCTTTTGCACCCTTTTTTTTCAAATACAGCCCTCCCGAAACTTGCACCCCCTTTACTATTTCACCCTTGTTTTATTCTATTTATTCCTTTTCAAAAATAATAATAATTTCTTTTACAGTCGGGTTAGTCTGCTTTTTAGGTCACTAATGAACTGTTGAGGATCATGGCCTAAAATCCCTATTTAAAACAAACAAATTTCTAAATTAAATTAAACACAAACACATTTCTTTCCACAAATCAAATTTTCAAAATAGGGGATTAAGTCGGCCGTACGGCCGGGTTAATCAGCGTTTTAGGGCGAATGAACCATACGGATCAAGAGTCCTAAAACCCCCATTCAAATAAAATCAAACCACCACACATCAAACTATCTTCCAAGCTCCAAAAACTCTATTTTCCGAAAATAGGGGACTAAGCCAACTGTACAGTCGGATTAGTCATCATTTTAGGACAAATGAACTGATCACTCAGGAGTCCTAAAATCCCTAAATAAAATACACCAACAAATAAAGTTTTCTACCAAGAACTACGTAGCCTTTGATTCTCTACCCGGAGATACGTAGGAGCAGAGGGCGGGCCCACCTCTGTCAAGTGCACTAATAAAAAACCATTTTTAGTCTTTCACTAAATATTCCTTTTCTTAAATTCAAATAAAATATCAAGTTTCTTCTTTCTTCTAATCTCTTTCAAATTCAAAATAAAAGGGTAAATTAAATGTTTTCAAAATTAACTATCGCTTCTACAACTAATTAGCAGGTAACCTTCCTTAGGAAGGATGCCGTGGGGTGCTAATACCTTCCCCACGCATAACCGACTCCCGAACCCTAATCTGGTCTCAAGGACCCTTATCCATTCCAAAAGGGATTTTCCAATGTTTGCCCTTAAACTAAACTTTGGTGGCGGCTTCACTTTGGTGGCTACACCTATCAGACCAGAATCAAACAGCAAAATGAGGTATTTCCTTACCTTCATAGATGATCTAAGTAGAAAGACTTGGATTTATTTCTTAATTGAAAAATCTTGTGCATTTGAATGCTTTAAGAAGTTCAAAAACATGGTTGAAAAGGAGTGTGGAGAGTCAGTGTCCTGTTTGAGAACTGATAGGGGGTGAATTTAATTCTATATAATTCACTAAGTTTTGTGAAGAGAATGGCATTAGGAGACAATTGACTAATGCATACACACCTCAACAAAATGGGGTGGCTGAAAGGAAAAATAGGACACTTATGAACTTGGTAAGAAGCATGTTGGCTGGTAAAAATGTTCCCAAAGTGTTCTGGCCAGAAGCAACAAATTGGGCCAACCATGTATTGAATAGGAGCCCTACTCTAGCTGTGAAGGATGTTACACCAGAAGAGGCTTGGAGCGGTATCAAGCCATCAGTTCACTATTTTAGGATATTTGGTTGTATAGCTGTTAGCCTGCATTTTCGACAGGTTCGATTAAATGCAGTCAATGAGGTTTGACTTGCTAATTTCAAGAGGAAAGGTGTTGATTTCGACAGTGAGAAGTTTTCCCAAGAAGGTTCGACGCAGTGCTTAACTTAGTAGAAATTGAAGAATTGAAGCCAATGGTTCGACTAGAAGAAAGTTAGAGATAGATCAGAATTCAAGTGCTCGTTGTTGAAACAGCATAGCAGTTATTGTGGTCGAAGACATGGCAGTTAATTACCATTTTTTAAATTCTATGTACAGTTAGTTAGTTATTGTGTTTCCCTCCTTGTATAAATAGTAGTTTTTCATAGGAAAAACGGGTCACAAACTCACATACAGAATTCTGAAACTCAAACTTCTAACATCACAGAAAAAACGAGTCAGAGAACAATGTATGAACTTGTGCACCATTCTCTTTACAATTAATGCAATTTCACTTTTACTTTCTTAAGTTTTCTGCATTTTATTTGTTTTCTCTTCCACCTCTACTCAGAATTCTCTTTTTTAGAGATAACTTCGACGATTATCTTCATACTTTCAAGTTTAAACCGCAAGAACACTCATAATTTCTGGAAAAACTTTAACACAAATGTTCTACGGATTTTCTAGTTGATCCTGCAAGCAACATTAATTTGTAACTAGCGGTGTTTACCAAAAAACACGGTAAACAAATTGGCACGCCCGGTGGGACATTTGTGCTAATTTTTAAAGTTTTTTCGTTGAAATCTTAAAACTTGTGATTTAATCTGTGCATGCGTTTGAGGAGTGGTAAACATCTTTCAAAGATGGCGCGCTCTAATGTAAACAATACTTCTACATCAAATGCACAAAGTTCACAAGAACAAGCGTCAGTTAGTGACGCTAACGCTACGAATGTCGTGGGAGTAACCGCTTCCATGCCTTCTTCGACAGTTATGGGCGTAACCGCTGTAACTGCTCCTGTAATTACTCCTTGTGTCGATGATGACAACGGCACCATTGACACAGACTAACGCGATGGCTTTTGTGCCACCAATATTAGGACCAACAAGTCCTTTAATGGCTAATCCAATGATTGGAAATATGCCATTTAATTTGCCTATGAACAGTAGGAGTTATCCATATGGCATGCCAACAGCCTTGATGGCAGGCCTTCAGACAAATTCGTCTACGTATGCAGACAATGCAATTACAGGATTTACGCCTACACATAGTTCATCAGAGAACATTTTTAGTCGAAATGTTCAACCTTCATTGACTACATCATCTTTGCTGGCATTAAGGCAACAAATGGATGATAGTAATCATGATATGGTTAATATGTTAACACAACAAATTGGTACAATATTTAACCCTCTAATACAAAACACAAATAATAGTTACCAATTGTTAGCATCACAAATGGGAAGAATTGCTGATTTCTTTGGAACTCCACCAGTGCATATCCAGCAAGTTCCTCAAATTCAGAATGTTAGGCCTGTTGAAATCCCCATAGAAAGGCCCAACAATGCAGTTCCCATCAATCAAGGGCAACAACTTGTTGTCGAAGAGCCTGTTCCTGATGTTGTGTTAGTCAATAGGAACCAAAATGCTGATGAAGTGGTTAGGCAAGTCCAACAAAATAATTTTGGAATCCAAAACAATTTGGCTAATGTTGTCGAAAATATTCTAGCCCAAAATGGTCTTAATTTAGGCCTACATAGGCCTAATTTTGTGTCACCTTTGTCGGATTATATATTGCAAACAGAATTGCCCAGGGGATGGAAAATCCCTAAGTTCACAAAATTCGCTGGGGAAACTAGCGAATCTACTGTCGAACACGTTGCCCGTTATTTAACTGAGGCTGGTGACATAGCACACAATGAGAATTTAAGAATGAAATACTTTCCAAATTCTCTAACTAAAAATGCTTTTACTTGGTTCACCACTTTACCTCCACATTCCATTTTTAATTGGAATCAGTTAGAAAAGGCTTTCCATGAGCAATTCTATATGGGCCAATGCAAGATTAGTCTTAAGGAATTGGCTAGCGTTCGACGTAAAGTGGCAGAGTCTATTGATGAGTATCTCAATAGATTTAGACTTCTCAAGGCAAGGTGCTTTACTCAAGTGCCTGAACACGAGTTAGTCGAAATGGCTGCTGGTGGCCTAGACTATTCTGTAAGAAAGAAATTAGATACTCTGCACTTAGAGATATGGCACAATTGGCTGAGAGAGTTCGACGGGTCGAAAGGCTTAAAGCTGAAAAGGTTAGGACTAGTAGGTTCAATAATAAAAAAGAAAAAGTCGCATATGTCGACACTAATGACAGCGACCAGGAATTCGACATATCGTATGAGGATGTCGAAGAAGAGGTTAATATTGCAGAATTAAAACCTGGGCCTCCTTATACATGTAAAGTGTTAAAGCCATCAGATGGGAAAAATCCTGTCGAGCCTAAAAATGATAAGTTTGTTACAAAAACTTACACCTTTGATGTTTCTAAATGTGATGAAATATTTGATCTTTTGGTTACTGATGGTCAAATTTTGGTGCCTAAAGGCCTGAAAATACCACCATTGGAACAAAGAAAGAAAATTGGTTTTTGTAAATTCCATAACTTTTTAGGCCATAACACTTCTCGTTGTGTTATTTTCAGGGATTTGGGCCAGAAAGCTCTCAATGAAGGTAGGCTGAAATTTGGTGACAAATCAAAGCCTCCAATGCAAATCGACACTGATCCTCTTCCAACAGCAGAGGCAATGTATGCTGAAGTCGACATCATGGTTGTCGAAGCCACTGGAGTTGTTGCTGGAAATGATAATTTGACAAAAGATACTGAAGTTTCTAAGGCTAATGTCGAAATGGTCACTGAAGACCAATATGCTGAGAAAATGAAAGTTGCTTACCCAAAAGCAGAAGAGGAATTAATTGATTTCCTTAATCGTTGCAAGATAAGCAACACAGAAGTGATGCTATGTCCAAGATGCAGTTCTGTCTTTGACAAAGAGGCTGCAAAGAGCCTTGAAGGTTATCGACCTCAATTGAAGCGGAAAGGAAAATGGGTCGACAAAAGGCCAAAGTTCAGTTTCAACAAAAGAGGGATACCATACAAAGTTACTTCGACAAAGCATACTCAGAAAGAGCAACTTAAGACTTATGTTCCATCAACAAAGTCTCCTGTAGAGAAATGGGTGTACTCCGGTGGAAAGAATACTGGATACTTACCCGTGAATTCTGGTGGGAAAAGTGTTAGGTATCAACCAAAACCCACAAAAATGGTCAAGGACAGCACCAATACTACTAGCCAAAACAAGGCACTTGAATCTAACAAGTATGCCTATAACAACAATTACAAGGGGAAGAATCCCATGACTAGAACTCAATGGCGCAGACACCAACGCCAAAAGAAAGCTATTGGTGCAGGACAAGTAGAGAGTTCTAACAAAAAACAAGGTAAGCAAGTGGCTGTCGAAGTGGCTAGAAATCCAGCTACTGAGAGGATATTTCCTCCACTCTCAGCAATCAAAGAAGGCTTTGACTTAGACGAAGAAATGGAGTCTGATTTCGCTGATTCTGGGTCGGAATTTGATGTCCTATGCAATGTGGTCTCAATTCTACCAATTGAGTATGATGTAGTTTCCGAAGAGAATGATGTCGAGGAATATTTCGACGAAGAGACTACTTATAAACCAATTTGTTACTATGTGCTGAAGAATGGTTGTGTGGAAGAACAACATGATGTATTTGAGAAACCAGATTGTGAGATGATGAACCATCTCAAACCTTTGTTCATTCAAGCTAAAGTGAACAACATAGGTGTCAACAAGATTTTGGTCGACCGTGGTGTTGCTGTAAACTTGATGCCACAACATTTGTTGAGGAAAATTGGTAAATGTGATACTGATTTGAGGCCACACCACGTGGTACTCACAAATTATGAAGGCAGAACTGGCCACTCACTTGGGGCCATTGAAGTCGAGTTAGCTGTGGGTAGCATCAAAAGATCAACGTTGTTTCTTGTAGTTCCTTCTAAGGCTAACTACAACTTGTTGCTAGGAAGAGAGTGGATACATGGCGTGGGGGAAATACCATCAACTGTTCACCAAAGGCTCATTATTTGGAGAGAAGATGGTTTGGTCGAAAACATTGAAGGTGATCAGAGTTACTTCAAAGCGGAGGTAAATACTATCACTAAGAAAACTTTCGACAAACAATTGGCGAACATTGCGCCATGTTCTTCTTCTGATCTTGGTTATGTACACCAAGATAATGTGTTTTCCTCAGTTACTCTTCACCCAAACTATGGATTTATTTGGGAGAGGGAGGTTATGGATGAGGATAATCACCCAAGAGGCTTTTGCAAGCCTACTGGGTGGGATGGACCATAAATAGTTTATTTATGTCTAAGCCCAATGCATGGGATAGAATTACGGCCTATGTGGCCGAAAACAAAGAAAAAGCGGCTTTGGAAGCCGAGTTACAACAACAAATGGTTGGTGAAGCCAGTGACAGTAATAGTAAGGAAGACTTGGTCGAAGACCAAAGGCTTGATTGTGTATATGATGATGAGCCTTTAGGTTTTGAAAAGGACCCAATGGGTTCGACCAAGAAAATACAAGCACGAGATCCCTTGGAAGAAATTGACTTGGGAGATGGCTCTGTAAAAAGGCCAACATATATTAGTGCAAAGATTGACAAAGCTTTCAGGGTGCAAACTGTCGAACTTTTGAAGGAATTTAAAGACTGTTTTGCTTGGGACTACAATGAGATGCCAGGTTTGAGTCGAGAAGTAGTGGAATTGAAGCTGCCTATACGACCAGAAAAGAAGCCAGTGAAGCAGACACCAAGAAGATTTGCACCACAAATCCTGTCGAAGATCAAAGCAGAAATCGAAAGACTACTCAAGAGCAAGTTCATCAGAACTGCCAGGTATGTAGATTGGTTAGCAAATATAGTTCCTGTTATTAAGAAAAATGGAACTCTTAGAGTTTGCATAGATTTCAGGGATTTAAATAATGCTACACCCAAAGATCAATACCCTATGCCTGTAGCAGAAATGCTTGTTGATTCAGCAGCAGGCTTTGAATATTTAAGTACGCTTGATGGTTATTCTGGTTATAACCAAATTTTTATTGCTAAAGAAGATGTATCAAAAACAGCATTTCGATGTCCAGGGGCATTAGGTGTTTATGAATGGGTGGTGATGCCTTTTGGCTTAAAAAATGCTGGTGCTACATACCAAAGAGCTATGAATTCTATGTTTCATGATTTTATAGAAAATTTTATGCAAGTGTACATAGATGACATAGTTGTTAAGTCTTCATCAGAAAGTGGTCATTTAGACCATCTTCGACAATCATTTGAAAGAATGAGAAAATATGGATTGAAAATGAATCCACTTAAATGTGCCTTCTGTGTACGTGCAGGTGACTTTTTAGGATTTGTTGTGCACAAAAAAGGCATTGAAATAAATCAAAACAAGACAAAGGCAATTTTAGAGACGAAAGCTCCTTCGACAAAGAAAGAATTGCAGTCGTTACTAGGAAAAATCAATTTCCTTAGAAGGTTCATTTCAAACCTAAGTGGCAAGACACAAGTTTTTTCGCCATTACTTCGACTGAAGAAAGAAGATGTGTTCAGGTGGGATCCAGAACACCAAAAAGCTTTCGACGAGATCAAGGGCTATTTGATGAAGCCTCCTATTTTGTTACCTCCTATTAGAAATAAAGTAATGAAATTGTATGTAGCAACATCAGAATTGTCAATAGGTAGCATGTTAGCACAAGAGGATGAAAATGGTGTCGAAAGAGCCATTTATTACCTCAGTAGAGTTTTAAATGTTGCTGAAACTAGGTATCATCCAATAGAAAAGTTGTGCCTATGCTTGTATTTCTCTTGTACAAAATTAAAGCAATATATAAAGCCTGTTGATGTGTATGTTTACTCGCATTTTGATATTATTAAACATATGCTGTCGAAACCAATATTACATAGTAGAATTGGTAAATGGGCTTTAGCGCTTTCTGAGTATTCACTAACTTATCAGCCTTTAAAAGCTATTAAAGGCCAAATTGTGGCTGATTTTATCGTCGATCACTCATTGGTCGAGGTCCCATTAAATTTAGTGGATATTCAGCCATGGAAGTTATACTTCGACGGTTCTAGCCATAAAAATGGTTCTGGAATTGGAATTCTCATTGTTTCTCCAACAAAAATACCAACGAAGTATAACATCGAAGGTTCTTGGACCAATAATGAGGCTGAATATGAAGCCTTGATACTTAGCATGACATGAGATTTTGCTAGACTTGGGGGCAAAACATGTCAAAATTAAGGGCGATTCTGAATTAGTTGTGAAGCAGTTAACTAAAGAGTATAAATGCATTAAGGAAAATCTAATAGTGTATTTTGTTGCTGCCAATGCTTTGTTAAAACGTTTTAACAGTGTTAACATAAAGCATGTGGCTCAAATTGACAATCAAGAGGCAAATGATTTGGCACAGATTGCTTCAGGCTATAGAGTCTCAAAATAAAAATTAGAAGAATTAATAGAAATAAAAGAGAGACTAATTTCAACAGATTATCCTTTAAATGAATTGTCAACGCCAAAACTTAGGGGGCAGGGGAAGTATTATCACCACCAATTACAGCAAATGAAAATTTTCATGAAAATTTTCAGCATTTTGAAGTTTTTGCCATTGACAATATGTCGAATGATGATTGGCGAAAGCAAATTGTCGAATACTTGGAAAATCCAACAGGAATAACTAATAGGAAAACCAAGTATAGAGCCTTAAGTTATGTGATTATTGGGAATGAATTGTTCAAAAAGACTCCCGAAGGAGTTTTGCTTAAATGTCTTAGTTAAAGTGAGGCATATTTAGCAATATCCAATACTCATAGTGGAGCCTGTGGATCTCATCAAGCAGGTCATAAAATGAAATGGCTCTTGTTTCGACAAGGGGTGTACTAGCCAACTATGTTGAAAGACTGCATAGAGTTTGCTGAAGATTTCCAAGAATGTCAAAAGCATGCAGGGGTGCAACATGTACCTGCAAGTGAGTTACATTCGATAGTAAAACCTTGGCCATTTAGAGGTTGGGCCTTAGATTTAATTGGCGAGATTAAGCCAACTTCGTCGAAGGGCCATCGTTACATATTAGTTGGGATAGATTATTTTACTAAGTGGGTAGAAGCTATTCCCTTACCTAGTGTTAATCAAGAAGCAGTGATTAATTTCATTCAAAACCATATTTTGTATAGGTTTGGGATTCCAGAAACCATTACTACAGACCAAGGTTCAGTGTTTATTGGTCAAAAAATGGTAGAATTTGCCTCTGAGAATGGTTTCAAATTATTAAGTTCGACGCCATATTATGCACAAGCAAATGGTCAAGTCGAAGCAGCCAATAAAATCATCATTAACTTGATCAAAAAACATATTGGGCAGAAGCCTAGGAATTGGCATAAGACTCTTGGTCAAGTGTTATGGGCTTGTCGAAATTCTCCTAGAGAGTCAATTAATACTACTCCTTTTAAGCTTACATTTGGGCATGATGCAGTGTTGCCAGTCGAAATTTGTTTACAGTCAACCAAAATTCAAAGACAGTTTGAAATTCCATCTGATCATTATTGGAATATGATGTTAGACAAATTGGTGGACTTAGACGAAGAAAGATTAACTGCATTAGATGTTCTTACAAGGCAAAAAGAAAGAGTGGCCAAAGCCTATAATAAGAAGGTTAAGTCGAAAACCTTCGCTTTGGGAGACTTAGTTTGGAAACTTATTTTACCTATGGACAAGAAAGACAGGGTCTTAGGTAAATCGTCACCAAATTGGGAAGGACCATTTAAAATTTTACAAGTATTTTCAAACGGTGCTTACGAAGTCGAAGAATTAGGCGCTAATAATCGAATTTTGCGTATAAATGGAAAGTATTTAAAAAGATATGAGCCAATATTGCAGGAAGTTAGAATAACGCAAGGTTAAGAAGTAACGAAGAAACTTAAATATGGCATGTCGAAATTTTGAATGCCAAAGAACATTGTCGAAGTACAAAGTGGATTACAAAAGAAAAAATTCAGAAACAAGGAAAGCTGAAATTTAAATTACAAGACTAGCTTTAAGTTTCTCGAAAACAATCTTGGCATGATCCAGTCTGGCAGTAATGAGGACTTCGTCGTCGACTAATCTCTGAACTGCTGCCGCATGTTTGTTGGCCCTTTCTAGATGCTCAATAGCCAAAGTTGCTTCAGATCGAAGTGCAGCTTCCAAAGAATCTGGAGCTCTCTTTCGAATGGAGGCTTTATTGTTTTCTTCTGCCTTAATCTTCGACTGCAAGGTTTTGATTTGTTCCTGGTACTTTGAAATGTTAACATCACATTCAGCTATTTCTTTGGCATCATTTGCTGCTTGAAGTTCCAGTGTTGAAATTTTAGCATCTGACGCTTCGATTGCAACCCATTCTTCTTGTTGAAGTTTAGCCTCACGCTCTTTATTTGCAGCAACATTCTTTCTCTTTTGAAAGTCCCTTGCAATTTGCTCCAGAAGAACCCTAAATTCGACAAGGAAGCCAATGAGAGATTTGCTGAATGTTGATTTGTTTTAATTTCATAAGTGACCATATGATTTTGTTCAATGGTTTGGAACAAATCTATTTCTAAGACTTTGGCTCGAAGTTCTTGAAGAAGGTCTTCTCTTGAGCTTTCAGAAATCCCGCCAACAGAAGTAGTCGAAGAACTTCGTTTGTTCTCAGTCGAGGCAGATCTGCTACTCAACATCAATTTCAGAGCTTCAAGGGGATTCTTACTCTTTAATTCCCCTAATTCTTCTTGACTGATGGTGTTGTTGGTCGAAGGTACGGCCTCAGGCGAGTTAATACCTTGTGGAGACTCACCAATTTGTTCTGAATCTCTTAGAGATTCCTCTTCTTCATCTTCCTCATCTTCGACTGATTCAACACTTTCTTTCTGATTTTCTTCTTCTCCTTCGTTTTGGTTTTGAGGTGAAGGTGGACCATTGTTTTCCATGTCGATGTCAGGATTTTGGTCATTGTTTTCGACCCTGTTGTCATTACCTTCTTGTGGCTGATTTTGGTCAGTGCTTTCGACCAGTGCATCATTGCCTCATTGTTGTTGGTTTTGAGTTGTAGGGTCGACCAGTGCTTCATCAGTTGGTTGCTGTTGAGTTTGGTCTTGGGTTTCGATCATCTCTGTATCAACACCTCTTTGATCTTGCTTTTCGACACCTTGTTCAGGTATGGCTGTTTTGGTGGTACCTCAACATTGCTGCTTTCAAGTTCCTGTTCAAAATTAATTGATAAATATCTTGTCATAATGAACTAAAATTGTTAAAAATAAGAATAAAAAGAAGGTTAATAGTACCTTTGAAGTGTCTCCTTCGACACAAGAATGTGCGCTCTCAGGTCTCTTGAGCACTTTTCTCTTTAAAGGCTTCTCCAAGACTTGTTGTTGTTGAGTGCTTTCGCCTTGTTGCTTCTTTTCGACAGGCGTTTGTTTGGTAGTCTTAGAGGAAACCTTTGAAGCATCTTGAGAGTTCTTCTTCTTCTTTTCTCTTTCGACCTGAGATTTGGAAGCCTCATTTTGTTTGGGATTGTTTACTGGTTCATCAGGCTGAAAATTCGACACTCATGTTAGTAAGAAACAAGAAAATGTATAAGTGTTATAAAACAAAGAAGTTAAGGATTTTGACCTCTGATTCATCACTCACAACTATGGTGTTAGTCCTCTTGGTTTTCTTGGAAGGAGTGGCAGTAGTAGAGCTGCTTGATCTTTTTCGACTCTGCAAAAAAAAAATCTTATTAGGTGTCGCATTAAATGTTTGAGTATAAAGAGAAAATGGCGAAAGTACTTACTTCTTTTTTCTCTGTTTGTGGAGGTTTATCTTGTTTTGACGAGGTACAAGTACCTTTCTTCGTCACCTTCTTTGTTGATGTTGTTGTGTCATCTGTTGGAGTGGGTGAAATAGGCACAGCTGCAAACATTCGACAGTTATGTTAATAAGTCATACATGACAGGAAGATTAAATTTTTTTCTAAGAGTTTTATACATCACCTGTTTCGACAGTAGATGTGACTCGAACATGTTGAATGTCCAGATGTAGATTACCCTCAAACGTGTATAGGTTATGCTTAGTTGGACCTACTTTCTCAGCTATCTTATTTGAAAGAAAATTGTTTAACGCCATAGTCGAACCACATATCAACCATTGTGGAAGTGGTGGTCGAAATGCCAAAGCCAGTTTACTGGTTGGCAAAGGCGGGAATTTAAGTTTGTTGTGTGCTAAAGCAAAAGAGTACTTATCAGTTACATAAGATGGAAAAACCATTGTTGGAATTTTGTCGAGAAGTTTTTGTTTTAAAACTCTTGCAGCTTGAGAAACAGTTCGACTAAGATTATTTGGATCATATACAGTTTCAAAGTATTTTTGGAATGATTGAATTTCTTGAATGTGCGTACCTTTTGGTTTGGTCTTCTTTTTCTGCGAAGAAGGAAAAGCAGAGATTAGATTCGACAGCAATGTAGCCTCTTCGACATCAGCAGATTTTCTTTTGAAATACTCTTTCCACCACTTTGAAAATTCTTTAGTGCAAGAAAATAAAGGCTCAAACTCAATGGGGTCAAAGTTAAAAGGGCCGTTGGCAAAGCTGTTGAGGCATTCTTTCCATTCCTCTTCATTTTCTGGAAGTTCATGTCTTTCCTAGATCTGAAAAAAGGACTTGGTCGAAGCTGACATAACCCAAATTGTCTTGCGACCAGGCTTGGGTGATATGTGTACGCACCAAATAGAGCTGTAGCTTTTCCAGGTGCTATTCTAGCTGACAGAAATTTTGGAGTAAAAAAGGCTTCCCAAATCTGGTTGGTTTCTCTTCGTCGACAAAAGAAGCTGCAGGAAACTCTCTTTTAAACCAGTCTGGTCCATGAGTCCTTTTGACGAAAGGTGCCATTGAAGGAGCGAAATCTTCGCAAATCATGAACATGTTGAATGCTTTGGAGAACAAGTCTTGTGGAGATACCCCTATCTCTCTAGGCTTTAGAAGAGCAATCCTAATTCATTCGACATTCCTCGTTTCAACCATTTCAGTATAGTCTTCAGGAATGCACATTTGCAGCTTCGACTCAAAAGTGGCAAGAAGCCACAATTGGAACAACCAAACTGGTCCAGAGACCAAGTAATTTCCTTCAGGCTTGAGTTCTTTTAATGCATGAACTCCTTGTCGTAAGCCTTCATAAAGTGATCCTAAAATAAGTTGGCCGAGGTTTACCTCTCGACACTCGTGTAGTTGAATGGCCAAAGGAATGTACATTTTTTCCACTTGGAGTGACGAAGAGCAGAAAACATAGAAGGAGAGCCACAAAGTGAGAAAAGCGATGTGTTCTTCGTCAGAAACTTCTTCAGTGGTGATGACATGTTTGTCTTCAATGTATCCTTTGAAGGAAGCACGCTTGAAGTCGAATTCATGGTTGTTGTCAGTAGTGTTAGGGTCGAAAACTTCTCCTATTGGTTTAAGTCCAGTTATGGCAGCCACATCTAATAGAGTAGGAGTGAGCATGCCACATTTCAGATGTAGGCTATTGGTGGTTAGCTCCCAAAAGTGTAAAGCTGCAATAAGCATTGGGCTTTGATATCTAGGCCCATATCTCGACAGCTGAATCAGGTCGAAGATGCCTTGTGCGTTCCAGGTTTCTCCTTTCTTCGACTCAATTTTGTTAAGCCAATTAATGTAAAGTGGATGATTCTTGTCGACTGGTGGTGAAGACCTAAAAGCCCTATTTGGGTTACTCATGAAATCCATCACATATGGTCCTTTGTTGAAAATCCTAGGGCTATATCTATGATAGCTAGGGAAAACCTCTTTGATTTTGTCAGAATCATCACCAGAGTGAGGAAGAGGACCTAAGAATGCATGCTTGTAAGGTTTAGGCGAAGGAATTAGTACCTGAGATTGCAAAAATTTTGCTTCTTCTTCTTCTGTCAAAGCTGGTTCAGCAACGAAAGGCTGTTTTTCAGAAGCTGCAATGCCAGAAGTTTGAACATTGGAAGATGATGCCATTAATGATAGTTCTGAGTTTTTCAAATGGTTTCGCTGCTTCACTGTCCGGGTTTTACACGAATAGAGGTCGCGTAGTGTTGGATGAAGAAATGAAACTTCGCAAATGGAGTTCTCTGGTGCGTAAACGCTGGATTTCACAAGGAAGAAGAAGAGAAAGGGTTCGCAGAAGCATAGAGAGTAAAAAAGGGAAAATGAAATGAAGAAGTTGCTTTTATAGCTGTTTTAGCAAGAGAGAGAAAAGGTAAACCTTTAGGTTTTCTTTAAAGAGCAGTTATTTGCAATAAGTAGTGGGGAGTTACAACACAAAACGTGGCCCACTAAATCTGAGATAACGGCGCCATAAAGTGCTTTTTCTGGAAGTTTCTTTTCAATTCTGAAAATTGATGGTAGTGACGTCATAAGATTTGACATAAAGCTGTTGATTGTAATTTCAAAAACGTCATTTTCTGCCTTCATTTAAAACTCAGTCGAAAAAGACATTTTTGGGGGGCAATTTGTTAGCCTGCATTTTCGACAGGTTCAATTAAATGCAGTCAACGAGGTTTGACTTGCTAATTTCAAGAGGAAATGTGTTGATTTCGACAGTGAGAAGTTTTCCTAAGAAGGTTCGACGCAATGCTTAACTTAGTGGAAATTGAAGAATTGAAGCCAATGGTTCGACTAGAAGAAAGTTAGTGATAGATCAGAAGTCAAGTGCTCGTTGTTGAAACAGCATAGCAGTTATTGTGGTCAAAGACATGGCAGTTACCATTTTTTAAATTCTATGTACAGTTAGTTAGTTATTGTGTTTCCCTCCTTGTATAAATAGTAGCTTTTCATAGGAAAAACAGGTCACAAACTCATACAGAATTCTGAAACTCAAACTTCCAACATCACAGAGAAAACGAATCAGAGAACAATGTATGAACTTGTGCACCATTCTCTTTACAATTAATGCAATTTCACTCTTACTTTCTTAAGTTTTCTGCATTTTATTTGTTTTCTCTTCGCCTTCTACTCAGAATTCTCCTTTCTGGAGATAACTTCGACGATTATCTTCATACTTTCAAGTTTAAACCGCAAGAACACTTATAATTTCTGGAAAAACTTTAACACAAATGTTCTAGGATTTTCTAGTTGATCCTGCAAGCAACATTAATTTGTAATTAGCGGTGTTTACCAAAAAAAAAACAGTAAACAATAGCTCATGTTCATGTTCCTGATGCTCTAAGGAAGAAGCTTGATGATAAAAGCACCAAGTGTGTCTTCTTAGGAGTCAGTGAACAATCAAAGGGATATAGATTGGATAATCCCACAACCAAGAAGATCCTAACTAGCAATGATGTGATTTTTTCTGAAAATGAAGCATGGAACTGGGGTGAACATAATGAGACAAGTGGTAAGGAAACTGTGCACAGTGACTTAGATGAAGAAGACACTATTGATGATCAAATTGAGGTGGACCAGAATGAAGAAGGTAGCTTAACACAGAGAGATGATCCACCACAGGCTCCAGAAACTAATAGTGATGATGCAAGAAGGTCTGTAGCAAGTTCCTCCACTGGTCTAGTTGAGTCTGTAGCCCAGAACAGAGGTAAAAGAGTTGTTAGAACTCCTGGTTGGCTTGATTTTGAAGTTGAAAGACAGGCCAGTGAGTTGCACAATTTAGCAGTTATTGAAGCAAGGGAAGATCCAAGCACTTTTGAGCAAGCTGTGAAGTCTGGTGTATGGAAAAGGCTATGGATGCTGAGATTGACTCTATAGAAAGAAACAAAACATGGACTCTCACTGAGTTACCTAAGGGATCCAAGAGCATTGGGGTAAAGTGGATTTTCAAAACAAAGTATAATGAGGAGGGAAAGATAGAGAAGCACAAAGCTAGGTTGGTAGCCAAGGACTATTCTTAAAAGCATGGGATTGATTACACTGAGGTATTTGCCCCAGTTGCTAGATGGGATACTATTAGAAGTTTGATTGGGTATGCATCTACACAGAATTGGAAAGTCTTCCAATTGGATGTAAAGAATGCTTTCTTGCTTGGAGAGCTAACTGAGAAAGTGTTTGTTGATCAACCACTTGGATATGTTGAAAAAGGAAGTGAAGAAAAGGTCTATCTGCTGCACAAAGCCTTATATGGCTTAAAACAAGCCCTTAGAGCTTGGTATAGTAGAATTGAACACTACTTTGAACAAGCAAATTTTGTCAAGTGTCCTCATGAACACACACTGTTTACCAAAACAGATGCTGTTGGTGGAATATTGATTGTCAGTGTATATGTAGATGACCTTATCTTTACTGGAAACAGCCCTGAGATGTTTGAGGAATTCAAGTTGTCAATGAAGCAAGAATTTGATATGACAGACTTGGGAAGAATGAAGTATTTTCTAGGAGTAGAGGTACATCAAAGAGATGGAGGAACCTCATATGCCAGCAGAAATATGCTAGAGAAGTGCTTGAGAGATTTGGTATGGAAGACAGCAAACCAGTGACTGTTCCCATGGTACCAGGAACCAAAATCAGTAAAGAAGGAGAGGGAAGACAGGTTGATGACACTGAGTATAAGAGAATGGTGGGTAGCTTGATGTATTTGACAGCAACTAGGCCTGATTTAGCCTTTGCTATTAGTATGATAAGCAGATTTATGGAGACACCAACTGAGCAACATCTTGTTGCTGCAAAGAGGATCATGAGATATGTGAGAGGAACTCTTGAGTATGGCATTTTCTATAAGACTGGACATAAAACCAGATCTGGTAGCTTATTCTGATAGCGATTAATGCAGGTGATCATGATGATAGAAAGAGCACCTCAGGTCATGTATTTTTGTTTGGAACAGGAACAGTTTCGTGGGCTTCAAAGAAGCAACCTGTAGTAACTCTGTCCACTACAGAAGCAGGATACATAGCTGCTGCTATGTGTGCATGTCAAAGGATTTGGCTGACTAGAATTTTTCAAGTCTTTGGAGTCAAACAGCTTGGATGTGTATCAGTTTTGTGTGATAACTGTTCAAGCATTAAACTCTCCAAAAATCCTGTTCTACAAGGTAGAACAAAACACATTGATGTTAGGTTCCACAGTTCCACTTCTTAAGAAATCTGGGCAAAGATGGTGTGATTGAGCTGAAATACTGCCCTACACAGGAACAGGTAGCTGATGTGATGACTAAGCTCCTCAAGTTGGAAACATTTGCTAGGCTAAGGACTCAATTGGGAATGTGCTCACTTGCTGATGTAAACTGAATTCTGTACAGAATTGCAGTTTAAGGGAAGATGTTTAAAGGTTCTAAATAGCGGTCGCGGTCACGGTCGCGGTCGCGTTAAGGCTTTCGCGTTTTCGGCCGTTGCGGTTGTTGCGTTACAAGTCGCGGTCGTCGCGGTGTGAATTAATCACAATAATGCATAAATTTTATTAAAATTATTTGTCGCGGCCGTTTTGTCGCGTTAACGGTCACTACCGAGACAGTTTTGTCGCGGCCGTTTTCAGTGTAACAGACCGTTTTTTAGAACCTTCTCTTAGCTTTTAATTGTGTCTTGTATTAGTTGTTAAATGAGGTATCAGCACTAATTAGAATTAGTGGCTATTAAAATGTAATTAGCTGTTTTTCTGTTAGCCTAATAACTACTTTCTGTTTGTTAGTTTGAGGCTTTGACTTTCAGTTGTAAATAACCGATACAAAAGAATCTGTTTCTAATTCAATGAAACACAATTCATTTTCACCATTTCTCATTCTAAACACAACAGCAAACTTCCATAATAAGTTGTCTTAGCATAGCATTACACCAGCACCAAATTTGCCAAAACAATTATTTAACAATCAGATATCTGAATTTGTATGATATGTCTCTGTAGTCATGCATCTTCCAGCACTTCTGCTACTTTAGACATTGGAGGACGCTTATATGAATTCACGTGGATACAAACCAGAGTACGAGGTATTTGAACATGCATCAAACTCTAAAGTTCTCAGTTTTCCCAACCAATTGCAACTGTACCATATAATACCAAAACTGTACCCATCTTATTTTTTATTAGAACTAAAGAGAATTAGTAAATTTTAATCGGAATATCTATCACAATGATTAAGATTATTGCACATTTAATCGTATGGTTTTTAGGCCACTATAAATGTAAATTCACGATCATGATTCCATTCCAAGTTTCTGAATCTGTTCACAAAAGGACAGATCATGAAATTCAACAACGCTGCTGACTAACTACCTGCTCGACATAATTAATTTACTTCACATAGTATTTTCTTGAAACAAACTCTAACATGGTCATATTTATTAATTATTCTCTCATAAGAGAGTGTATAATTAGGATTGCAACAGATTAATGGTGGGCCCCTCAGGCCAAAAGGGTGGAAAAAAACGATTTTGGAGTAAAAAAAATTATATACCAAAATAATACACATCGTGGGTTATATACCAAAGTAGGGCAAATATTTTTTTTAGTACAGAAGTCGCCCCCGGGGGAATTTTTTAAAATTCAGTTCTGTAGTCTCCCCTCAGGGTGACTTCTGAACTGTGTTTTTTTATTGTTTTGTTTTGTTTTATTATATATTAAAATATAAATACCTAAATAAACTATAAATAAATTTATAAAAATAATTATACCTATTTATAATTTAATTACGTTAATATTTACGAAAAAAAATTAAGAGATTAAAAATTGGAACATAATATAATATAGAAAAAAGACTGAAATAAACAACAAAATTTGCAGAAATACAAGAATAGAAAATAAAAAACGAAACGAGAGGAAAACATGATTGAAACTAATTCCACCAAACATTTTACGCTCTAGGGAAAACCCGACGGATGATCTCATCGGTGGAAATTTTGGTTTCGACGCACAATTCGATAGGACTCCGAGTATGAGGTTGAAACATCTCATGGTCCAGGCACTTCACTACCCTTGTTCACATGTCGATAGGACTCCGCGTATTTGGTAGACCTGCCCTGACATTTGTGGTGAACTTCAGAGCAAAAGCGTGTGAGTGTGGGGAATTCCAGGCACTTCACTACCCTTGTTCACATGTCATCGCAGCATGCTCAAAATGCAATTCGTGGATCCACCGTACACAATGGAGAATGTTTTAAGTACTTACATTGTGGAGTTCCCACCATTGCCAACTGAGACGTCATGGCCTAATTTCAATACTTTAGAACTACAGCATGATCCAACTAAACGTAGAGATAAAAATGGTCGTCCACAGTCTACCCGTATTCGTACAGAGATGGATCAAAGAGAAAGGGGTACACGTATTGTAGAAATGAGGGTCACAACAGAAACAACTGCCCTAACCGCAATTAATGTGTTGTAACTTCTGTACTAAAAAAAATTTGCACTCCTTTGGTATATAACCCACAATGTGTATTATTTTGGTATATAATTTTTTTTTACCCAAAATCGTTTTTTTGCCCAAAGGGGTAAGTGATATTTTGCATTCTGATCATGTGCAATATATATCATCCCTTTATCTCTTTGGTTTTGATCCAACTTGCATCAGCTTACAAGAGCAGGATTGTCTTTTTCATAATGAATTAATTAATAAATACTTACACAAAGAGCAAATGCAATAATAAATTGTGTGTATTCATTATTAAATCTCAATTCAAGGATATGGATATCCGATGAATTGTCCTTACTAAATCTGTTTCAATGGGTTTTGGTCATGAATGACAGCATGACCTTTCGGCTAAGATTAAGTCACTTAAATAATACTACTCTCTTCATAAGTGAACTCATTATTATTATTTTTTTTTATTATTATTATTATTATTATTTAATCAAAAAGGCTTCTCGCAGAATTTATTAAAAAAAGAGAAAGAGAAAGAAGACAAAGAATAGACAAGGGGGAACTAGACAAATAACTTTGGCAAAAGAAAAGCTAAAGTCAACACAATAGTAAGGAGCCGCTAAATGAGACTCTAAAACACTTCATCCTAAAAACAATAATAAAAAAACTAAATGACAATAGTTAGTTAAAAGAGACAGAGACAGAAGATGTCATTGAAACGGGAATTATAACCAACCAAATGAGAATTATTATTATTATTATTTTTAAAAAAAAAAACCCATGCAGTCTTATATACAAGCAAAAAAAGCCAAATTTTTGGTCTAATATATAAGCAAAATCTAATAATTTTTACTCTATTAAATGCTTTTAGTCTAAGAATATGTACTGTTCACATCTAGTAAGCAATAATGATCACCTAGCGTGATCGAGTAATGTAAATATGCTATGGCTGTTTTTTTTACCCCTCCTCTCACAGTTGTGCCCCCAAAATATTTCTCACTTTTCTATCAAAATTTAAATTGAAATTGATTTTTTTTTTTTAAATTTCCGGAATTATCTATCAATAGGTGTGTTCTGTACCGTACCTCTGGACTGGTATCCGACACTAGATGCCCAGTCCGATCCGAGATAGTTGATAATCGCATTCCTGGTCAGTCCGAGTTTGACTCCGATCCGGGGTGGTTGGTACCTGCAATAGCACTCCGACGCTCAAGTCAGCAAGTGAGCTAATTGCAAGTTAGGTGAATGGAGAGTGTGTACCTTTAATGCTAGCATTGAATGCTTATTTATAGGTTTTGGGGATCAATGGGAACCATTGGATCTAGGTCTTTAATCTCCCCCATTGGTTGATGTATTTGCATTTGCTGTTGGGCCTTAAGCACAAAGGCCCAATCCGTAACAAGGTGTTTCCGGAAGTCAGATTTTTCATTCTTTCCGGAAATACCTTTATACATATTTTCGTAAGTCATTTTTGTGTTCCGGAATTATGTCAAAAGAGATGATTCAGGAAGCTACATCCGGAAACACCTCTTTTGACATAATTTCAGATTTTTTTTTGTTTTATTTTTTAATTTTAAAATACGAATAATAACGATAAAATACGAGAACGATAAAATACGAGAACTATAATATACCAAATCCGATATACTTCAGGAGCCTCATCATACTAGTCAGGAGCTTGAGCATCCTCCATGAACTGGTCTGGAGCCTCATCAATAAGAATTCGACCACGGACACGCCTATCACGTTCAAAAGCGTGATCGGTGTTCTCACTCTGGTGCGGGTACTAACTGGAGTCTGATCGGGATCTCCGCCTCCTGACTGTGAGGACTCGCCTCGCACCAACCCTCGTGAACCAGTGGAATTCTGCCCCAACTCTAGTGTGCGCCATTGCAAAAAAATAGAAACAAAATAAATACGTATATTTAAAAAAAAACAACAAAATTCCGGAAACACCTCAAAAGATGATGATTTCGGAAGTAAGTTTGTTGAATTTTTCTGGAAACACCTCAAAAAAGGTATTTCCGGAAGTCATTTTTGTGTTCCAGAAATACCACTTTTATGGTGTTTCCAAAAAAATTAAACAAAATAACTTCCGGAAATACATCATTTAAGGTGTTTTCGGAAAAAATCAACAAAATTGCTTCCGGAAATACCTCAAAAAATGGGAGGTAATTTCCGGAAAGATGAAAATTTTTCCACTACAAGAAAACCCTTGTTTTCCTACCAAAATTTCCGACGGACGCATATCTATCGCTATTTGTGACGGATTTCCAACGGAATTTTCCCTCAGTAAGTGTTTCGACATTTTTTAAAGCATTTCTCGCTTCGTTTCCGACGGAATTTGGTTCGGTCGGTACATATCGACAAAATATTCGGTCGCTAATCCGTCAGAAACGTCAATTATATTATTATGACGCGTTTCTCTCACTCGACCTCATTCTTTCTCTTCTCATCGCATAACATAACACTCTCCCTCTCTCAATCAGCGATGCCTCTCTCTCAACCACCAACACCCTCACCTCCGCCATCCCTCCATGGTCGCCTCCGCCTCACCCCTCGCCTTGCTCGAAGTATCACCACCACCAGTAACCAGTGACTCTCCTCTCCCAGTCGCCTCTCCTTTCTCAGTCGCTCTCCTCTCTCTCTTCTTCTTCTTCTTCTTCTTCTTAAAAGGTAAATTTTTTTCTTCTTCTCTACTTCTATTTACAGAAATGCCTCCATTTTTGGTTGAATCGAAATCCTAACCCCCAATTTTGCAGCATTCAACCCTAACCCCCTCCATTTTTGAATCGAAACCCTAACCCCCATTTTTGGTTGGAATCAGTAGCTGTGGTAGGGTTGGATTAGTTGTTATTGTGGATTCTGGACAACCAGAACCCCACTCATATAACTCTCATATTTTTCAATCAATTCAATTTGTTGCCTCCTGAGTATCAATATGCTTATTTATGATATTCGGTTTTGTTCGATGGAAGCGATTAGCAGACGATGCGTGAAGAGGAAAAGCGATTGTTGCCATAGAGGGAGAAGGGGAAGGGAAGGATAGAAACATAGGTTGTTTTTCAATTCTTCTAATTTATCTTCCTTTGGGTCATGTTGATTGGTTGATTTTAGTGCTTATGTGCGGAAGTTTTTTGATTCAAAAGTATCAAGAATAATACATCAATTTCAAACTAGCAAAATCAGTAAAGGGTGGTTTGATTCATATTTCAATTATCCTATTCGGTTTTTGTTGCTTTGGTACTCTCTTTTTAAGGTATTTTGTTGCTTGACAGTTGACACTACTGGCCCTTTGTCTTATCTCTTACAGTGATTTCTATATGTAACATAGTTTGTTTTTGATGGTCATATGCTCATGATAAAAACACGAGCTTTATTTTCGTTTGTTTTTCTCAGGCACAAAACTCTCTTCTGGCTGCAGAGGAGGCAACTGCATTATCTACATGGGTTGTAGCATGCATATGTGGTACCTTGAGACTTGAACATGTAGGTTCTGTTTTGGCCTATGGTATAATGAAATCCATGTTCTTCTACCATATGCTATTAATATCATGCATGCCTGATGGTAAGACCTATTGTTTATGGAGATTTAAATCTTATTTGATAACTATTGTTTCTAGATCTAAAAAGAAGATCTGATATTAGTTATTGGTTTAGATGTTTAGCTTGTTTAGGTTCTATGACTGGAGTTAGTGTCAAAGTTAGTGAGGAATGCATTAGCTGAGATTGCTGTGGAGCTCTATGATGGGTTTATTTAATGCTTTCTGTTGGTTTTGGATAATTGTGGTTGTCCTCTGTTTTTTGGCTTCTGTTTACATGGCATTGAACAAATGGCCAAGAAGATTTATCTAAATGGTCATGTTTGTCATAACACCCTTGTAACCATGCAATTGCTGTTTGAAGCATCAATAATTCAATAATGAGAAGTTATAGGTTTGTTTTTACCTTAGTGCTCAAGAAGATTCAACTAAATGGCCATGCCTGTCATAACCCCCTAATGGTGTTCTTGCACAAGACATAAACTAAGCATCTTATTTTTGGCTTTATGGATGCATGATATATAAAATGAATGATACTAAGCATCTTATACAAACCTGCAGTGTAAGGACCTTGTTTTGTTATTGCTACTTAATGAGTATATGAGTATATGTGTATATGTGTGTATTTTCTTGGTTGAAAAGATTAATGAATATATGTGTGTATTTTCTCATTTGTATTATAAATATCACACATACCCAACCCTCTCACACTCCGTCCCAACTCTGTAGTTCCTCCAGTTACCATTTCGTTTTTCATTTCATTCTTCTTCAGTTCTTCTTCTTCTTTGTTTTCCTTCTTAATCATTTTGTTTTTGATTTTCTGCAGCACATCAGTTTAGCGTTTGTGGGATTTGGGAATTGGGAACTGAATTTTGATTTGGGAACAGTGGCATCAGTTTAGGGTTTAGCTAGAGGTATATTCATTGTTGCTGCATATATTCCTCCACAAGCTTGTAGATAATATTTATGATCTATATGCTGAAGCAGCCAGCATTGTTGAACAGGTTATTTATTACTTGATTTCCTTTTTAACTTCATTTGGTGCATCAAACTGCAAGTTGTTTTTATAAATATTTGACTATTCCAAAATATGGCTAAATGATGTGTCTTGGTTTTTTTATTGTGATTTCAGGTTTTTGTGTTGATTTGTGCATTCATTGCAATTCCAAGCACTTTTGTTGATTAAAATACCAATAGAAAAACCAGTCGGTTATTGAGGAATTGATGATAACGTACTAATAGAAATATTTTGATGAGTATTGGGAGGGAGTGAATTAATAACGATCATCATGTTGCACTTCTTCCTACTGAGGTATGTTATGTATTTTCCCCTATGAGATTTCTTATTTATCAATTTGGACGAAACCAATGATCTTAATGGTGAGGCACCAAATGGATTCATCTATGCAATGTCCACTAGGTCTCTTTTTTGCAATGCATTTTTTTGTTAACAGGCTGCTCGCCAGAAAGACCAAATAATTAGACTAAAAATGTGGCTTATTATAATCTGATTTAGTAATGGAATGGAGCAGATTCAATAAATGCAATTAGCTTGCTTATTCTCCAACTATTTTATGGGAATTTGGTATTCTTATTGAAGGATTTGAAGCAAATAAGCCATTAATGAAGTAATAAGAGTGATGAAGACAATAGAAAAGAAGTCATAAGAGTATTGAGTACAAGAAAGAAGTAATAAGAGTGTCTATTGAAGACACCAACAAGTAGTAACAAATCTGTTCAGGGTGGTGTTAGTCTACTGGAAGGTTCAGAAGGTTGACTTTTAATTCTATGGAGTATTGAGAGTGTGACTAATGTAGAAAAGGAAAAGAGGATAACAGTTATGCATGCTCTTGGAAAATTGGTTGTTCTCACTCTACGGTTAACATGCTTAATTGTAATATGATGGCAACTCAATTTCTGAAAGAGAAGCTCCCTATTTGCTACCTGCACAGCCACTCATTTGTTTCTCTTTTGTTCCTTGAAGAATTCAAGGTCTAATATTTTATCATAAGTATATTTTCATATTTTCATATCTATCCCCATTTTATTGCTTTAAGTCGGTCTGAGTAGGCACTGCCATTCTACTGCTATTTTCAATGCTCCCTTTTGAATTTTGAAAATTGAAAAATAATGTCCATAGTAAACTACTTCTCGCTTAAATGTATTGGCTATTCTCATAGATACTAAAATATGTTGTTCTTCTTGCTCATTGTAGTTTGTTAATTGATTGTCACTAATATTAGTGGCAAAGAGGTTAGTTGAAACATACATTCTCTTTTGTTATAGGCAAAACTTTTGTAAAAAATATAGGAAACATTTATAAATTTAGTTTTTTATTGACTTTGATCACTAAATTTTAATTTTGTGTCTTTAATGCATTTTGATCATAATTTTCGTTTGATAATGATGGCAGAATCAACAGAACGCATCATCACTTCAAGAGACGCTATGAGATGGTGACTGACAAGCTTGGATGGCTCAAGTATGGATTTCATCCTAATGGATCCTCAAGAAGCAGAGGGCTTGACTGCATGTTCACTTTAAAAGTAAAGCATGAACTAATGTTCACTTTAAAAGTAAAGCATGAACTATGAACAATAACACCAAACCAAATTAACCAGTGATGATGATGTAAGGAATAAGACCTTTCTTCTTAATGAAATTAAAGTTGCGTTATAATAATTTGGTGGTTAGGTTGAAATATTAAAAGGACCATCTTGGATATCATTGATGGGATATCTAAAACTAATGGACTTCAATTGTTTTGCATCATTGCATGGTTTAGTTGGACTTTATGTGATTATCAAGTAGGCTTATACTGGGCTATTGTAAGTTGTTGGTTTTACTATTATAAATTCAAGGATATATACCTCATAATATATACTGATTTTGCACAATGAGATTACTTTGATTATTGTTTAGATTGGTATTAAAGTTAACATCGTTTTCCTTGTCTTCTTCAACTTAGGATGCTCTTCTTCAACGTAGGATGCTGTTGTGCAATCATCATCGATAATTTCGTACATTGGTGGTCAAGCAATCACCACATGTTACTCAGATATCAGGAGAATGATCCATATGCAAAAGGTAGCCAAAATATTTTAAGAAAAAAAAATGGATCGTCAGTTGTTACTCAGATATCTTGGACCTGCAGCTGCCACAAAACTCAGTATCGTAGGAATATAATGAGACACGGAGCTAACATCATCGTCAAAGAACTTCCATTTGGAGCAGAAGTATCTGCCCATGCAAACACCAGAGTGAATGCACATTTGTTGAACCTGCAAAGTAAAACTGTAAAAGGCTATGATTCTTTCATGTTGTCTTCATACAGTGAATGTGAACTATGTCGTGGCAAATGGTGAGGAACTGTGACTTAATTTCTTATATTCCTGAATCTAATTCATTGTATTATTCTCATCGAGCCATATCGTATACATCTTTGTTTTTTTTTTTTTTTATTGTTTGAAGTGAAATGTAGTGTTAAGACATTCCTATTGTAATAGCATCTGTTATATGCACCAAATCATTTAATGCAATTTTTTTTATTTGAAAGTGTGTCAACAATTATTGAACTTTAGTTGCTTTATAATCTATACTAAAATAATTATCAATTTTATTGCCATATATACTAAATAATTACCAAGTTTATTATCTATATATGCGATATTTGTATTCTAATTTGGCATTTGATTGCTCTAATTGTGAAAGAGTTAATCTGGCTTTCAATCTTTATAACTTTGCTTAGGTACTGGACAATTTTGTTCCTTTTATAGTTTGATTTTATGAAGCTAGTATGTATAGATATAACTATTAAATAGTATTTTGGATGTATAATTTAATTTTTTTTTAAAATTTCCGACGGATTTGCGACGAAAAGGTGTCAGAGTTTGCGATGACTTTGCCACGGATATTTGCGATGGATTTTTGATGACTTTGCGACGGAGACATTTGTGACGAAAAAATCCGTCGAAAACGATTTGCGATGAGCGATTTTGCGACAGATTTTTGTCCGTCGGAAAGTTCGCCGAAAACATCAATTTGCGACGAAAATCGCTGTATTTGCCACAGAAATTGCCGTCGGAAATTGTCGATTTTCTCGTAGTGTTCCTACTCTGATTTTCGGAAATATGTAAAAATGAGATGTTTGTTTTGGAATTTTATTGTAAGTAAGGGCGAGCATACATATAGGTGTGAATAATACGAATAACGTCTATTAGCTTCAAAGGGCGAGCATACATATAGGTACATTGGCCTTGGCCATAATAATTACATATTTAATATCATAATCATTAGGAGTATTATGAGGAGATTGTGTTTACCCTCTTGAGTGTCTATTAGGATTTATAGGTATGGATCGACTACGTACACATTGACTAGTCGGCTAAGATACAACTTATAATACGTTCAGCTATACTTAGTGCAAAAAAGATATTTAGCGTCGGTTATTTTGGACATTTAGTGTTGATTATCGCTCAATGCTAAATGTCGCGATGCTAAAAGTGAGACATTTAGCATCGGTTAAATAACCGATGCTAAATGTTTAAATCTCACATTTAGCATCAGGTGTTTAAATAGCCGATGCTAAATGTCCATTTCATCACTGTTTTTGATGTCTGAAAAATGACATTTAGCATCGGGTGTTTAAACAACCGATGCTAAATGTCCTGAAAATGACATTTAACATCGGTTATTTGAAACAACCGATGCTAAATGTCTATTTTTTTTTAAAAAAAATAGACATTTAGCATCGTGCTAAAAACAACTGATGCTAAATGTTTATTTTTTTAATTGGAAGCTGACAGTTTTGTCTTTGTAGCCGTATAAATAACTATTCGGCCATAAGACAACATAGAAGATCCAGAAACAATAATACAGAGAAAAATTGGTGAAAGCTAATTAAAATAAAATTAAAGAGGACAACAAAAATGAATCTCATGTTAATCACGTGTATATTCATGCACAGTTTAAATCCAATCAGTCACCTGCTAGTCAATAAAAAAAGAAAACAACAAACAGGACAAAATTTCTAATTTTAACCACATGTGTAACATCCACAACTGTGTATTCAGAGAAGCTGCTAACACACAAAAGATGATGCAACGTTTCTCCTTTCATATCCCTAAACCTGCTGCTTCCTTCCCTTGTTGCTTTTTGTGCTCTCACAATCTCTACATTCTCCACAGTTAGCTAGGAACACTGGCACCACTATATCCCCCTCTTTAACTTCTTCCACATACTCCCTTGCACTCCACCCTGTTGTCATAATACACACACACACACACACACACACACACACACACACACACACATATATATATATGACGTTTTTAGATTGGATAATAAAATGGGTTTTACAAATATAATTAATCAGTATAATTAATCCATAAAAATATCATGAAAATAAGGTCTTCAAATGCTCATGTCATGACAGTAATTTGTTCAAATAGCTACAATAATTTGTTCAAATGCTCATGTCATGACAGTAAAATGAAAAAAATCCCCTTGACTCCAGCAAATATACCAGCAAATGCTCATGACTGAGTTAGATGATCCCACCCTTGATTCTTTCAAGTCAAATATACCAGCAAATACATTCCTACTTTCAATTCTCAGCAACTGACAAATGCTAGTATTTATGTTCAAAATGGAATTATTGAGCTCTACATTTTAAATCCACACCATGTACATATAGCTGAAAGAAATAAAGACAAGGGAAAGAAACTTACTTGTTCTACAAGTGGGGTTCTGGTTGCCCATGGTACAACATAATTACTCCTTATGATTGATTCATTCATTCCAGGAGAGGCATTTCCAACTTCCCGTTGCAACAACATTACACAATACACACAAACCATATCATATGGAAATTGAAGTAGACCGCAAAAACAGGACAGAGATAAAAGAATACTACCATTTTCTAACAACTTAATGAAAACGACAAAATCAGGATACTATAAAACAAAAAAACAAGCAATGAATGTGCAAAGAAAAAACAAAAACTACATATTAATGAATGAATCGATCAATGAGGTAATCTGCATACCATTCTTTTCTTCACACAATCACAACTCACAAGTTAGAATATATGCCCAAGCTTTTGTGAAGGAAGGGAAGGGTATAGATATTCTGTCTTACATTTTGAGTTGCAATTGCAAAATGTCCAAAGCCATGTCCAAAGCCAATTGTTTGAATTGAATGAAAAGGGTAACTAGGTAGCAGATTAGAGTAACATAACATACTATATGTTAATTCAACAACAAAATGGGTTTCTTCAGGGCCAAATTCGAGAAAGGCATTGGAGTATTTCTCCTCAGGAATATCTCTATGTCTCATAAGCTTCATATTGAAACATTCAGAGTAAAACCTGAGAGAACCGCATACGTGAGGGGATTTTAACTTTAAGCATCTAAATTAAACACAAATTGAGACAAAAAAAGCCTAATTACTTACTTGATGGTACGATCAAGATCACCAACACGGTAGACGACAGTAAGCAAGCGTCAATTATCTTTCTTTGGCCATTCCAACAAGTCAGGCTCAGCCATATTCAGATTCACTACTATCTATCTGCAATGCAACACGAACGAATTACTCAGCTTGCTTTAACAAAGGTAAATAAACTTATATGATATTTTTTCATTTCAAATGACGGAAACAGATCCATTTGTTTTAACAAGAAGACCTGCAATCAAACATTTGAAGCAAACTAAAAAATCAAAAATCAAATTAATCCTAAAATTAGGATTTCAGTTACAAATGGGCTTTTCAGAAATCAAAAATCAATAAAATAGCATAAAAGACATAGGAAAATCAAATTGTTTCAGCATAAGAAGAGGAAATCGAAAATGGTTACAGAATCGATGTGGAAAACATGAATAGCTTGCAAAAATGAAAGGAGATCTGTACCTGATTGTAAAGCGAAGGAGAATCACAAGGTGGTGCAAGGGTTTCTCTCGCAGAGAAGACGAAGTAATGCAGGGTTCACGAAGAGTTCGCGTTCGTGGTGACGATGGTTAGCGTTAGCCATTGCTAGGGTTATGTGAAGGAGATACGGTTGAGGGTAAGGACGATGAGAAAGCGAGACGGCGGGACGGTGAGAGGCGAGATGGCGTGACGGTGAGAGGCGAGATGGCGTGACGGTGAGAGGTGAACAGTGAGAGTGGGAGGGAGAGCAGGTGAACCCAAGAGGCCAGAGGGAGTAAAAAGTTGCGAGAGGATTTGTTAGTGAACGAGTTTCAGGGCGACGTCCTTCTCCTACCTTTCAAAGACTGCGCTGAGTGTTTAGGGTTCGCGAAGAGGGAGGAGCTTCAGAGAGCGAATTTCAGAGAGAGCGAGTTTTAGAGAGAGCGAAGAGGGAGGAGTTTCAGAGAGCAACTTTCATGGAGGAGTTTCAAAGTGCGAGAAGAAGAGAGATTGATAGGAGCTCCGTGAGAGAGGGTGCGTTGAGGGAGGTTTGCGAAGGAGAGTTTCAGAGATCGATTTTCAGAAAGCGAAAGAGTGTTTTGGGTGCGTTAAAAAATTAAGAGGATTCAGACTTTTAGCATCGGGTATTTTAACAACCGACGTTAAATGTTCACTTTTAACATCAGTTGTTTAAACAACCGATGCTAAAAGTCTCACACGTATACTTTTAGCATCGGTTATTTAAGCAACCGATACTAAAAGTATCACGCAAACACTTTTAACATCGGTTGTTTAAACAACCGATGTTAAATGTCGGCGCAAAAACTGAAAACTTCACTTTAATTGCAAAATTGCCACCGCATCTACATTTAGCATCGGCTGGGTCTTCATGGGTGCAAGTCGTCCAACCTGAGTTTACTACAAAATACCCTCTATTAAATTTGGTGTGCCTGTGCGAGTTTTCACATAAAAAGCTGGTTTGTCATTAATATGATTGAGAATTTTTTGAGTAAATCTGGGTATCCACCGCACGGACAGCAATGACTAAGATGGATAGGATCCACATTGTTAGTCTTGTGTAGAGCTGTCAATGGGCCGGGCTCGGCCCGGCCCGGCCCGACCCATCGGGCCAAACAACGTATATGGGTAGGGTCGGGCCATCCCGATATTCTGATGGGCCGCAAATATTACGGCCCGAGCCCGTCCAACACCGATCCATGGGTCAACGGGCCAACCCAACTGGCCATTATTTTTAATTTTTTTTTAAATTCTTTAACTAATTAATCATATTTACTACCGACACACTAATTACAAGATGAATATTTATCCAATGATGAAAAGTTGAAAACTTGCTTCTTTAACAGTGCAGATTACAATTTATTCCAGTGTAGATTGATTATTCATATCTTTAACAGTAACACACGCACACAACACAACACAAACAAACAAGAAAGAACGCAAACAGTAAAACCCACACAACACACGGGCCATTACTGTACTGACTGTTTGCATTTCTTTCTATTTTTGTTTTTTTTTACTTTTTTAGATGGGATGGAAAAGGAATGTGAAAAAAAAAGTAACGGGCCGGCCCGAAGGCCATCGGGCCGACCCTGCCCGGCCCAATAATATCATCGGGCCTATCGGGTCGGGGCCAAAAAAGATACCGTTAATTTTGGACTACTATTTTTAGAGCCCAGGCCCGCCCAAAAAATCGGGCCATTGGGCCGACCCAATGGGCCGGGCCCAAATTGACAGCTCTAGTCTTGTGGGACCTGGATCCTCTACAGCAACTGCACGGTGCAGCAAGCTATAGAGCCGTTAGATCCAGAGAGAGAAAATTCTAAAATTTTTTTAGAGTTTTCTCTCTCTAGATCTAACGGCTCTAGAGCTTGTTGCACTGTGTGCTGCTGCCGTAGAGGATCCAAATTCAGTCTTGTGGTGTGAAGTAAATAAAATCTTATTGGTAACTGGTAAGCACTTGTTGAAGACTACTAGTTATGGATTGAGACATAACTCTCACTCTTACCTTTTTATTGTAAAAAATGATATGATTTTCTAGAACTTTTTTAAGAAAATCTAAACCAAAATAGTAAATTAATTAATATGATTTGTTTGGAATTTAAATATACTAGTGAGTATGACCCGTGCGATGCACGGGTATACAATATTTTGTTAGTACTTTAATTAATAATAAAATACCTGATGTACATAGAATATTTATAAATTTTTGCTTTGTATATTAATAGATATATTAGTATGTTTTATTGAATTCAATCGAAGTATTTAATCATTATCATTTTTAAATATGCATTAAAAAATATTACTTTTTTTTAAAGTTTAGAGTGTGGACAATTTAAGATTTCTGAATTATGTAAACCATTTTTCTGCTTAAATATAGAGAGTTGTTTACAGCCTACATATGTGTATAGCAACAATATGACAAATAAATTTAATTGAACATAACCTAGCCAAAACACAACATAAATGGTCAATGAAGGGATAATGCTAAATGAGTTTATTTTACAAATTAGTATTTTTAATTAGAGTTATTATTAATATACTTTTGCATAAATATTATATATAATATTCACCACTATCTGTATTTATTTTTTTGACAAAGGCACCACTATCTCTGTTAAAAATATAAAATATATATTAGTCAACTATCTTTCAAAAATATTCATCTAAAAATTATAAATAATAAGTTTAATGTAAAAAAGCTCATTGAATAATTTAAGTGATGGCCCGTGCTACGCACGGTGTATATTGAAAAAATATAATTTTATACTAATGTGTTATCTCTTAAAAAATATTAGTCTACTAAAAATTCTCACCAGTAAGATGACTTGTATTACACACGTTAAATTCATAATATCTTTTATTTTTTTGTAAGCATGTAATTTCTATTAAACTTTTCATATAGTGTTTTTTTAAATATTAATATAGTATTTCATGCAAAACAACCAATACCCGTATGATAAGTTAATTCTATAGTTCAAAGACTAATATATTCACGTGTACGTATTAACATATTTTATGTAAAATAATTATTTTCTTTCAAAAAAGAATGTAAAATAGTAATCTATATGTCCGATATACTTTTTACTTATAGTTAGTGATGAAAAATATGAAATCCACCTTTAATTGTCTCACTATATTTTATGTTTTTTTGGTAAAGGAGAGGGCCTAAGCCCGATGTCTCACTATATTCTAAGACGTCAACAATTGCGACAAAGTTAATTTTTTTGTGACTAATTTTTGTCACTAAATTAGATACGTTTAGTAGTATTTATTACTTAAATATTAATGTTTAACTTTTCATTTTCAATATTTTACCTCTAAACCTCAATTTGAATAACAATCATGTACATTTTCTTCCTTTGGAGGCCTCAAATGGCTTGTTTGTCATTCCTTGATGTTTGCTCATTGAAAAGGATATGCAAAATAATTAGGTTCTTATGAGAATACACAACATCATATTTATTTTTAAGAGTAAAAAAGTTATAGAGTTAACATCTGCTCTTGATGCAATTTGAATGGATCCTAATTAGAGTAAATAAACTTATTTATGTGTTTTGTGATATGGTTTGTAAACAAATTTATAGAATTAATATTTTCACTTGAAAGTAAAATAAGTTACCAGCAACATCCAAAAGATAGAGGAAATCACCTCATAAATATTATACCTCCTGGTTGAACTTTAAACACACCATCGCATTCAGTTGATGTGATGTGTAATTGATTAGCCTTTTTGGCTTACTGAAAAATCGTAAAATAATTCACGCAATCGTGGAATCAAGTATAAATCCATGTGACTAAGTAGTTTAACTAATAGAATCAAAGCAGGTTTGTGGATCAACAACTTCGGTTTAAGTTAGGGTAATTTAGAAGCAGGTTTGAGGTACACATCATACTATGTAATGTTGTACGCCCTATTAAAATTAGAAAGAGGCGAAATAATATAGGTTGCAAAAAGAGAACTAATCAAGCTTCAAATTAATAAAATAGTAATCAAATTATTTAAAAGTGATTGATTACTATAACTTCTTACAAAATTCATCGGTGATCTATCAAGTTTAAAAAAACACATAACTACAAATTTATTAATTTCATGATGCATAAGGTCCCGTTTACTTCCCATCTCTTACCTTCGCATGTATTCTATAATGTGGAAGGCAATCAATGTTAAATGATTTACGGACATAAATCATAATTTGAAAGGCTAAATTAATCATTCAATTCATAAATAGTCTAGCATTTTCGTAATTAACAGTGTCATGATGAGTGTTCACAATCATATCATAGATACAAAGATGACCTAACTCTACCAAGTTGAGAAGTGAAAATGTTGCTTACATTCAAGTGTGTGTAAGACTACAATGAGATGTACTTCAATATTAGCACCTCCAATCACCTCAAGTCTTCCATCCCTGCCATTAAGATAAGCAATATTATAAATTAATCACATACATGTATGACATCCATGTGCTAGCTATATGACTCATGACAGAGAAATGGACTTTCGATTTCTGAAATGTGAGCCATATATAATATTAGTGGTCAATAATAACACTCATTTCATAAACCAAAAGCTATATATTACTATTATAAAGTAATAGTAACATATTGAAATTCAACATAGCTAGTAATTAAAACTTTTATTTGGATTTACAAAATACCAAGTTCATATTAAAAATCAGCTCACCCATTATCATTTTCTTTTACACCACATTCCTTGTCTATTGTGACAAAGGTGAATCTGGTTCCACGGGGTTTCCTCAGCCGATTCATTGCTTTTAGTTTCCTTTAAAGGTTGTATTTCTCAATACAAACCACAAAGGAAGATAAAATGGATTAAAATCCAAACCACAAAGGATGATGCACACGAAGCTCCAATATTTCTCAATAGCATATAACACCAAATAAACTCATCCAATATTTGATCTGTCAAATAAATTTCAGTCACTTTTGCTTTTTCTAAAAAAGTACCTTCAAAAAGGAAGAAAATAGCATTAGGTAATAAGCATGTGAGTCAAATCTCACCTAAGGAAGTGTTACTGAAATTAAACCTCGCTGCAACAAAAGCAGAGAGCAAAACCTATTTTTTTGACTCATGGGGAGGATGAGATTTTATTTTGTATGAAATGCAGCCAAACAAAAGTAAAATGATATAATCAAAATAAAATGAATTAACATACAAACCACAAAGAAAGATGCACATGAAACTTGAGTATTTCTCAATAATAGATAAGACCAAATAAACTCATCCAAATGGGCCTTAAAACTTTACCTATGCAACCAATTTCAGTTCATTATTTCTTTTTCTAAAAAAGTACATTTAGAAAGGAGGAATAAAGTAGTAGGTAATAAGCATGAGTGAATTCTAATTCCTATGGAGAAGTAATTGAAATTAAACCTCGTTGCAGCAAAAGCAGAGAGCAAAACCTATTTTTTGAATCACAGTCTGCATATCAATCAACATTGAAATCCAACGTTCTTGTCTGCACCTAAAATATTTCTTGATTAAAAATGAAAAATGAAAAAACAATATACTTAAAATGAGGAATGAAGTAGAAATCATAAAGAAAATTTGAGATGAGGATTAAATATATATGGTGGAGAGGGATGAAAATGGATTCAACGGGGAAGAGTAAGATAGATGTATTAAAAAAATATATGAATTTCTGCATTGATCATTGGAGTACGTATGAATAAACCTAATATGATTGAGAGGTAAATAACATGTCGTATATTGGTGTTGTGGAATAGTGAGGCGGGTGTATCAGGTCATAAAAATCATAATGAGCGTGTTCCTTTCATCATACGATAGAATTTGAAAATATTATAATTGGAGATGAGTATATTTTAATGCATATGAATATTTCATTGATCATATTCCTTTTCTGATTGTGTAGGTGTGTAGAATGAATTTAGACATAATACTGGTGAATATGAGTACAAAATATGGAATGATTTGGCCCCAATTCAAAATACAAAGTATTCAATGCCGAGGATAACGCGATGCATACACAGAATATTTGTAGCTTCCATTTTTGTTTTTATATTTTTAAAAATGGTATTTGCTAAATGATATGTACAATGAATAAGCTGAACCATATAATGGTCGATTGTAATTACTAAGTAGTGAATGAAATTCAAAATAGGTCAATCGGTTTTGGAAATAATTTTAAAAAAAAATTGGAATTAGAATTAGAATTAATGTGATGTATTTGAACTTGGACCAAACACTTTAAGTTTGCTGTATTTGAATATGTTGTATTAGAATTAGAATTTCAAAATATAAAAAAAGTAGTATACCACCGGTTTGAAAAAGTTTGTTTATTATTTTACTATAAAATTATATTTAAATTGCAAGTTTGAAATTGTTGTTCCATTACGTTTGAAAAAATGGATTATTATTGTGTTTGCAATAAAAACATATCATATACACATAAGTGTAGTAATGCGTTATATTAGAATTAGAATTAAAAAAATTTAGAAATGCATTTTTTTAATTTTTTTGTTCTGAGATTTATGTTTCAGAACAAATTTTAGCTTCTTTTTTTGCATTCATGTTTTCAATGCTAAAATGACGCCAGATATTTATAATTTCCAAATTCAAATGACTAAAAAATTAGCTATGTGATGCTGGGGAATCTAATTAATTGGCTGAGATATGGACCTGTTTCGGATTTGTTATAACTTTGAGAAGTTTTATTTTGTCCGACATTAATGGGAATGATTTGATAACTGTCAATTAATTATTGATTATTGATTTTTTAATTTTTTTTTAAAATCAAAAAAACAGTTGACAATGATGTGTCAGTTGAAAAGGTTTGGTGGATCAATAAGAGGCTGACATGTGTGAGATTCCTATTTGAGATTATTCTCAATTGTATAATTAATAGATATCATTCGATGCCCATTTAACGATCATTGACTATAGTGACTGTGGATATTGATCCATCAAATTGACGCCGTTGTGCTATCATAATCTTCGCAAGATCAAAAACCTGCTCTATTTTTTTTTTTCTCTTCTCTCCTTCTTGATATTTTGTTTTAAATTTTTCTTTATCGGTAGATATTTTCTTCTCCTGTTTCTTTTTTTAAATAGTGCTTCTTAAACTCGTGTTTTATTGCATCTGTTGTCTTCCGCGTTTTTGGCCTATCTGACTTCTTGATATTTTTTCCCACCGCCATTACATGGTCGACTCAACTTTTATCATGGATTATCTTGTCTGGTTACAAAATGAAGACGCGTTGGTTTATTAATACATTTGAGTTAAGAGCACTTTTCCGCTTTTCAACTTTAGATGTGTTAATATGGAGAAGAAAGCATCCGTGACGTGGAAAGAGAAAGGTGTGGTGTTAATAACAAAAGACAAATGATGTATTCGTCAAGGTGAATGGTGGAGCCCAAGTCTGAACTCGGGTCCAACAAAGGCCCAATCATGCGACCAAACGTCCCGCGTTGGTGATCTATACGCCGCAGCTATCAATGGCTGAGATTGCATGACCGGATCGAACATGAGAGACGTCCCACTTCACCTATGTGTTGTAGACCCCATATGACACCTATAAATACCGAGCTCACCCGCTCGTACAGGTACACATCTCTCATTTGAACCTCTTACAGACTTTTGCTTTTTGACTTTGGCATCAGAGTGTCTATATGTAACCCCTGCTTTGGGACAAGAGAGGACGATTTCAACAAGAATTCTACGGACTAGTCAATCCGGCGTCACCCGAGTTCGAGTAAGGTACAGATCAAATCGATTCTCTAATATAAATGGGGTAAACCGTCATTTTGCTCATTGAATATGGGAGACACTGTCATTATAGTCTCTAAACGCATCGAAATTGCAAACATGTCTCCAAGTGTACCTTTAGTAAGTCATTTTGGTCCTCGAATATAGTTTTTATTGGTCAATTAAGTCCCTAAAATTACTAAAAAAGAGACACGCAGGGACATGTTTGCAATTTCGAAGATTTAAGGACTATAATGACAATGTTTCACACATTCAAGGACAAAATTGATTATTTACCCAACGTAAATGAACAATATTAGCAAGAGATCAATTAAGTGTATGTTTAGGTACTCAAAATTTTAGATGGCCTATAATCAATCCCGAGAGAAAAATCAAGGTTAAAAGAAGTGAAAACTATTTTAAATTCACTTTTTTAAATCAATTCTTTTAACACCAGCTCTTCAAAATTAATTATATCACAATCTAAAACAAATGGAATTAAGTTCTTCATAAACAATTCTTATAGGATCCAATAAAATTAGGGTTTGCAAATGATTTGATTGGATACTTTTTTGAATGAATTATATCGGATATATGGATTGAAACAATCCATTTACTATCCATTAAGAGTTCACCAATGCATTCCAATTTCTCCTCTATTCAATTTTTTTTACAACAATAAACTTATGGCATTTCAATAATCAAAATAGTTTCAATACAGGATGGAAATCAAATCAAAGACTTGAGAGCTAGTATATAATCTTGACGCCCTAGCTAAAGTATGAGTTGCAAGATTTGTTTGTCTTCGATTAGAGCTATCTATTAATAATTTTTTTATAGATGGATATCCCGTGCATCCATCAAACTTTCTTAATCATAACAATTGTTTTTAATCACATTTTTCAATTAGTATGTGGTATTTAATATTCATCGTAATGATTTGATAAAAAAATATTCATAGTAACGATTCTGTCAAAATAAATATTCATAGTCATTTCTGCCCATTGTGGTCCTACCCGGCTTAGTCTCTGCAGTTGTGCGCAGATGATACCTAGTTTATACCAAAAAAAATATTTATAGTCATGGTTTTTTTTAACTTGTTACTTTTTTATAACTAAACTTTTTTATACTTGAAAAAATATTTGTTAATAAGACAGGTAAAATGTAAAATGAGAGATGTAGTCAACTATAATTACCTTCGTAAGTGTTTAAAGAGCCCAAATGTCTTCTCTACCTTGGACTGGAGCGCCATCCCCTCGTACTAAAATTTTTGTAAACAAAAGTAAGAGATGTAGTCAACAATTGGGTGCATTTAGGAAGGCATGAAATAAGCATATTGGGAAACGACTCTTGAATTTTAACTTGGGAATTTATAATCATTATGGACAGTTAAAACTTAGGCTAAATTATAGTTTTAGTCTCCCTAATTTCAAAAATTCAGACATTTGGTCCCCCTATTTTAAAACTCAGACATTTAGTCCCCCTATTTTAAAAAAACTCAGAACATTTAGTCCAAATGGGGGTTTTTCTTTTTTTTTTGCTGAATTGGCCCTCAAACAAATTTTTTTGCTGATGTGGCTCTCATTAAATGATGTGGCAGCTGACTCAGCTTGCACACATCATTTAATGAAGCCACATAAGCATTGCCACATCAGATTTATTATTTATAATAACTAAATAATTAATAAACTATAAACTATATTTATAATAACTAAATAATTAGTCAACAAACAGGAACCACTGCCAACCCCCCTCCCCTTCGCAACCACCGTAGCCAACCCCCCTCCCACGCCGCACCACCGTAGCCAACCCCCTCTCCCACACCGCAACCACCGTAGCCAACCACGAAACGAACCCAGAAAAAGGGAGAAGAAGAAGATCTCACCACCACCGAAATCGTCACCTCCCCCACGTGTTCTTCTTCTTCTTCGATTGAACAAACCCAGATTGAAATCAAAACAAACCCAGATTGAACACAAAACCCAAATCGAACCCAGATCGAACCTAAATCGAACTCAAATCGAACCCAGATCGAACCTAAATCGTTTCGTTCTTCTCCCTTTTTCTGGATTCGTTTCGTTTCTTCTTCTCCCTTTTCTAGGTTCGTGGTCGCGGAGGGTGTGATTGGGTAGTTTTGGAGAGAGGGACGTGGTGGTTGCGAAGGGGAGGGGGTTGGCTATGGTGGTGCGGTTTGAATGAAGATGATGGTTGCGATGAAGAAGAGGGAGAAGAGGGACGCGGTGGTTGCGAAGGGGAGGGGGGTTGGCTACGGTGGTGCGGTTTGAATGAAGATGATGGTTGCGATGGAGAAGAGGGACGCAGTGGTTGCGAAGGGGAGGGGGGTTGGCTACGACGGTGGGGTGGTTGCGATGGAGAAGAGGGAGATGAATCTGGGTTTGAATGAAGATGATGGTTTCTGATTTTAGTAATAATAATAATAATAAATAATATAGTTATTTAATTATTTTAATAATTATAAATAATAAATTTGGTATGGCTTGCTGATGTGGCTTCATTAAATGATGTGTGCAAGCTGAGTCAGCTGCCACGTCATTTAATGAGAGCCACATCAGCAAAAAAAATTGTTTGAGGGCCAATTCAGCAAAAAAAAAGAAAAACCCCCATTTGGACTAAATGTTCTGAGTTTTTTAAAATAGGGGGACCAAATGTCTGAGTTTTAAAATAGGAGGACCAAATGTCTGAATTTTTGAAAAAGGGGGACTAAAACTATAATTTAGCCTAAAACTTAAAAGTTAAAACTCACATGGGATAATTCAGTTTGGTCACTAATTCCTAGCCACTTTAAAGTCTCAAAAGAATTACTATTGAAGGTTTGGATGTCATCTTTTACAAAGTTTGTTAGGCAAAATCTCCTTAGTTTGGTAAGTACGTCGGTGGACTAGAATGAAAAGAATATGGTTTAAATATGTTTTTCGTCTCTGCAAATATAGTTGTTTTTTCAAATAAGTTCCTGCAAAAGTTTTTTTTTTAAATAAGTCCCTACAAAATAATATTTTTTTTAAATACGTCATTCTGTTAAAAGATGTTTCAAAAAAACGGATGTGTCATTAAATATTTATTTTTTTTTGTTTTAAATGCTTATTTGGTAGTCAAGTCACTATTTTTTTATTTTTCATTATTCCCAATTATTTTCTTTTCTTCTCCATCACCACCATCGTCAATGAACCTGCAACCAAGCCCTTGATGCAAATAACCTGGCAACCATAGCACTCCAAACAATAACTTCCCTTTTAGACTAAAAGAAAATTAAAATAATGACATGTTCAAGCCAACATGTAACTCTGTTAGCCACATCAGTAGATGACTAACGGAGAGTTAACAGAAGGATATATTTACAACAAAAAAAAATTGCAATGACTTATTTAAAAAAAAAACTTTTGCAGTGACTTATTTGAAAAACAGCTATATTTATAGGGATGAAAAACATATTTAAACCAAAGAATATTTTGATCAAATTGTACTTAGAACAAAATTGTAACTAATGTGCAATTAGAGAAAATTGATCGACTGTTATATGAGAATGTTCATTACTTCTACGAAAGTTACATAATGGTGGCCATTGGATCTCTGAATCAACGCAGACAAAGAAAATTATGATAGTGACGGAATAAGGAAGCATTTTATGTTGAAGATCCAATAATGCTACCAAACTATTCAAATATCGCAAACATTGTAATTACATTGAAATGTGGCATGCTAGCACTTAGAGCACCTCCAGCGCGGGAGGTTCACTCTTGGTTCGTAAAAATAAGAACCGATGTTTATAGCAATTTCACCGTTGGAGGTCTCCACGTGGATCCCAGGTTTGGAGAGACGCAACTCGGTTCGTAAATGAAACGTGGGAGAGAGAAAGAGAAAACCGAGAGAGAGGAAACACGAGATGGGGAAGAGAGCAACAAACGGATTGTCGAGAGAGAGCGAAATGGACTGAGATAATGGCTGGTGATTCTGCTGGCGGCGGGGCGGAAAGAAGGGAGTGGCGGGATGCGATGGTGTGTTTTGAATTTATTAACCCTTTGTATATTTTTTTCTTTCAGGTGGCAAATAAGAATGAGGGTGGTGCAATTTGCAAAGTCCAATTCTTTGAAACTGGCTCAGCCCAATGATTTGCAGCCAAACAATTGTGTTTGGTGGATCTTGCGCGCCCGGACCCGACTGTGCTGGATATGTTCGCGGGTCGTCCCTGACCCGAGGTATATATGTTTGTTCCTTTGCTCTCTCTTCTTTAGAAACCTAAGAATCACTGTTTCTCTTCTTGATTTTCTGTTGTTCTTCTTCTCTGCCCTCTCTCTCTGAAAACCCTAGACCCGTGTAGCTCTCATCACCACCGTGTGATGATTGAAGCAGCACAGCTCTCTGGTTTGATGTTGATGATGATCTAGCAATGATGATGATGTAAAACTCTGAGTTTTACACTGAGTTGACACGATCTAAAGCTACGGTGAACCCTTCTCACTTCGCGATAAACTGAAAACCCTAAGTTTTCCAGAAACGCTTGATCTCTTCGATCAGGCTCTTGATCCACCTTCCTTAAGGTAGATTTACTTCTTCTCTTACACTTTCTTTGATTTTTTCTTTGATTTCTGCACTGTATACGAAACCCTAATTTTTCTGTTTTGCTTTTCAGGTACAAGGTTGCACAGTTAGGGTTCCAAACACCTCAATCAGGTATAAATCACAACTCTCTTATGATTTACCTTGATTTCTTGGTTTGTTTCGCAAAACCCTAATGTTCTTGTAACTGTTATTCTGCAAAACTCTCTCTTCTGCGTTCTTAGAGTGAACACAACTCTGTATTCACCAGAAACCTCCCACAGGCTTCTCAGAACAGGTACTGATCTTCTCTATTCACCTTTCTTTGATCCTTTTGCTTTGTTCAGTCACAGAACAACACTCTAATCTGTTCTTTTCTGTTTTTGTGCAAGGTACAATCTCTCACTGCAACTCACACACTCAGAATCATAGAGAAGGGAGCAAACGTACAAAGAAAGCAGGGAAAGATAGAATAGAATTTATTGTAAAACTGTAAATTGCTTTATTGATTGTAAGTAAGTTTCTGTACATACATAACTGATATATATACACACTGGGACTGAAGATAACGGTCAAAGTCAGTTGAGGGGTGGTTAGATAGTACTAACTGACTTCAACTGAATTGGCTGTTAGGATTTAGGGGTCATAACAAACTCTAACAAACTCCAACAGTTATAAAACTGAATTTTTTGATAAAGGGTTGAAGTAGTTTAGTTTCTGTTTTGACTGCTGGTTGTAACTGCCTTCTGTTTTGTTTTATAAGGCAGTTGCAAAAATCCTAGATTGTTGATTTGTTTGGGTTACACCAAACTCAACAGTGTGGACGGCGGAGAGAGAAAATGAAGTAGAGAACGAGAGGAGTGAAATCAATGAGAGGGAGTGATAGAAATGGAGGGACTAACATTCCCCCATCTCCCACTAACATTGCTTATAAAAAAAAAACTCTCTCTGGTCTTTTATATGTATAAGCAAAAAGTTATTGTATCTATTTTTTTAAAAAAAGTTACATGTATCTAGTCTAAATATGGACTAGATATATTTAACTTTTTGTTTATATAAAAGACTGGAGGGAATAGACGACCCTAAATTTTTAGTGAGAAAAACTCTATTAACTTCTCTTCTTCAAATGAATTAATTTTGGTTAAAAGTTGACTTTTTATAATCGATTGGTTAAGTGAATTGAATATAGAGAAATTTATATTTGACAATTTTTAGTAACATGAATTCGAATATAAATGTGTGTTTAAGAGTGTGTATGGTATGGTGTTTATTTGTTATTTCGTCTGTATTAAAATACAAAGGAGGAATGATCTCTAGTTTGGAATTTGAATGAGCATGTGAGATTTGAGAAATTGGCAAGTATGCTTTTGTTTTTGTTTCCATTCAGAGGCAGCTTCCTTAATTTACTTTGTAGAGACACCAACAGCTGCTACAGCTAGGAATGAAAACAAGGGAGGCTGAACGGTCCTATATTTTTCCACACTTAACAATCTGGAGTCTAACATGGACCACTTATTTTCACCCATTGTAATCGTAATACTATTGTAATAAATTTTGTGATTTTCAAAAAAAATATATATTTAGTTACATAATTATTTTTCATAAGAAAAGAATCTATAATGTATAAGAGCATCTTCGATGCAAAGCTTTTAATGTGTCCCCTTTTTTTTAATAAGCAATGTTAGTGGGGAGGGGGAATGTTAGTTTCCGGAGTTTGAATCCGGGACCTCCTTCTTGCACTCTTTGGTGCACTCCTTCAGTATCCCTTAGTCGCATGAAGAAAGCTCTCCCCAACCGTGTTTGATGATTTGTTGGCCAATAAACTTGTTATTCCTTGTGCAGATCCAACCGTTGAATTTACAGAAATTCAAGAACCAACCTTTGCTGAAAAGGTGCGGTTGTCGATCAACAATATCTCTCCTAATTTTAAATCTTTTGCCCAAACTCTAACTGGAACAAGAGATAAAATATGTGATATTCCTTTGAGTCAACTACCCACCGGTGCATCAAAGGGGATGAATTGACAATCTCCATTCCAAAGGAATATGTGGCAGCGTTAGAGGGATAGAGGGATACAAGATACACCTTCATGGAAGGTTCCTACTATCCAAAGGAGATACTCCTTTCAAGATTGATGCTCTGAGATCCAAACTTCAAGATCTTTGGAAACCAACCAGTAAGTGGGGTCTTATCTCTTTAGGGAAATGTTATTATGAACTTTCTTTTTCCTCTATTGATAATTTACGTAGAATACAATTGCAATCTTCCTGGCATTGCAAGCCATGTTTGCTTCAATTATTCGCCTGACAGCCTTATTTTAATCCTTCAACTATAAAACATACAAATGCACAATGTTGTATTAGGCTTACATGTCTTCCACAAGAATATTGACGTCCCCAAATACTTTTTGCAATTGCTAGCGGTCTTGGCACACCAATTAGTCTAGATGATACAACAAGTAAAAGTTCATTTGACAGATCATTTGATCATTTTGCACACATCTTGATTGATATAGATTTAAATCAAAGCTTATATAGGAATCAAATTCTAGTTGAGAAGTCAGGTTATGCTTTTTTTGTAGGCATTGAGTATGAAATTTGCCTTCCTTTTGTATGAATTGTACCACTAACAATTGTAATAAAATGACGCACTCTTGTGTGCACAACAACAGCAAAAGATCTCAGAATATGTTACTTAGACAAAACAGGTTTCTAAATATGGTCTTTAGTTAAAAATTACTAAAAATGTGAACTATATGCATAAATCCCAGGTTATAAGCGTTCAAACCTATGTTTGAGGAATTGCTAGCAGTTTAATTTCACTGTCCTATCGAGTGTTAAGGTGGACCATCCACACCAGATCCCAACTTACTCGCTCTTATTTCTCCTATCATCACGTCCTTCTCCGTCCTCTCGCTCCACCTTTTCTTAGATCTCCTTCTTCCCCCACCTTTCTCACCCCCACCGCCACACAAATCTTCTTCGCCTCTCCACACAAATTACAAACAACCCATAACAAAGAGGTCGCCAAGAATTCATAATCGCGACAAAGATATGGTGGCTCTGCGACGCGCTCGTGGGGGAAGACCAATGATGTGGTGCTTAATAAACTAGTCGGTTTCATAGAGGAAATGGCGAGGAATACGACTCTCAAGTTTGTTTTCAAGATCCAGCGTTGTGGCGGCTTAAAAACGCCTTTGAGGCGGCGAAACTCCAATGAGAAAAATGGTAGTTTGAAGATCTGTTTGACATAAAAGATAGAGATTAATAAGAGGAGAAAAATGATGGTGGTGGCACGTCCACTTGTGGTTGGGCGGTGGCTGGTTATGGGCGAGAAGGTGGGAGACACCCTCTTGGCTACTATTAGTGAAGGCGGAGGGTGATTGATCTCGTTGGGAAGGAATACCATAACATCACGTGAACCGTCTTGATCTAATGTTTGTAATTTATTCCTTTTGCTTGTGTACGATATACAATTTACTAAGGTTGTGTATTGTAAAAGCTGTCAAAATTGATTTACACCGAATTTTATTTTTTCCTAATATTTTATCTTTGGATTTAGTTTTGAATCTCGGCTTAAATAAAGTTTTGGTCCCCTATTTTGACCAATCCACGATTTTGGTCCCTAAACTTTTAATTTGACGATTTTGGTCCCCCCTATTTTTCCAATTTGAAAAATCATAGTCCCCCACCCCAATTTTGACTATGTTTGACTGACTTATCCTACGTGGCAGCCCACGTGGACTGCCACGTAGGCACACCCCCCTACCCCACCCCCCCCACCCCACCCCCACCCCACCCCACCCCCACCCCCCCACCACCGACCCCACCCCACCCCACCCACCACCCCACCCACCCCACCCCACCACCGACCCCACCCCCACCCCCATCCCACCCCACCCCAACCCAACGGGGTTCACCGAGAGCGACGCGAGAGAGAGAGGAGGGGGGAGAGAGAGAGGAGGAGGGGAGATCTTCGCGCAGAGAGAGGGAGAGAGAGAGAGAGAGATCTGCGAAGGAGGGGGAGGGGAGGGAGACCGATGAGGGGAGGGAGAGCGAGAGCGACGGGGAGGGGGAGCGAGAGCGACGGGGAGGGGAGGGAGAGCGACGAGGAGGGGAGGGAGAGCGACGGGGAGGGAGAGCGAGAGCGAGAGCGACGGGGAGGGGAGGGAGAGCGAGAGCGACGGGGAGGGGGAACAGTGAAGGGGGGAGACCGATGGGGAGGGGGAACAGTGAAGGGGGAGGGAGACCGATGGGGAGGGGGAACAGTGAAGGGGGGAGGGAGAGCGAGGAAGAAGAAGGGGGGGTGGGGGGTTGGGGGGTGGGGGTGCGCCTACGTGGCAGTCCACGTGGGCTGCCACGTAGGATAAGTCAGTCAAACTGAGTCAAAATTGGGGTGGGGGACCTTGATTTTTCAAATTGGGAAAATAGGGGGACCAAAATCGTCAAATTAAAATTTTAGGGACCAAAATCGTGGATTGGTCAAAATAGGGGGACCAAAACTGTATTTAAGCCTTGAATCTTTTGATACACTGTTTTTAAAATCGGATCGAAGATCGAACCGGGCGAGGCCTTCGGCTCATGGTTCAATCGGTTCAACCGGTTGAACCATGGTTGAATCGGATGAGTAATTTATTAAATAAAAAATAAAAAATATTAAATTTTGGAGAAAAAGGTAAATTTAAAAATAAAAAAATGTATTTCGAACGGTTCAATTCGGTTCGGTTTCCGGTTCAAAGCGGTTGAACTGCGGTTCAACCCAGTTCGATCCGGTTCTGGGCGGTTCAATAGGACTACGGTTCAAATGGGGTTGAACCAACCGGCCGGGGGTCCGATTCCCAGTTCAACCGGTTGAACCGGCCGGTCCGGTTTTTAAAACATTGCTATAGGTGTTTGCGATTGATCCATAATTAAAAAGAAATTGGTCGATCGGTAATTTTAGTGTTTCACCAGTGAAAAATTTAATTTGCTCTTTCACCCAAGAAGCACCCGTATATCAGGTATATAAATTAAACTCTATATCTTTTCAAAGCGTTTGAATTTAATTTAACCCAACCAAAGAAAGTCTAATAATTCTATTATGGGAATTTTGCATCAACTTACTAACATCTCCAGTTATTATCCATAAACACAAAGGAGTCCAAAATTTACAGCAGCCCAGAAAAGGGATTCTCAGTCAGCAGAGACCCCTTCAAAAAATACCTTCATAAGAAAAAACTCAAAATGCTGTGAAATAAAAAAAAATTGAAATTTAGCTACTACCCTATGGAAACGACGACGTATCAGCGAATAGAGAACCACGAGACAAGTTGGCGACCGACGCGGCGCTCGGTGAGAGTCACGCGCTCATCGGATAAGAGAGGAGAGCGGCAAAGGGGACAGTTGAACTTGTAGTGGTGGAGCCAGCCATCAAAGCAGCGGCGGTGGAAGATGTGTCGGCAGGGAAGCATACGAACTTGGTCCCCATCCCGAAGGCCGTTCTGGCAAAACACGCAGCGGTGGTCCTCAACTGCACCGGCACCATCGTATGTATAAAATAATTGGTTGTTGAGGATGAGCTGATCAGAGAGCATGATGAGACCGGCGAGTCCCGATCCAACGGAAGCGAGGAAGTGATCGTTGACGATCTGGTCGGTGTGAAACCTTGAGAGACCTAAGGATTGAAGAAGAGCGAAAAGGAGAGAACGGAGGTAGTTGACGCAGGTGGCGATTTGTGCAATCACGAGTAGCGGAATTGAATCCGACGACACGTCGTTTAACTGGTTTTGTAAACCCATCTCTTTATCTCTATATCTCTGATTTCGATTCTGTGATCGTGAATCAAAAAATTGAGAGAAGAAGTAGAAGAGGGAACGGTGTCTCGTCTCGTCTCGTGTTTGTGTGGGTTGTGAGAGAAGCAGAGGTTCTCGTGCTGTTATAAAAGAGCGTTTGATGTGATGTGGGAGAGGGAAAGCAAAGCAACAAAAACAAAGAGGTCAAATTTATTATGAATTAATAATTGCTAATTTTTTTAATAATATATATATATATAGAGATAATATAAGAGAGTGGGAGTAATAAATCTAGATCGTATAATAATATATAGATGGTTCGGACTAAAAGTTGTTAAGTGATCATTGATTCGATCACTTAAAAAAGTCACATGACTTTTTGTTATAATTTTAACTATTCATGATTTAATTTAGGCTTAAATATACGTTTGATCCTGTAAATATGGTCATAATTCATTTAAGCCTTTGTAAAAAAAAATTACAGGAGCCTAAATGGATTACGACCATATTTACAGAGTCCGAATATATATTTAAGTCTTTAATTTATGACTACTATATATATATATATATATATATATATATATATATATATATATATATATATATATATAGATGAGAGAGAGAGAGAGAGAGAGAGAGAGAGAGAGAGTTGGTTTGGGTAAATTGAAATGTGAATTGTAAGGTTGGTTGTATGGCAGTGTATTAAAATGTGATATGCAATTGATAAAAAAAATGAGTTTTAATTGTATTTTGGGTCTCTTAATTTTTTTATTTTAACGATTTTGGGCTTTATATTATAATTTGAGGATTTTTGAAGCGATTTTCTTTCCTATACTTTGAATTGCTCTTCTGATTTCTCAAAACAATAATTTTTTTTTTGCATACTTTTATCTGAAAAATCTTGAATTTTCGACAAGTAAGGATCTTAGTGCATAATTTACTATTTTTGGATCAAAAGTACAATTAAAAATATATAGGGTGACTTTTGGACTGTGTTTTTTTATTTTTATTTTTCTTTTATATTAATTTAAATAAATCTAATTTAATTAATTTAGAAAATTAATATTGTTAATTCTAAATTAATTATTAAATTTGTGGTGGAAAAAAATGAACACATTAATGTATTTAAAAGTGTCGATAAGATCCGCTGTCAAAAAAAAAGTGTCGATAAGATCTCGTGCTTCCAAAAGTGTCGGCAACATCAAGACCATTGAAAAAACACCAAAAAAATCGTTTGTTTTGTAGTGTAAAAAATTAGTTTTTGACCGTTTATTAGTGTCGGCAAGATCTTGACCGTTTATTAGTGTCAACAAGATCTTGACCGTTGAAACTGTACTATGCACTATTCACTCTGCAGTCTGCACTGTGCACGGTGCAATCTGGGCCATTCAGAGACAGGACGTGTGAGTGTGGGAAATTTCAGGCACTGCACTATCCTTGTTCCCATGTGATCGCAGCATGTTCAAAAGTTAATTACGATCACATGGAATTCGTGCAGCCACAGTACAAAATGCAGAATGCTTTCAATACATACTTTGAGGAGTTCCCGCTATTGTCATCTAAGTTGTCATGGCCTGATTTCAATGGCCCAGAACTGCATCATGATCCATCTAAACGGAGAGATAAAAAGGGCCGTCCACAGTCTACCCGTATTCGTACAGAGGTGGATTAAAGAGAAAGGGGTAGCCGCATCAAGAGATGCGGTATTTGTAGAAATGAGGCTCACAACAAAAATAATTGTCCAAAACGCAATCTAGACTAGTCAAAACCCTTCATTATTCCAATTTCTATCTGATTTTTGTAATGTGCTACTAATTAAATAAATACAGTTAGTTCCATATTTCTATTTAGCGCATAATTTTTTTTCACCACAAAATTTATAATTAATTTAAAATTAACAATATTATTTCCTAAATTAATTAATATAACTTTATTTAAATTAATATAAATAAAATAAAAAATAAAAAAACACAGTTCAAAAGTTTCTCCCACAGGGGGCGATTTCTGAACAGCAAAAGTAACAAAAATTAAATTTTCATGTTTAGAAGTCGTTGCCATGGGGGCGACTTCTACACTAAAAAAATGTGTTCTAGTCTGATAAATAATCTAAAAAAAGTGTTATTTTAGTAAATAATTTTTTTTATGCTACAATCGTTTTTTTGCCTCTCTGTGTTTGCATGAGGATTAGGTATCCCAGTGCCATCGGGTGGGGTGGATGGAACACTAGTGCTAGAGAGGAGCATTAATAAGAGGTTATCGTCAAGGGCCATCAGTGGGTCCCACAGCCTTTAAATAGGTTTTAGTTTACTCCTAATTTTTTTTTTGATTTAGGACGATTGCTGGTTACCCACGGAGTGTCCCAACGCTTTCAACGAAGGACTAATCTCCGCTCGCTACTTGCGGCAAAGATTTCGCTGGCCAACACGCCTTTTTAACGTGGGCGGGAATCGAACTGGGAGCAAACCGGATCGACCCCCACTACGTAGCTCAGGGTAGCCCGACCACTGGGCTAGACGTGTTGGTTTCCTAATTTTTTTTTTAGTACTACTCCTTGTATTTATGCTTGTGTTTTATACAAGCAAAAAAATTATTTGAGAGTGATTACTCTTTGTTTAGTTACTCTGGAAGGAATCGTACTACTTCTGCACTTCACAATTGCATTTTTCCTTACAGAGATCAAATAATTGTTTTATGGGAGAGATTATTAATCATTATATTAGTGTGCTTTTTTTGTTTACAAATAACTGTTTTATGATCGGTGTGCTTTATGATGAGTCAATAGTCAGTTTGGTCCCTTATATTTTATAAAAGGTCAGTTTAGTCTATGACATTAACAATATTTCCACTACAAGAATAACTGCTTTTTCCTGCCATTTTTTCCGACGAACTCTTATTCGTCGCAATTTCCGACGGATTTCCGACGAAAAAGTCGTCGCAAATGTTCAGGAAAAAAGGCGCTTAATTTCCCGCTTACGTTTCCGACGAAAACGTGTTTCGTCGCAAATTTGCGACGGCTATGTCCGTCGGAAAACGCTAAAATGTCGTCGCAAACTAACAGATCCCAAATTAAAGGGAACTCTTCCCTCGAAACCTCTCATTTCACGCCTCCACTCTGAAAGTTCACTCTTCTCTCACTCTGAAACCTTTCTTTTTCTTTTTCTTTCAAAAACCATCCTTCATTCTTTCTCTCATCTCTCAAACCATCAAAACCATCTTCTTTCTCATCATCTTCCTTCTCCATAATCTCTCTTCTTCTCCACTCACCAAACCCTAAACCCCAAAATCGCTGGGTCACTAAAAAACCAGATCCCAAAATCGCTGGTCACTGAAAACACGATTTCGGAATGAATAATCAGGTAATTTGGTTTTGATCTCTTCCTCTATGGTTGTTTATACTGAAAATCAGGTAATTTGGTTCTCTCTTCTATGGTTGTTTATATTGAAAATTCGGTTCCTATCTTCTCAGCCTCTTCCTTCTACATCGATGGTGTCGTAATCCAAAGCGAGAAGCAACACTGAGAACAGGATTTGGAAACGAAAAAGCAGGTATTTTGGTTTACATCTCTTCATCTTCTCAATCCCTTCAATATGATTTTCGCTCTGTATTGTTGTTTACATAAGTTTTTTTATGTTTTTAAGAAATTTTTTGGAGAAATCGATGAAAACCCTAGAACCATTTTCGTTTTCTATTGTTGTTTATACATTTTATTTTTGTTTTTGAGAACATTTCTGGAGAAATAGATGAAAACCCTAAACCCCTAACCTTGAATTTTGTGTTTGGTTTGACTTGCAAAGCTTCTCAAAATAGTCATGCTTAACGGTTTAGAATTTCAAGTTGTATACCTCCTCTTTAACTGAATTTTTCTGTTTTAAGAGATTTGAATGAGGAAGGATTTGAATATGTTGTTTCGTATATGTTTATCAAGCTTCTAATATTTCTGTTTTTAGGGATTTGATTATTAGTTTCTAATTATCAGTTTCTGTTTTAAGACATATGGTTTGCTATATGGAAGTGCCGCTGCAGCTACTGGAGTTCCAACAACAAATGCAAGGTAATCTCTGCATTATGTGTCAAAACACATAAGATTTATCGGTGATAACTGATGACTGAACACAATATTCTTTGATTTCCTGTTATTACCAGCTTCTACAAGAACAATACTCTAGATCCTACCTTAATCAATGGAAAAATTGTGATCTGCACTATTGAAAGCTTCACTGATAACAGAAGAGAGAAGGCCAAAGAAATAAAGCAAGGTGGAGGTGTTGGAATGATACTTATTGATCATAATGCCAAAGATATTGGCTTTCAGTTTGTCATCCCAAGCACTCTCATTGGTCAGGATGCTGTAGAAGAGCTTCAAGCATATATAAAGACAGACAAGTGAGTTTTAAAAAATCTCCAATATGGAAGTTAGTCACACTTATTTTGAATAGATTTGATCACTGAAATTTTGTTGCTAATGCATTTATATTTTCCAGGAATCCTATTGCTAAAATCTACCCAACAATAACTGTTGTTGGTTCCAAACCTGCACCAGAAGCAGCAGTTTTCTGGCTTTGGTTTGAGGGAGGCACATTGCTAAGGGTCAACATATTTTGTTGGTTAAAGTTTGAGGTCTGTTTCATTTCAAATGATACATTGCTTGTACATGTCATTTCTCCCTGCAAAATCTGATTACTATAATGCATCCACAATTTTACATTTAATATTATGATTACTTGTTTGCAGGCAGCTCAGGATAAGGTTGACATAATTTGTTTGTCAATCACTCCTAAGAGGCGTCCTCCTGGTATCGCGACTTTCTTCAATCCAATAGACATGGCAATGGCATTGCTGTCAGCTGTTCTGGATTGGCCTACTAGAGTTAAAGTTGCTGCTGGTGCAGCTCGTGGAATAGCTTACCTACATGAAGACTGTAAGTTTCTTCTTTTTTCTAAATATTCTGAAGTGTATAGATAACCATACACTTTAGAATTGCTCACGTTTTTAAGCTTGATCTTTGGTTTTATAGCATATGGTATTCTTTAACTTCTTATTTGTATTTAATCAATTTATCAGGCCATCCACGCATTATTCATCGAGATATTAAGTCATCGAACATCCTTCTCGATCACAACTTTGAAGCTCTAGTAAGCCACTTTCATAATCTGTAACCTGATTCATTGTTAAATGCCAGCTTGTGCTGAGCATCTCCAAATTGATGTTTCACTTTTTCTAAGAGACTTTATTTTATTGATATGATTTGGCCAACAGGTTTCAGACTTTGGGCTTGCAAAGTTAGCTTTGGATTCATATACAAACGTAACTACACATGTAATGGGAACCTTTGGGTACGTTACCCTATTTGTAGTTTAGAACCTTGTTATTACGGCCTTTTCAGCATCTGAAGGTTAGAGTATTATAAGCTCAAGAGCATAATCAACTATGTAACACTCCTTTGGGCTTCAGCCCCTGTTACTATAAAAAGAGTAATAAATATTAAGATGAAGACAGATAATATATTTGCGAAAAAAAATCCAGTGTTATTGTTTGAAGAGGAAAGGTCAAAATGACCTTCAAAGGCAGAATTCCCTTATTACACTGCAGAATTCTTTTCCTATATTTTTTTTATGCTGATATCCCTTTTTGTCCTCCCTAATTCCTAGTTACATCGTATACCTTATTATCATGTCGCTATGATGGTTGTATCCCAATAAATCCTACCAATCCTTCTAACTACTAAAATAGCAGTTTTTTCTAATGTTCCCCCTGCTGTATTAACTAGCTGAGCTCCTTCCCGCAACCTCTTTTTTCTCTCCTTACTTCCTGACTGCTGCCCTCCGCTAACAAATGAGTTTATCTAATGGAATAATTGGTCTGAATTGCCAGGTACATGGCACCAGAATATGCCACAAGTGGGAAATTGACAGACAAGTCGGATGTATATTCCTTTGGTGTTGTGCTTTTGGAGCTCATTACAGGTCGGAAGCCTGTAGATGTATCTCAGCCGGTTGGTGATGAGAGTCTGGTTGAATGGGTGAGTGAAATATTTCCAGAACCATTTCTTTGCTTATTATTGTTATTTACATTCTTTTCATTGATATTTGCAGGGCATACATTGAAAAATAGGTTCCAAGGTTTAAGTTTATTTAGTTGTATTCTATATATTTGATACAGTTTCATAGGTTTAGATATTGTAGAAACACAAATTTAAATCATTCCACACTCCATTTGTCCACACTTCAAATGTCCATTCCTTGGCGTGAAAAGATGTTTTTTGATCTCATATCGACTAGTAGCTTGTCGGATTGAGTTAGGCTTGGGGCCCAAATTCTAAGAAACTGAAAGACGACAAAATCAAACATGTTGCTTATCAAATTGTAGTTATGGATGTATGGCAATAACTTACAAACTTGCAAGTGATCTTGGGAGAATAGCTCTTCTACTTTGCTTCCCTTGTCTTGCAATTTAGTAGGGCATGACATTATACTGAATTAGTGATGTAGATCTATGCTGATTTAAATTTTGCAATATAGAATTAAATCTACAGCTTGTTGATTCGGCATGCTTTTATGAAGTTTTGTGTTATAATACATCAATTTTCTCCTTACTCTTATGTTCTGCTCTGAATCTTCTAGTGCTGGACTTCACCATCCAGCTTGTGGAAACAGGAGCGGAGAGTGATGTTCTCCTGGCATTGGTCATTTTCTCTTTTCAGTATGTCCTGGTAAATCATGAGTATTGGAAATACAGGATTAAGCATATTAGATGGAAAATAACATTGAAGGTATGTGCTGTTTCTCTGTGGAAGTTGTTCAATTCTATATTGTTTTAGTTATTCTTTAGTGGAATACTTTTAAGATTGTGAATGACTATGGAATGAAGTTCTTTCTATTTCCTTATATATATATATATATATATATATATATATTGTAAGTTTTGTAACAAAATTTGGATTGATAACAACAATAACAACCATAGCCACTTGGAGGGCTCGCTATGCTTAACGTTGAGCTCTGTTAGAACCAAATTTACCAAAGATCAAGTATGAGCAAGGTCTAAAATGGTTTCTGCTGACGTTTTCCTTTGGTATTCCTAGATGTTTATCATCTCTTCTACCCTTAAGATTTGGAGCCGTGAATAGAAATTATATTATACAATTTCTGATTTAAATTATGCAATGCAATCTAATAAAACACATGTAGCAAGTTCAATTAGAAGTTGAACTGGACCCAATTTGAATCATGGTGTTGTGCATGCTTGATGTGACTTGGTGAATTGAACTATTCTATAATAACATAAATTGTTTTAAATTTTTACATTGGGTATGGCACAGACTCTATCACCTGACTGATAATGAAAAACATCATATTAGTATGCTTTTGTTTTCCAATTCCCCAACAGGCCAACAGACTCCCAAAATCATTTGATAATGCAGCTGAAGGATATTGTTTTTAACCTATTTGAACTCTGGAATTTGATGGACTCATCGAAAGAAGAGAGACTCCCCCAATTCGATTAATATTTTGTTGATTTTGTTGCAGCATCTTACGTTTTCTGCTTCTGTGTATTTCGGTTCTGTGTTCTTGCGGTTTAATGTGTTTTGAAACTGAAAGTTCAAAGTTTCATCAACCTTAATATTGATTTACCATTTCTTCACTATCAATCGATTTGCTGAACAAAGGTCTCTGGGTCGCAATATTTGATATTATTGAGAACCACTGTCAAATAATACTGATGCGACCATAACTGCGGTCGTGGAGACATCAAAAACCATGAGTTCACGGCCTAAATCGCAGTGGCAGACCGTTTTTTAAACTCCTGATCGGTGTCTAACACTTATGTTATGTTTTTGTTATTGAATTTTGCAGGCAGTCTATTGATCTAATACAGTAGTGTGCCATCACCAAATATTGGATTTCTAGGAACTTCCTCATTAACAAGATTAAGCAGTTCATTTCTTTCTACATCTCTAACAAGGAGGTACACACCTGAAACACTTCCTTCAGTGACAAAATCTCTGATACAACCAACAGAAGAGGAGCAACAAAGGCGCAGCTCTCATGCCTTACTTCCACCACTTTCTAGGAGATCTTCTTTACTTAAAAAGGATTCCAAGGTTTCTCATGAAGTTCCTTATCAGCACTGCTCTTTTGGACAGGCTTTACTTATTTCCAAATGCATACTTAAATTTAGGTGGAATTGAATTGAGTCCACAGACAGTTTTTACACTGAATATATATGATCAAAGATTGTTTTCCTTAATTAGCATCATGTATGCATTGATTATATCTCCAGTGGCAATGAGTCTAGAGGAGTTGATACAATCAAACCATGCCAAGTCTTACCTATTTTCCATCTTCATCAGAACAGGCCTTGTAGTTTCTACCTTGATCATTGGTTTATCAGTTCCCTTTTTTGGTGAGATAATCAATTGAATTACTTCTTTACTAGGACATTTATTCTACTGTGACATAGTTTATTGATGTCTAATTACTTTTTGCAGGTTTGATGATGTCTTTGATTGGATCTTTACTTGCAATGCTTGTTGTAAGTTTCCTTCAATTTTTCTGTTCTTGCTCCTAAAGTTACTGACAATAGCATCTTATTAATTAAGAAATCAACATCAATCTTGTTATGTTGACAGACTTTGATATTACCATGTGTTTATTACCTAAGAATCTTGCGCGGTAAAGTTACACGATTACAGGTATTACAGTTGTACCCTTGATAATACTACTACTCATTGTATATCATAAATCTATTCTTCTTTGGATCCTGCACTATACTCTTTAGGACTAAATAGAACATAACATGTAAAAATATACACATTATAGTCACCGTGAATATATCAAGTAAAATCTTATATAGTTATGATGAACTACTATAGTGTGACTTTGCTTTCTTTCATATGTCTACAGGCAACACTTTGCATTACAATTATTATAGTAGGTGTGGTGTGTTCTTCTGTTGGAACGTACTCGGCCCTTGCCAAGATCGTTAAGAGTTTGAGCGGTTGAAATTTCGTGGCGTGAATCGTGGAAGATGAGATTTGTTTGCTATTTTATCTGTTCTTTTCAATTATTCTATCCATCCATTTTGATTGTTCATTCCAGATTAATTTGCTAAAGAGATTTTGTTTTTGATTGACTGTTAGACAATGTGCTCATGTAAGAATTATTTCCAATGGTCTTTCCATCTTAGTATCATACTGTTATTCATTGAAACCATGATTACTATGCTATTAATTTTAATGTTGACAAAAAAATAATATTAATATTAACAAGGGGAATTTACATTCATCTCCCCAAACATCTGATTATATGGATGTGAGGTTTGAGAATGAAAGGATGCTGATAGAAGGAATCACATTGGTTCACTTCAATGGAAAACTGTTGGTCGGTTTTGTTCATAGCATGGGTGCTGGAAGCCTGGAACAGTCCTTTGAGCCAAACTAAATGGAATTTTGCATTTTAGCTAGTGTATAAGAGAAGGAATTGCAATAGAAGTTTGGTTTAGTGAGGGTATAAGGACGACCGTTGGATTTAATTTTTTTTTAATTTTTTTAAAAAATTTCCGACGGATTTCCGACGGATTTGCGACGAAAATGTGTCAGCGTTTGCGACGACTTTGCGACGGATATTTGCGACGGGTTTCCGACGACTTTGCGACGGAGACATTTGCGACGAAATAATCCGTCGGAAACGATTTCCGACGAGCGATTTTGCGACGACTTTTTGTCCGTCGGAAAGTTCGTCGGAAACGTCAATTTCCGACGAAAATCGCTGCATTTGCGACGAAAATTGCCGTCGGAAATCGTCAATTTTCTTGTAGTGTTCTACATAGTCCCAGATATTTTCAAACATTTTCCTCAACCATTGTTAGTTAACAGTATTAATGGTGCTGACATGTTTTTCTACTTATGTGTCGTACATGTTAGTTTCCATGTAAGCTAGTTGGACTAAATAGGAGTACTAAATTAACACTTATTACTCATAATTTTGTAGGACTAAATTGATACTAATTGTTTAAAATGAATTGCAACCGTCACTTTTTCATCTTCTTTCTACACTTTCTTCGTTTTTTCTACTACTCTTGTGTTCATCTATTTATATACGACATGTCTCAACTCAAAACCGTCCTTTCTTGACTTGTCCAACTTTTTGAAGGTAATGAGTCTCTAATTTATTCTAAAAAAAATTAGCATTTCAATTTGGGGAAACTTTGTAACCTAATTTTTTAGTAGGAAGGAAATCGTGGTTATAAAAACATATCAAAATACGAAAACTAAAACCGATCTCTATCTTTTACAACTTAATAGCAATATAGTCTTAGACTTTTAAAACTTATCATCTTGGTCCCACAAATACACACAAACAAGTATCATAATACAAAAATCAGAACAATATCAGAATACAAAAACTTCATAATAGTGGAAACCCTAAAAATTGGACATGAGCTAGGAATAATTTTTTCATACTTCTTTTGTTCAACCAATAAGTCCTCCATCTTTTTCTTTTGTTCCCTCAAATCCTCTACAATATTCTTCTTTCTACTAAAAACATTATTAATGCCAGAAACTAAACTGAAATTTTGTGAACTTTGGGAAACCAAATCGGCTATTAACTTGTTTTATTGTAAAATAGTAGGATGGTTAACTTTTTTATTATGTATATATTGTAGTTAATTTTTTCTTTTTTTGTGATGACATCACTCATTATTACCACGTTTGTATCATTTTATTTGACGTTTTAGCCAAAAAATATTCTCTCATTTTAATTGTCATTTTACAATACAAATGAAGTGTTAATACATTTTTTTCTATTATATGCTTGAGACTTTAATGTAGTTTTTTTTAAAATGTTTAATTATCAAGAGAGATGAAGTAACAAATGACATATTAAACTTTGGTAGGATTTTTATGAGTTGTACATGACATGTGCGACTTCAATATTGCGAAAAAATAAAATAGACAAAGTCGTACGTGACATTTGTGACCTTGAAAAATAAAAGTGAAGTCATACTTGCCTTGTATGACTCATCTCAAATCAGCAAAATCTTTTAAAATTAGATCATATTGAAATTTTAAGAACAAAACAAGGTTAGGACACTTTTTGTAAAAAGTAGCGAATAATGGTTAAATTAACTTATAACGGAGGAGCGGATAGCTAGCAAATAGCGTACAAGGTGTATGAGCCATGAATTAAAAGTGTTTGGCAAAATTTGTGGTAATAGTTTAGGGACTGAGTGAATATAAAAAAATTGTTATAAGTCCACAATTACTTAAGATTATATAAAATTAAAAAAATTGAAGCTTGGGGGCCTAAGGCAAAAGCCTTATTAGCCTACCCCTATGCACGACCTGCATTCCCTAATTGAGATTGTATGTTATATGATTACATCTTTTTGGTTTTAATGCTTTTTATAAAAAAAACTTACAAAGAAGTACACGAGGAGTAAGACTTTGTAAGGATATTTATGCGAATTCAATATTGTGAAAAAATAAAATAGACGTAAATGACATTTGTAACTTTGGAAAAGTAAAAGTGAAGTCATACTTGCCTTGTATGACTCTTCTGAAATCGGTAAAATCTTTCCAAACTACATCATATTGGAAATTTTAAGAACAAAACAATGTTACGACACTTTTTGGTAAAAAGTTGTGAATAATGGTTAAATTAATTTATAGCAGAGGAGTGAATAGCAGATAGCGAATAACGTATAAGTCATGCACTAAAAATATTTGGCAAAATTTGCGGTAATAGTTTAAGGGCCGAGTGAATATAACTATTCTTTTTTCCTCGTTTTGTCATATTTTAGTCTGTAATCCCTATAGACCTAATGATAAATCATTATGCAAGTAGAGAGACATGCTGCACTATGGGTGGTAACGAATATAGAATATGATTAAACCAACTAGGCAATCCATTATCCATATGCCTGAGTTTTCTATATAGTATTTTCCAAGAAAAAATCAAATAACACATGGCGTCAAACAGTAAGATAGAGTATTTACAAGAAAACTCCTAATTAATTTTGATTTGTCAGATATCCATCATGTTTGTCCATCAGTTTTGTAAATGCAATTCACTTTAATTTAAGGATGTGTTTGGTTAGTTGTAATTGAAAATTGAGAAGAATCTCTTTGCCAACTTTAATCTTGTGGTATGAAATCATATTCATGTACCTAACTCAATTAATGTACTGATTAATTAAAATAAAGCAATGAATTTGATAGTTACTCTTAAGCGAGAGAGGGCCAAACGAAATTGTCACCATGATTTGAAACACACAGAGATTTTGCAAGATTTGCGGGGTGGGGCGGTGACTTGTGTTCAGACTTTTCAGAATAAACGAAATTAATGAAGGTTTAGAGCCAATAATAAACAGATAAAGCAAATTAATTAAATTAAGGAGGCATCCAAAAAACTCATCCTCATTGACCCAAATCCAATTCGCGCCGTCCAATGAGATCCGCATCACTATTTTTTTGTGAAATACTTCTTTTTTTATTTCCTGAAAGCGCTGGCTGGCCACACAGCCACACTTTAATTAATTGCCTTTAAACAAGTTTACTCAATAAAAACACATAGGAACCACTAATATTACTCCCTCCCTCCCTCCAATATTATACGTCACTTTGAGTTTTTTCATACAAAATAAGAAATGTAGTTAATTTTGTACAGAAAAGAGAAATTGTGAGTTAGCTTACCAAATTAACATTCATTAATGACATAAGAAAAATAAATTAGTAAAATTGGAAAAAGAGATAATATTAAATAAAAAAGGGTATGATAGTAAAATAAATATTAATGATTCATTGGTATCGTAAAATATCAGGTAATATAAGACAAATTTTTTTGGCTAAAATATCATATAATATAGATAGAGGAAGTAGTATTAGAGCAATAAGAATGAATCATTAGGTGGATATCAGCCAATCTTTTTCAAAATGTATTGAAATGAGGTGGGGGTGATGTTTGGAACTTTGTGAAACTTGCCACGTGTAATTTTGATACTAAAGTTACTTAGACTTTGTTGATTTTAATTCCGAAAGGGATCATCCCACGCCCTTTAAAGGAATTTAATTAGGTCTATACATTTTGTAACGTGCTTTTTTATAAATTTATTTCGAAGGTTTTGGTGATTAGGTCGAGACCTTAATTATATATCTTGATAAGATTGTAAGCCCTCTGCAAAGTATAGTTTCATTCTCGACCAGGTTACCAAGGATGGTGCAATTGTCCTGCGAGAAATAACTTACCATGAATAAGAAGAAGAGTAAGTGAGGCGATCTTGTTTTTAAGTTAGATCTTGAAAAGGTATATGATATGGCGAATTGGAATTTTTTGAAGGAGACTTTGATCATGTTTGGATTTCCATAGATCTTAGTAGATATTACTATGCTTGGGTATTACTTCCTCTTTAGTTTCGCTCCTTTCAAATGGGAGTAAGATACAGAGGTTTAATCCGAGAAGAGGTCTGCGTCAGGGAAACATCATTTCTCCTTATTTGTTTGTGCTTTGTATGGAGAGATTCAGAGAGATGATTCCTAAGGCAGTTCGTGAAGTAGATTGGTTACCTATTCAAATTACAAAAGATGGTTCTATGGTCTCTCATATCTTTTCTACAGATGATGTTCTCCTCTTCACCAAAGCAAATGTGGCTAAAGGTCGGGCTGCTAAGAAGGTATTGGATAAGTTTTGTGCCATCTCGAAGTGGAGATTAGTGTAAATAAATTTAAGTTGATTGTTTCAACAGGTGTGCAACATACAAGGTGACCGATGTTATCCCATGTTACTTTTTTTGATAAGTAAATGTTTGTGGGGGTCGGGGAATGTTAGTTTCCAGGGTTTGAACCCTGGACCTCCTTCTTGCAACTCATTCATGTCCCTTATCCCATGTTACTTAATTTCACTTCATTAGAAGTATTGATAAATATATGGGATTTAAGTTTATCCATGCACGAAGCCTGAGTTTGGTGGTGTCATTGCTAGAGTAGCATCAAATCTAGCTTCATGGAAAGGTTGATTTCTTAATAAATTAGGGAGGTCACTTCTTACAAATGCAGTTCTTTCCTCCATTTCATCTTATGGCATGCAGATACAATGACTTCCTCAGTGTGTTTGTGATCATGTTGACCGTTTGGAAATGAACTTCATTTGGAGGGGAAAGAGTCATCGTGGTTTTCTCTGGTTGGGGAAGTCACGCAGGATGATGAAGAGGTTGTTGTTGTTGTTGCAAGTCCCACATCCTCAGCATCTCCGACTATTGCGTCTGCACTCGCTGCAATTTTTTTGGCAATTGCATGATCTGATTCATTAGCTCTACTACCTCAGTTGAGTTCTCTGCGGGAGAGCCATAACTAGATGCTCCATTAGTATTGACATGATTGACCCCTCTCTATATGTATAGGAAAAGATCCCTCGCACTAGGGAGGCGGCCCATACACTTGCCTCCAATTGGCCGCATCCAAGCATACAGAAGTAGTGTATGCTCCTCCTCAGTGGGTAGCGGTGTGGATGGGTCAGCCCTAGTATGTGCTGCTTGAGTCATCAACTGCTCAAACTCCTCCTATTATGCGTACATAAAAGTCATTTTAATTTATGCGAAAAATTATCGTCGAAAAGACTTGTAATTATCATAAAATTATTTTAGTCTTTAATAGATACTTCTAAAAATATTTATATTTATTAGAAGCTTATTTTAACTTGTAATTGCAAATCTAATGTAGGTACAACAACCATATCTTCCATCTTTGATTGACCTTAAGAGTCTGTTTGATAGTCAGGATAGGATAGACGAGACATGATATGAACCAGAATATGATATCATAGAGACAAGATAAGCACTATCATGTCGTGTATTTGATGTGCAGCACCCGATAAGAAATAAGATAATATATATATATATATATATATATATATATATATATATATTATTCATTTTTTAAATGCAAAAGATAACATATGTTATTCTATTATATATTTTCGATAAGCAAAGAAATAATGATATGATATATACTATATATTTATGAAAAAACTACCCCTGTGAAAATTATATTTCATTTGTTGAAAAATTGAATTAATTTTCTATTATTATATTTTTAATTTTTTTTTATTTCAGTAGATTTTTAATTTATTAAACTATAAAAAATGATAAAATTAACCTTATCATAAAATCATACATTATTGTAGTAAAAAAAGAAATCATTAATTATTTTTGAATTAAATACTAATATTTTTAACTTTTAGTTAACAATTTTTAAATATATATATATATATATGTATATATTTATTTTTTATTAGATTTCAGATTTTTATATTTTAAAATATATTTTAAAATGGGTAAATAAATAAATTATTTTCTTATCCTGCTAGTTTTAACCCAGCTCAAATCCAGGATAAGATTTTAACTAGGGAGACAAGATAGGATAAGTCACAAGATTAAGTTATCATATCTTACTAGCTCAACAAACGTTGGTTGGACCGACACAAATATAATAGACTTATCATATCTTATTGTGAATTTCTACTTTTATTTACAAAAAAAATTTCATCTATTTTTCAATGAGAGCAAAACAATATTATTATATGTAATTTTAAGTAAAAATATTTATTTATATTGTGGGGGCAAGTGCTCCCAATTCTAGTAACGTGGATCCTCTATGGTCGACATAGAATATTAAAACTATAGTATGGATTAGCTTGGAGTCTTTATTAAGAGTTGTGAGTTTCTCTGTTTTTCTTACTATCTCGTGTGTGAAATTGAGTACTTCAATTTTAGGTGATGTTGGTGAAATGTGAAACTTCCTTATCTCACATAGATATTTTTACGGGTTTTTGTTTGTGTTGTTTTGGTCCCTTTTATTATAGGAAAAGTATGGAGTGAATGCCATGGTAATAGAAAAAACAACTTACAATGACAAGGACATCAAGAAATTCTTGCCTTCGAGGCGGTTGGCAAGAGTGCTGAGTTGGCATTATAAAGGGATAATACATTCAATATTAAATGGACATAAATTAATTAAAATATGCATAACCTACCCTTTGGAATATATATTGTAATTATTCGTAAGACTATGCTCAATTGGTAAATATCCAAATTGTTAGGCTATATATTATTCAGGGCCGTCCAAACAATTTGGAGACCTTGTTCAAATATTAAAAATTAGGCCTTAATTATAATTTTATCAAATAAAGCAGGTCAAAAAATTTACTTCATTCGCAAATTTGATTGAAGCAACTGGGTTCAGGAATAAAGTTAAAAACAAAACAAAGCTAACATTATCTAGCGCACTATTTAGTTAAATAACTCAATTAAAATCTTATTCAATAAATTACTCTTAAATTAATTTTGTTTCCTTCATCATATTTCAACACAAAACGACACAGAAGAACATAGAACATAAAACTGAGTCGGACACACGAGCTAACCTTAATAGCAGTGGGGCAACGACAATCAATAGGCAGCAATTCTTAAATCGCAACTCTCTCCAATTACATAATCAATTTCCAACTGCTGAAAACCTACAACTCATAAATCAGAATTTCAAAAAGAAAAAAAAAAGCAAAAAGGTAAACCACAAATGCAAATACAAAACCGAAAACAAATTAGTGAGATGAGAAGGTAAAGAAGAAAGAGGGGAAATATGTACCTGTTGTTGCTGTATATTGGAGACTTGGAGTGATGGTGTGGCATTATATTATTGTGGAATAGCGGATTTAACAAATTAGTGTCTATCATAAAAGGAAAAAAGAGAGAATTTCACATTGCACGGGGAAAGGCACGTGAATTCCGCATTGCACAAGGAAATAAGAGAGAATTTCGCATTGCAGGGAATCATCGCACGCAGGAAAAGGCTGTTTTTTTGGGTCAATTCAGATGGGAAAGGATAAATGGCTATAGGACTGGGATGGATTTTTTTGGGGCCCTATAAAAAAAATGGGCTGAGGCCCTGTGCTGTAGCATAGGGTACTCTTGACAATGGTCGGCCCTGATATCATTATCCGAGTTCGAATTTTGAAACCTCGCAGTTATGTGAGTTTCATGTGACATTTGTCACTCTATTTATAGAAGAAAAAAAGGAATATACATTGTAATTAATAGGCTTAAATGCACTTTTGGTCCCCCAATTTTACTCAATGTGCAATTTTGATCCCCTTTTTTTTCTAGCAATTTTGGTCCCACTATTTTACTCAATACGCAATTTTGATCCCCCTATTTTTTTGGGGGCAATTTTGGTTCCCCTATTTTACAAAATTTTTCAATGTTGACCAAATTGGAATTTCAAACTCTAAGATTCTGATGTGTCAACATTTTAATTGACATGGCAATTAACTAAAAAAATTATTACAAAATATTTACTTTAATTTTATAAAATATTTTAATTGACATGCCGCTTCATTTGTTTTATTAAAAAATATTTAATTTAATTTTATAAAATATTTATTTAAAATAATTAAATAATTTTTATATTTTAAAAGTCGGATAAATGTTTCAAGGGGAATCGACGGTGAGGCTGAAGAAGGAGGTATCGTCAGGGAGGCTGGGATCGGAGATGAAGATTTACGCCGGCATCGGAAACATCAGCAATGATGCATTGAGTGTTTATTATTATAGTTACTATATCTCTTCTTAAAAAGAATTTATGCCCAAGCCATCGTAATCAGGATATCATAACAGGTACTCCAGTGCCAAACATAAAAGGAATCAACCACAATTAAATAAACTGGGACAAACCACTTGAAGTCCAGTGTCAAACTAATCCAAATACCCTATGACTTGGCCTTCTTTGATTACATCACCCTATGTTACATTAAAACCAGACAATAGAGTGTATACAATAATGCTAGAATTAGCTTAGGAAATGAAGACATAAAAACATTTGTAGTCGGTTCAAAAGAATAGATTAAGTGGAGCATAGAAACAATACATTGATGAAACCAAAGGCAGTGCCAGGAGTTATGTTAAACTCTGGCCACAAAAGGCCTATGCTTGCTTTGGCACTGCAGCACAGCCCCTCCCACCAAAGGACTTAACTGTAGCAAGCACAACACCGAGGACTTATTAAGAATCGTAGCAAGATTTTTGTCACCTCGAAGCTGCTCATCTTGACTTTGTCCTCCCTGCACTCAAGAATTTACTGCAGTAATTATATCATTCATTTTTCCTGTTTGTCATCAACATTTGCATTTGATTTATTGTATGGCTGTTAGTTCTTTCTTGGCTAAAGTGCTCCCGGGGTCCCTTATCTTTATTTAAAGTAACGATTTGATCCTTTATCTTTTTTTTATCCCAAATCAGTCCTTTATGTTTTAAATTTTTGACACAAATCATTTTCTGTCCCAAATCAGTCCTTTATGTTTCAAATTTTTAACACATAAATCCTTTTTTTTTGACACATAAATCAGCATTGTTAACGGAAAAGGATTTATGTGTCAAAAATTTGAAAGATAAAGGACTTATTTGGGACAAAAAAAACATAAAGGACTAACTCGTTACTTTAAATAAAGATAAGGGACCCCGAGAGCACTTTAGCCTTCTTTCTTTTATCTGGCTGTTTTGCTGACATGCATTTTCACATTTTATTAGGAGGTTGGGACTAGAGTATGTGGATCTTTATCTAATCCATTTTCCAGTGAGATTTAGACATGGAATTGAAGGGAAATACTTGGATGCAGTAAAAAGCCGAACCGAAATGATGAAAATACCCTTCGAGAGTTTGGCGCCAATTAATGCTCCAGAATGCATCCGCTTAAAAGGTAAGATTCATAGGTAACAAAAAAACAAGTGCTGTTAACATCATCTCTCATCTCCTCAACAAACAAACAAAATCAGTATGCCACAAAGTGTGTTACGAGACGCGCATTCATGCCACGTTTTGCCTCTGATTTAGACTGAACAATAAACAATATGTCTACTTAATTAGTGCTATGGTGATTTTCAATTAATCAAGATATACCTTGGAAGTCGGTATTGTGAGGACAATGGTTTGCATTTAAAGCAATGAAAACATTCAAATCCATTGTTTTTAGGTAGACTGGTTTGTGTTTCGAAAACCAATTTCAACCAAATGATTCCGATCAAGATTTTTTTAGATAAAGGAGAAAGAATGTAGCTTAGTTGGCGAGTTAATGGATACCGAAGGAGTGCACCAAATGAGTGCAAGAAGGAGGTCCCGGGTTCAAACTCAGGAAACTAACATTTCCCCCACTCCCACTAACATTGCTTATAAAAAAAAACCTTCTCAATCTTTACACAACACTTACATGTATTTTATCACTTAATTGTGCCACTCTAGACATCAAACTAAGATACTCCCTCCATCTCAATTTAATTATTCTCTTTGTCATTTTTTTTGTCTCTAATTATTTGTCACTTTAGAATCTCAATGCAACAATTTTTTTTTTTAACAATATCCTAACTTTTATTTGTAATTCCAAGATTTTCATTGCTCTCTCCTCATAATAATATAGGGGTATTTTAGTACTACCATACTTAAAACCGGCGCATAAACAATTAAATTGAGACGAATGGAGTATTGAATTGGTCTAGATTGAAATATTATATTAAAATAAAAAGTATTATATTTTCTGAGCTGTACATGTACATATCATATTTTATATTTAATATTTTAGATTTTTTATCATTTTAAATTTTCTTCTTCTATCATCACATATCTATAACACAATATAAAGGGAACCGTTGAAGATAACCGTGTTTCGGATTTCTAGTTTACTTTCTAGAATTACTCTTCAATATTTGTAAATTTAAAATTTGAAGTATTTGAAAATTTCCTTCAATCATCGGTTTTTTAAACCAGACCGTGAGGTTCAGTAGTTGGGGCTGATCCTCCCTTAACCAATGGTCGGGGGTTCGATCCCCACCTTCGGTACGGAGCAGCGTTAAAACCACACACCATCAGACCGTGAGGTTCAATTTAAATATTATTTTATTTAGTTAAAAAATTTATTATTATACTTTTTAATTTATATTAATTAAGATAGTTTTGTACCGTTCTAAAACCACACAGCGATAATGAGGATTATATTATTGAATTTATTAACCAATTAATCTGATTTTTCCTTTCAGGTTGCAAACATGAAGCAGCAGGGTGCAAATAGCAATTTGCCAGCCCAATAGACTCAGCCCACAGACCCAAAAAACGCGCAGCAGTCCAACTTGGATGACAAAACGGTTCCTGCGGAACCCAGTGGGTTGCGACTGTAGCAACACGCGGGTTTGAAATTGAATACGGGTTGGTCCAACTTGATAGCACTATAAAGGCTTCTCTGAACCGGTTCGTCCCATTTTCTTTTTTCTTTCTCTCTCTTCTCTTGTTCTTCTCTGCTTCTTCTTCTCTTCTCCTCCTTCGTCAACCTCTGCTAGGTCTTCTTGAGATCACACCAAATCTTGATGATATAAGCTTCCAATTGCTTGAATCATCAAGTATATGAACGTAGGTGACTGAGTAGCTCAAAACCCCCTTCTCTTTGTTGTTGATTTTTCACAAATCAGCAAACCATAATGCACTGTTTCTGTGTTTCAGGTTCTTCAACACCAGGGTTTTGAATCGGACACCACCACGAAGGTAACTACGTTGCTAGTTTTCTGTTTACTGTTTTTATTGTTGATCTGCTTCACAAAACCCTAACTGGTTTTGTTGTTTACTGTTTTTGGTTCTTCACACCTTGAAGAACACCAACAGCTACGTTCACTTGTGGAACTCCTCTCTGAGATCACAGGTAACCTCTTCTCTTACCTTTCTTAGTATTTCTCTATTTTCTCTTTTGCATTTCAGTCACAAAAATGCTAATACTTTGTTTTTCCTCTTGATGCGAGGTTTATTTCAACCACCTGTTGAATATTTGCTCACAAGACTCTTGAAAGACAAAGAATGCTGAACAGAACACAGAAGGAGAGAATAGTACACTTAGGGTAAAAGAAAAAGTAATTTTTATTTCTAAAAAACTGTATCTGTGTAGATTACAAAGTGTATGTATGTATTTATAGCTTTCACTGGATCTGTTTAGCTGTTAGAGGGTTTGTTTTAGATACAAACCCAGTTTGTTATATTAACAAACTGTTAACTACCAAAACAGATTTGTAACCACATTATAACAGCTTTTTAAATAGCTGTTATATTATTCCCAGGGTGTTTTAGGAATTTGCATTAAATTCCAGCATCCTCCCTTAATGCAAAACCGTAAAAAACTTAGTAATAGGAGAGATACCTAAGACAGGACAAGCCCCTGTTAACATAGCTTTAAAAAACAGATGATCCAGAACAAGCCTCTGGATAATGACTTTAGAAATTGCATTCTTAGGTTAGAATGCAACCAGCCCTAATTCTCTCCTAAGTTTAGTGAATGACTCACCCTTTAGTGCCTTAGTAAACACATCAGCAAGCTGTTCTTTGGTTGGACAGTAATCTACCACCAAGTTACCTTTAGTAACCTGATCTCTAAGGTAATGGTACCTTGTTTCAATATGTTTCGTCCTTCCATGCCCCATAGGATTCTTAGCAAGACATAAGGAAAATTTGTTGTCAATTAGGAGTGTAGGAGACTGAGTAAGTTCCACCTTAAGCTCCTTTAGCAAAGCTTCCAGCCATGCTGCCTGTGTGGCAGCACTGCATGCAGAGACATACTCTGCTTCATAGGAAGAAAGAACAACTATTTGTTGCTTTTTAGAACACCATGAAACAGATATGCCTTGAAACTTGAACAAAAACCCTGAAGTGCTCCTTCTATCTATGTGATCTCCACACCAATCACTGTCAGAGTACCCCAGTAGCTTAAACTTTCCTTGATCAGTGCCTTTAGGAAAGAACAAGCCATAATTCAAAGTGCCCTTAATGTACCTAAGGACCCTCTTAGCAGCATTAAGGAGTATCTCCATTGGTTCATTCATGAACCTGCTAATCATCCCAGTAGCAAAGAAAAGATATCAGGCCTGCTGTGGCACAGATATCTTAGTGAACCTACAATCTGCCTAAAAAATGTAGGGTCCACTTTAGAGCCTTTTTCACCCTCCTTCTTGCACAGAAATCCTTCTGCTAGATAGAGGGCAGAATTACATTCTGCCATTTCAAATCTGGTGAGTAATTCCTTAGCATATTTAATTTGATGTAGGATTAGGCCTTCTGGTACCCTTAAGAATTCTAATCCTAGGAAGTAGGATAGTCTTCCCAAGTCTGTCATCTCAAATTCACTCTTCATAGAAGCTTTGAACTTGTTAATCTCCATAGGACAGCAACCTGTTACCAAAAGATCATCAACATATATGCAAATTAGTAACAAATCAGTATCCATAGTGTCTTTCACATAAACACCAAACTCATTGGTGCATTTTGTGAAACCACTTTCCACAAAAAATGTGTCTATTCTTTTGTTCCAGGCTCTTGGAGCCTGTTTCAGTCCATACAAAGCCTTGTGTAAATGGCATACAAGACTTTCCTTTCCTTTTATCTCAAAGCCAGGTGGCTGTGAGATAAAAACAGTCTCTTCCAATGGTCCATTCAAAAAGGCAGACTTAACATCTAAATGATGTAAGTCCCATTTCTTACTGCAAGCCAAGGCAGTGACCAACCTGATGGTCTCATGCCTGGCCACAGGTGAGAACACTTCCTCGTAGTCTATTCCTTGCTTTTGTTGCAACCCTCTAGCAACAAGTCTTGCTTTGTACTTGACTATTTTGCCATTGGGATCCAATTTGAGCTTAAAGACCCATTTAACACTTATTGCCTTCTTCCCTTTTTGGCAAAATTGTCACAGTCCAGGTCTTGTTTTTTTCAATAGAGGCCAGCTCCTCTATCATAGCATTTTTCCAGTTTTTGTCCTTTAAGGCATCCTTAAAGTCCGCTGGTTTAGTATCAGCCATCATAGCATAGTGGATGAGGTCACCATGCTCATTCACTTCACTATCTATGGCAATATCATAATCTGCAAGCCTCCTAGGAGGCTGTCTCAACCTTAGTGTTCTAGGCAGGGCCTGAACAATCGGTTCAGGTTCTGTTTCAGCATTCTCCTCTTCCTCTTCTTGAGGATTTTGATCCTCATTAGGTAGAATAGGATCCTCTTCATCAGAACTATCACCAATAGGATTAGGTTCAGTGTCTAAGACCTCTTCTAGGATTGTAGAGTCCACTGAACTCACTAGTTCAGCTTTGTCCCAGTCCCATTGCTTGTCTTCAAGCACAACCACATCCCTAGATATTTCAATCTTATTAGTTTTAGGATCTAGCAGCCTATAAGCACCTGTAGGATGATATCCAACAAGGATTAAGGGCCTGCTCTTATCCTCTAACTTCTTTCTCTTACCATCGGGTATATGGCTATATGCAAGTGAGCCAAATACCCTTAGGTGAGAAACCTTAGGCTTGTCACCACACCAGACATATTCTGGTACCTTGTCTTCCAAACTTTTAGTAGAGCACCTATTTAGGATATAGACGGCTGTATGGACAGCTTCTTCCCATAGCCTTTTAGGTAGCCCATTTAACTTGATCATGATCTTAGTCATATCAAGTATTGTCTTATTCCTCCTTTCAGCAATACCATTATGCTGAGGAGTATAGGGCGATGTAACTTCGTGTATTATTCCTTGAGTGGTGCAGTATTCCTCAAACTCTTTTAAGGTGTACTCACCACCACCATCAGTCCTTAAGACCTTAAGTTTCTTACCACTTTGAGTTTCTGCCATTGCCTTAAACTTCTTAAAAACACCACAAGCTTCTCCTTTAGTCTTAAGTAGATATAACCAAATTTTCCTTGAAAATTCATCTACAAAAGTCCTAAAGTATTTATTTCCCCTAATAGAGGGTATATCAGGTGATCCACATAGGTCAGAATATACAACATGCAAAATAGCCTTAGAAAAATGTTTCATTTCCTTATTAAACTTCTTTCTAGGTTGCTTACCCACTAGACAAGTAGTACATGTCTCTTTAGTAACTTCAATTTTAGGTAATCCCTCTACTAACCCTTTAGTACTTAGATTACTTAGGCCTTTGAAGTTTAAATGCCCAAACCTTTTATGCCATAGCATACCTTCAAAACTAGTTGTGGCACTTAGACAATCTGTCTCTGTGATACTAATGCTGGTTTTTTCTATAAGCTGTCCTAGGCTTATAAGGTTACAGCTGATCCCAGGAACATAGAAAACATCTTTTATCAAAATTACTTGTCCATTTTCTTTTGTAAATCTTATGTTTCCTATTCCTTCAGCTGCTATAGCCTTATTGCTAGCACATTTTATAGTGGTTTTTCTAGTAGAATCAAAGTCAACTAACCACTCTTTGTTTCCAGTCATGTGATTAGAACACCTTGAATCTAGATACCAGATTTCAGTGATGGTTTTACCATCACTTGTAGTAACGGACAGGACTACACAGTCACTGTTTTCCTTTAAGTCTAGGTTAGTTACAACAAAATCCTCCCTAAGTTCTGTTTCTCCTAACTCTTCAGTTATCATACAAAAGCCTACATGCTCAGATTCTGATTCAGAATCTTCTTTAGCCATATTGGCTTCAGTTTCAGTTTCCTTAGACTTAGAACTATTTCTAGTAGGACATTCAGTGGCATGATGCCCATATTTATCACATCTATAGCATTGTACCTTAGATTTGTCATTCTTTTTACTAGAATCAGAATTCTTCTTAGTGGAGTCACCCTTACCACTAGACGTACCTGACTTACCCTTAGACCAATTACCTTTGCTTGATTGGTTGTTGTTGTTGTTGCCCTTAGTCCATTTCTTTCCCTTTGGTTTGGCAGCAAACATAGCTTGATCTTCTTCACCCTCGCCATTCACGAGATTCATCCTAATCTCTTTGGCTTCAAGCCTACTTTGGAGATCTTCAACTTTAAGATCTTCAGGCTTGATGGTGTCTTCAATGATGTTCACAATAAAACCAAATTTTCTTGTTAAGGACCTAAGAATTTTCTTACACACAGTTTGTTCAGTTAATGTTTCTCCATTGAGACTCATTGCATTAGTGATTTTCTTTAGTCTCCCAAAGAAATCAGTAATACTTTCATCATCCTGCATGTTTAGATTTTTATACTGTTTTCTCAATGATTGCAGCTTCTCCTCCTTGACAGGTGCAACACCATTATAGTATTTTTCAAGGAGATCCCAAGCAGTTTTAGAGACTTTGATGCCTCTAATTCTGTCAAAATTACTCTCATCACACCCCTGGTGTATGAGATAGATTGCTTTCCAATCTTACTTAGTGTTTTCCTTATGTTCATCCCTTTGTTCAGGGGTTGGGTTTTGAGCTAGTACTGGAACTCCTTCTTGAACAATTTCTAACACATCATGGAAGCCAAAGATTGCTTCCATTTGCAAACTCCACCTGTCCCAGTTTTTCCTATTCAGCTTGGGAATTTGGGTGGATAAACTTGCACTTGACATCCTGTTTTGAAACCTTGATTAGTACCTTCTAACACCTGTTTCAAAACACTTAAACTGTCAAAAAAAACACACGCACACACACACACACACACACACACCCTGCTTGACTGTATGCTAATTAAAATCTGTAAAGAACTTTAAAGAAATGTGAAAGAAAGATAAAGAACTAGAGTTTTAGAGTTTAGAAATGTCCCTGGATCGTTACCATGCTCAATGATACCATATTGAATTTATTAACCAATTAATAGGATTTTTCCTTTCAGGTTGCAAACATGAAGCAGCAGGGTGCAAATAGCAATTTGCCAGCCCACTAGACTCAGCCCACAGACCCAAAAAATGCGCAGCAGCCCAACTTGGCTGACAAAACGGTTCCTGCGGAACCCAGTGGGTTTCGACTGTAGAAACACGCGGGTTTGAAATTGGATACGGGTTGGTCCAACTTGATAGCACTATAAAGGCTTCTCTGAACCGGTTCGTCCCATTTTCTTTTTTCTTTCTCTCTCTTCTCTTGTTCTTCTCCGCTTCTTCTTCTCTTCTCCTCCTTCGTCAACCTCTGCTAGGTCTTCTTGAGATCACACCAAATCTTGATGATTTAAGCTTCCAATTGCTTGAATCATCAAGTATATGAACGTAGGTGACTGAGTAGCTCAAAAACCCCTTCTCTTTGTTGTTGATTTTTCACAAATCAGCAAACCATAATGCACTGTTTCTGTGTTTCAGGTTCTTCAACACTAGGGTTTTGAATCGGACACCACCACGAAGGTAACTACGTTGCTAGTTTTCTGTTTACTGTTTTTATTGTTGATCTGCTTCACAAAACCCTAACTGGTTTTGTTGTTTACTGTTTTTTGGTTCTTCACACCTTGAAGAACACCAACAGCTACGTTCACTTGTGGAACTCCTCTTTGAGATCACAAGTAACCTCTTCTCTTACCTTTCTTAGTATTTCTCTTTTTTTCTCTTTTGCATTTCAGTCACAGAAATGCTAATACTTTGTTTTTCCTCTTGATGCGAGGTTTATTTCAACCACCTATTGAATATTTGCTCACAAGACTCTTGAAAGACAAAGAATGCTGAACAGCACACAGAATGAGAGAATAGTACACTTAGGGTAAAAGAAAAAGTAATTTTTATTTCTAAAAAAACTGTATCTGTGTAGATTACAAAGTGTATGTATGTATTTATGGCTTTCACTGGATCTGTTTAGCTGTTAGAAGGGTTTGTTTTAGATACAAACTCAGTTTGTTATATTAACAAATTAGTTAACAATTTGTTAACTACCAAAACAGATTTGTAACCACATTATAACAGCTTTTTAAATAGCTGTTATATTATTCCCAGGGTGTTTTAGGAATTTGCATTAAATTCCAGCATATATAACATCTAAAATATGCATTACCTGTAAAATTAGAGTTTCCAATATCACTTGTGTAAGAAAGTGTTATCTTTGTGAGTAATTCAAACAATGCTTGTCCAAGAAAGAATCATGTGATTATCTGCATTCACACATTATTAGGTGCAACTATAATAACAATGTTTGCTTATATAAGTGTTATGTGTATTAATAAATTTTTATAATGTTTTCTTGAAAAAACATTAGCTCTTGTTTATTAGGTCTCGCTCTTTATAAGGTCTCACTCTTGTTACTGTATTTTGGATGACAAACATTTCTTCAATAACATGTATGTAAAGTTCTTACTTTTCACGAACTTTTGCAGATCTTTGTGATAAGTCTTTGTTTTATCGTTCTCATTCTCCCTCCCTCTCCTTCCCCTCCTCGCCCTCTCTTCCTCTCTCTCTTATGGTTCAAAACCCTTTGCATTGGTCGCACAATCACAGTTGCGAGTTTTGTCCCTCAATGGCGAAGCTTTTTTCACTGGGTACATTCAACCCACTTATTGTTTTAATGTATTTTTTAATGATTTTAGTTATGTCTTGTATAACAGGACATTATGTAGCTACTCTTAAAAAGAGAGGGTGTTTGACTTCTCTACACCTAGGAGATGTGTTAATGGTAGAGAGACGTCTTCCTGAGGCACCTTAGCACGAGGAGGGCCAACACGAACCTATAACAAAATAACCATCGTTATGTATTAAACTGCAATTTAGTTAATTAAATATATCAAAATTTATTTTTTTGATATTTTTAAAAATACGTGTTTTTAAAAATTGGTCTAAGGTCCTAGATTTGCCAATGGTGGAAAGGGAAGGGATAAGAGTAATTTTGGAAAGAAAATGAGACGGGTGTGTGGCTGAAAAAATGGGGTGGGGATAGCGTTGCCCCATTTCAATTGGGGCTGAATTCAAAAAGTTCTAGTATTGGGCCTCTATATGAGGTTACCGACCCAGAATAGGTGCCATTGTATGTCCAAAAAATAATAGGTGTTTGACCAAAAATAATAATAATAATAATAGGTGCCGTTAAATATTTTAATATGTATAAAATATATACAATCTATAATGTCAAAAAGATTATGGTTCAGCAAAAATAAAAAATAAAAGATTTTAGGCAAAACTTTACAATTATGTTTATCTCATTTTGGTATAATAAAAAAAAATATGCAACACGAAAACTTCTCAAAAAGTCACTCATTCAATACTACTCTCGTCAGTAGAGTTCTGATATTTATCTCAATTACAAAAAAAAACTATGTTTACCTCGATTTTAGTGGAAGTCTTCAATTATTGCCCTAATAAAGATCAATCACAGCTTGTCAAAATCAAGTTGTCAAGTTGGCTATGGTAAAGAAGAGTGAAATTTTGATGGCATAGTATTACTATTAATCAATTCAAATAAAAAGGCCTTCTTACTTCTTAATGCTCTAGTTGCCGTCGAGGAATATAAAACTTCAAACAGTAATGCTATGTAATTCCGTACATATTTAATTGGTAACCAGTAGGATATCCGTACATACACAGGGTGTTGTTATATTTTTTTTATGAATAAACTTTGACAGTATTTAAATAGTCTGAAACTCTGAATATTACCCCGTAAAAATAAAGACAAATTTAAAGTAGATAAAAAAGGAGTCTCAAATAAAAAATAAATAAATATTAAAATCTAAAAATGTAAAAGTATCATTTAAAAACAATCTGTGCATTTATCCCGTTTTTTTTATATCAATGCAGTGTTTTTATATATATCAGTGTTGTTATCCCGTGTTTTTTTATATATCAGTGCAGCTATCCTGTGTTTTTATATATATCATTGTAATTATCCCCGTATTTTTTTATATATTAGTACAGTTATCCCGTGTTTTTTTATGTATCAGTGCAGTTATCTCATAGTTTCAATTGATTATTTTAGTTGATTAGTAGATTATAGTAGTTAGTAAAAGATAGATAGTAGATTATCAATAAGAAATATTTATCCCATGTTTTTTATATATTAGTGACAATTATTTGTCTTTTTTTAGGTATTAGTGACAAATATTAATCATTTTTTAGTTGAGACTTGACTTGAGAGCTCATGCCATATGTCATATGCCAATGTTGGTCAAAAGCAATGTTTGTTTCCTTCCCTAAATTCCTTCTTACCTGATTTTCATTTTTATTTGTTGACTTTTTTGCTGAACTAACTAAAGCACTAGGTGCATTTCATTAATAATCAATGACGAAATACATGAAGGAACACTGGAATATTCTTGAGGGCTAGCTGATAACAAGGCCACCCCAGCTAGAGTGTGAGCAACCTTGTTAGCATCCCTCCTAACAAACTCAACATGAGAGTTGTAATTAAAAAAAGTAAAGAGGTCTCTACTAGCTCTAACAATTGAGTCAAACTCAAAAAATAACACACTTAGAATTAAAAGCGTCAACTACAAATTTAGCATTTAGCTCAAAAATAACGTCTTTGTAGCCAAGCTCCCAAATCCAAGAAATAGCGCCATAAAGACCCAACATCTCTCCCAAAGGAACATCTAGGATAGGCGAGTAGCTAAAGGTTTTGGCCTTAATGAAGTGTCCATGCTCATCCCGAAGACAAATACCAATGCTAACTCGATTAGCCACCAAAGAAAATGAGGCATCCACGTTACATTTAACAAAACCAGCCATCGGGCTAGACCAAGAAGCCACCACGCGAGGGGCTGGTTGCTGCCCAGCCACACCGATCGAAGAGAGGCGAGCCTCCCTCCACTCACTCAACAAACGACAACCAACCCAAACAATAGTAGACGCATCCACATCTTTCCCCTTCCAAACACGGTTATTACGACTCTCCCAAATACTCCAAAGCGTCATACACCAAGCATCACGATTTGTATCCTGCAGTGCAGTCAAAGTAGAGAAAAAAACTACACAGAAATCTGCAGCATCAGGTTCTGGAACATGAGAACACCATGGACAAGAATCCTCCACATCCATATTACTTCGCCGTAAGTTCGATCTAGTTAGGAGAACATTTCAACACAAGCTATCTCCTAGTTGATTGTTTAAAAAAGGCTAAATTGCTGTTTTAGCCCTTTATCTTTGGGATTGGTGTCACTTTGGCCCTTTATCTTTTTTTTCTCGTTTTAGACCCTCGTGTTTTTTTTGTGTGTCATTTTGGCCCCTGCGGTTAGTTTTTTCTAACGGACGCCACGCTGGCAGTTAACTGCTGACGTGGCGTCTTATATGTCAGGGTTGACTTAGACCTGATTTGGTGATGTGGCACATAATGGACCAAATTGAAACTTAAAAAGAATATGGGGGGCCAAATTGACACAAACACAAAACATTCATCTTCTTCCTCCAAACACCACCTCCATCTTCATCTTCTCCAGCGACCTACCACCACCTCCGATGAGCCTCTGCCACCATCACCACAAACAATGACATTGTCTCTCTCTCCCCCTCCCCCCTGTCTCTCTCTCTCCCTTCGTCATTGAAAAACCCAAAAAACCGTAAAACGTGAATCTACATTTCCATTTCGTTCTCAATTCTTTATCACTTTTGTTGAAATCTTTTGCTAATAGTCAGTTACTGCACCAATTTCGAGTCTATTGCAAGTGGTTTGGTGAATTTTGGTTGAGTTTTGAAGGTTTCCCCAATTTGCAAAATCCAAAACGCGTTGTCCTCTGAAAATCACGTTTTTGATTAAGTTCTTCCACTTGTTTGTGAGAATTGGTGATGGATTCTAGTTCCTTGTGAAATTTCGCATGAAATGCACTATTTATTTGCTTGATTTGGTGAAGAATTGAGAATTTTGGTGTTCTTGAGGAGAGGGAGGGAGAGAGAGAGAGAGAGAGAGAGAGAGAGAGAGAGAGAGAGAGAGAGAGAAGTGATGTCACTGTTTGTGGTGGTGATGGCGGAGGCTCATCGGAGGTGGTGGTGACTCGCCGGAGAAGATGAAGATGGAGGTGATGTTTGGAGGAAGAAGGTGAATGTTGTGTTTGTGTAAATTTGGCCCCCCATGTTCTTTTTTAATTTCAATTTGGTCCCTTATGTGCCACATCACCAAATCATGTCCAAGTCAACCCTGACATTTAAGACGCCACGTCAGCAGTTAACTGCCAGCGTGGCGTCCGTTAGAAAAAACTAACTGCAGGGACCAAAATGACACACAAAAAAACATGAGGGTCTAAAACGAAAAAAAAGAAAATAAAGGGCCAAAGTGAGACCAACCCCAAAGATAAAGGGCCAAAACAGTAATTTAGCCTTTAAAAAATATATGTTAAACAAATAGCGTTCAAGATTGTGTCTAAAAAATGTTTTTATTATTATTTTCAAATTGAGTGTTAAACACCTTCCAACCCCCTCAATTAATGTGAGAAAACAATGTGCACCTTTTTTATAATCATCTCTCTGTTGTTTTATGCTACCCGTATTTAATAATAGTGCCTTCCTAATTATCAGTACTCATTCAATTAGGGTTAGATACGAGAGGGATTTGAAATGCATGCCTATGACTTATAACTTAAATCACATATGATATGATTTAAGTTATAAGTCATAGGCATGCATTTCAAATAAGATGACATATCATCTTATTTGTTGATGAAATGGAGGCCTAAAAGGCCAAATTACAACCAATCTGTTGCTCATTGTGCCTTAGCATGGTATTACAATGTACATGAGGAGGAGGTATATCAAAAACTCTTAAGACCCATTTTTATGTCTTGGCCTATTTTTTAGTCCTTTAGTACAAATGGCCAGAGAGGTGGGAGGATGAGGAGGGGAAATTGGAGTGTTCCGTGTTGGAACGAACTTCTTGCCCCGATTCTAACCATATAATTAACTACAATAAATTGATCTTCTACTTATCCCGAATCCAGAAACAGGAGAGAAGCACAAAGAAAAGTGAGTTTCAACTTTTCACTCAGAAGAATCAACTATCAACTATACAACAAGTTCAAGAGGCTGATCTAAGTTGTCTCTTCAGTAGTTCCTGCAAAGTCAAGACACAACGGAATTAATTTCGTGGAGATCAATCGACAACTGTAGTAACCTTGTTCGTTTATTGCAACTCAAAGGCTTGTTACATTACCTCTTCGGTGGCAGCAACTGATATTTGCTCTCTCTCCTTCTTCCGGCGTCTGCATTCCCCACACCAGCTAGCAAAATCTCTCTTGAATTTATTCACCTCTCTAAAACGAGAACTACAACAAGAGAACATATGAGACAACTGACAAGTGATGCAAATACTTCAGTGAAGCATGGGGATCTGCTATGTTCAGTAAAAAAAAGTGATTCATGTACCTTCTACACCAAAGAATTAAATTGATCCGATTCCCAGATGTTGTAGGTCTAGCGCCATGACGATGACGACCACAATGAAGGACTGCATGTCCTGGAACATGGGAATAATCGTATATCTCCTACGAAGATATGTATAGAGTTTTTAAAAAAAATGTCCGCATGAAATTCAGATGACTTATTACTTATGTTTGTTCAATATATCATATTAAGAATTGTATGAGATGTGAAACAACTCAAAATGCATAATGTATATTTGTCCATTCAAGTACTAAATTCCTGCTCTTATTTCGATTGTGTGAAGTTTCATTTCATCTGTCAGCAACAAACTCTCCATATTAAACTCGTATCCAAAAATTTGATTTCTATATAAATTTAATTTAAAGTTCCGAATGAATTCGTCTTTTAAAAGCTAACAGTACTAAAGGACTAAAGGGTATGAATTGGAGAAGTAGCAGTACATCTTTTTCAGCTTTTAAGAATGAGTAGCCAGAGATGGAATATGATCCAGGGACATTGAAAGGTATGAATTGTCAACCAGTGGGCACTGCTACTTTCTTTTCCAACTTTAAAATAGAATCCAAATATATGATGGAGAACAATAAAGCTATGTATTTTTCCTCTAACAATAAGGTAGTAGACATACCCCTGATTGGATCTCTGTATTCACATGTTCATCGCATCGAACACCTCGGAAGAACAGTTCTCCACCTGAAAACTGTTTCCCCAAGCAAATATTTAAAGTGACTTCCGAGTCATCCACATGGAATCCTGCAACAATATTGCTTTTTAGATTCCATCAAAAAGTATATAAAGCTAAAGGGTTGACTTGAGAGGTAAACGGAAGATAGGTAGCAAGAAGCAAACAAGACACACTTGTTTAATAGATAAACTTATAAGCACCATATGCAAGCAATACAAGAAGGAAACAATAACTGAATCTAGAGAGAAAAATATCCAATTCCTATGATTTATGAGGGCTTAACTGGGATGTCAAAGGAGGGTGGGGGCGGGGAGTACCCCCTGCTCCCTATCCCCAGCCACATCCTTGCCATAGAGCGCTTTTCTCTCTGACCACATCCCTGCAGGGACCCATAGTTCATACAAACTTAGCACATTATAAAGGATTTATTGTAATTTATCGGAGCATGGACCCCACAAGTTGGGGAGTATGATCCCCGTCCCTTTGGGGGGAAATTCCCCGCCCGCGAGGCCCAAATGGGGTAGTACCCGCAGGTATCCCCATGCTCGGTTGGAAATTGACACCCCTAACGAGAAAGGCATCAAGAGTCAAGTAAGAGCATAGACACATTCATGTTTAACAGCCGACAAACCAAAATAAACACAATATCATGAAAGTTAGAAGAAAATTGAAAAAATCAAGTCACCATAATGGACTATAAGTGAACTAAAATCCTTTAGATGGGAGGTTTGGGAGGGAAAGATAGGGATGGTAAAGTTTTCAATTTTTAAATAAGAGTTATATAACGTTTATTAAAATGAAAAGGGGGTGATTGGAAGGTTTTATGATAATCTATCATTTTAATCCTTTCACTCTAAAAAAATTAAATTGGAAAATATTATGTGAACTGAGAAGTCAACCCTCCCTTCCACCCAAAGCATGCTCAGAGGGAAGACAAGATATCCTATAATTAGGCTACTAAACAGAAACTAAACGACTGAAAGGCAACTGAGGCTAAAATTATTAACAAAACTGAACAATATCTCTGTATTGCAGGCAATCATGAAATGTTTAATGTGATTAACAGGTAAAGGTAAATAGCATAAAGAGAATGAAGGACGTTAATTGATATAAAACCATAAGTAGATGCTAGATATGTTCAAAACATTATCCCTTCGCATTCAAAATATTTAATAAGGATTCCAGCCAATTGAAAATCACAAAACTAAAAAACCTACCAAGTTCCATATCCCTATTGGTTCCGTATTCAACAACAAAACCATGATGAGAGTCCAGTGTGGATCCACCGACTTCAGCAAAGAACACTGCAAAAAAAAATCAAATTTCAAATGTGAGTTCATGTCATTATCTTTTTTCTTAATCCAAGTCCTATGTTTTTTGCCCATTCTCATTATGAAAGAAATAATAACCTCGAGCTATGGGACATAGGAAATCATTCATCAATCTGTCAAGCATGCTTTCCAGGCCAAAATCATCAAGAACGGCACCATACTTATTCATCGTATTAGGTCGCATAATTCTCAATTTGGTCTCATGGACCCATCTTTCAAAATGATCCACCTAAGCAATCAAAACCTGATAAGAAAACACAAAATACATATAGAATGGATATAATAATATGCACGAAAATGAAAGGAAAGAAATATGGAGTACCTCAGATGCCAACATTTCACAAAATTGTGGTCGAAGCATTTCAAACGTATAAATTCCTCTAGAGGGTTCAGCCATTACACTTCTAAAACTTCCTTCTGTATTTTCTTTAATAGCTCTGAGAAATGAAGGTGTAAAGAAGTTGTCACCATGCATAGTATATATCTCCTTATGTAGCGGCTACAAAACAAATGTGAATAATTGGTGAGATAGGACATGATTTGTACATAAAAGCTGCATACAGAAAGGAGACAAGACGATTGTTTTTCAGGTCATAAAAATCGGATATTAGCATGTGCTGATTCTGATTCTCATACACTAGTGACCGAATAAAATATGTCCCCTTAAATAACAAAACCATGTTTATCTAAAGAACAGCATCTCCCATGATTTTTGAAAGATCGTAACATGAAACCAACAAAATTTTCAATTTGCAGATGGACAAAACCGCCAATTTCTCATTCAATAGAAAACTTACAGGATAATTTAGTATGAGCTGTTGCCTGTATTCCCTGTGCTTCTGAATCTGTTGAATCCAACATAGAACAATAACAAATTCAGAAAGTGATTAACAAAACCAAGCCAAGGACAAAAAAACAGGAAAGAGAAAAGAAACCCAATCCCAACTGCTATACCGAGAGAAACTCAGTATCACAAAACAACAGATATTGGGCTCATTTGTTATCACCTTGCTAGGTTAACAAGTTATTTTTTGATACTTCTAACTAATTAACATATGTTGCGACACACAATCACATACATGTCAGTAACTCAGTCTGCTAATTCACTTTATTTTTATTTAAAGGATCTGGGATTTTTTTGAAGCTTCAAATTACTACTCACTATTTACTACAGTCTAGGTCAAGCTTTATAATTTTATCTTGGAGTGATCATACAATGGTTTTCTTCTAACTGAGAATGAGTGATTAAATTTGATATGTCTGAATAATGTGCTTCCCACACAATCTAGAGTAACAAACTTGCTCTTAAGCATGCCTTATTTCTCGGCAGTTTGCAAGACGTATAGGAAATGCAACCTTGCAATCCTATCATGACCACAATTACATATCCTACAACAACTGCAGGCAGAAAATTTAGACCTTCTAGACTTCTAGACTAATGCAAAGGAACACTAAGCCTCCATGTTAAAATCCATTAATGTTCCCAGCAGATGTATATCGTTTCTAGAAAACACGTGAGCAATTAGTTCTAAGTTCTAACAAACAAAAGATGGATTTTAGGGTTGTGGTTCATTGAACCGGTCGGTACTTGAAAAATTGTCCGAAACACGGTAGACGATCAACCTTGCCTCCAAGAATCAAAAGCTATCAGTCCTCTTTGTCTTCACACCAGTGACCTGATCGAGGTCATTTTGATAAAAAACAAGAGAAAACCAATACAAGTTGGGTTCTAAGGCACTCATATTCGTTTTTGTCGACTACCCATCACCAATTAGGTCACCGTCTCACCCGTGAAGACGAGGAGTATAGTGAGCTTCTGCTTTAGGGGTACAGCATCGGTCGTTGTCGCAGTTTCGGAAAATTTTTCAAGTAATGGTTCATAAATGGTCCGCCCTAAAATTTGCCCTAACAAAAGATAAACAAATGAAAGGCACCTCTAATAACACAAATGGTTTGAAACAACGTCTTAACGACAAAAAGACCAACAACTTCCCCTAAATTCTCTCAAAAACTCTCCGAATCAAGCAGCAATAGAGGCATCAACTAGCAAGCATAACCTTATTAATGGTATGGGCAGCATCAGAATCAAAGTTTCATTCAAAAAAACTCAAAAGGCATAATTTCCAAACTCAAACACCTTCTGGGCATCACCTAGAAACGAAAAAAAAAAAGGTTAAAAAATTGGTGACATAAGACTAACCCGGATGCGATCACTGTGAGGCGAATATCGGAGGAGAATGTTTCTCATGTAGTGAGCTTTGAAGTCTCGTGAGCGATTAAGCATTTGAGGAGGGAGATAGTGTTCAAGGTAAGTGAAGACGATAGGGTCAAAATCCAATTGAAGGTCTTCATAGTTATCAGGTCGATGGTCTCCTTTGGGGCTTGCAACGAGCCTGCTGTTGCTGGGAGTGGAATCACCTACAGCTACAGCTACATTTCCGTTGGAGGTGCCGTTAGCCCTGCGCTCCAAGGACCCATTCTGAGACATGGTTGCCTTAGGGTTCAGTCTTCTTCAATTCATGCCTTTGCTGATACTCCAGACGGAAAATCTGTTCTTTTTTATTTTATGTGAATGTGAATAAGGTACGATCGGGGAAGAGAGAGATACACTAGAATACAATTACCCGGATTCAGTTTACGTACAGTCGGACCGCTTCTGCAGTCAATCAGTCGAGTAGTTGAGAGCCATCCGACTAAAATCGGATGGTCCAGATTTCAAATTTGGTTTTTTAATTAAACAAAAATAAAAATTGCATTTAAAATCTAATCCGCCTGATCTTAATCAAACGGCTCCCAACAACCGATTTCTTAACTGCACAAACAGTCCGACTGCATTAAATCCAATTCCCAATTACCCCATACCATATCTCACATTAATTTGTCGTCAAAAAATATATCTCACATTAGTTTAATTTAGATTTAAATTTAGGTCATTTCTCTTTATCTGGATTTATCTACTATTATAAAAACTATAATAAAAATAACTTATAACTTATAAAAAATAGTTTATTATTATTTTATTTTTTATTGTAGCAACAATGTATTTTTATCTTTGATTAACTTGTTTATTCAAACAAGACGTTAAATACATTGTTCAGCAATGCAAATAAAGAATTATACGAATTTCGTCTCTAAAAAAATTGTCAATAATTTCTTATAAATATGAGTGTTTTCTTTTTCATTCTCTGTTAGAAAAAATGCTTAATCGTCAAACATTTTTCCTCCATGGCTTCGCCACATAATTATTTTTCATTTCCCTTTTTAAACAATATTTACTAGGATAAACACGCCACTTTTAATGTTCACAAATTAGTCAGGTTTCAAAATAGCAAATCAATTACGATTCCACAAATTTGCGCATACCTTCGTGCACAATGGATTTTTTTGTCAGCTTAGACGAAATGATAAATAAACATCACACACTCACTATCACATGATTACACATGGGTATGAACTTGGGAGCATGTGTTCTTATATCGCTGAAATTGTCAATGCAACTAGTAGTGAAGGACTCATGCACGATAAAATACCCCTCCCAAAGCAAGTGGCATTTGATGTGACACTCCGCTTTCAAAATACATTTTTTGCAATGGTGAGAGAGTCTCAAAGATTCATACTCAGAACTTGAACCTAAACGACACCTTATCTCAAAATCCGAACCTAATCACCAAGCTCAACCACTGGTGGATGGCAAATACCTTCCTCCTTGTAAAGCTCTCCTTAGTTGACCAACCCTTCTTACATGAATTGCAACTAGGTTGGCCCTTTGTCAAATTTTCTTGAAAAGATTAACTCTCTCGTGTCGACCTTGAAGCTCTCTGGTAATAGTTTATCCAACAAGATTATGACGAGTTTGAACGGTTCAGAGTTACAGTTTGTGGTTGAATAACCAACAGTGTGATGAACTTACCAGTAGTATTCATTTGGTGGCTACTATGATATCACACTAGCTTTTGGAACCCTGGCTAATTTGAAAACGGACTTGTTTTATCCTAGTCGGTCTTTCAAAAAAGGGAAATGAAAAATAATGAGGTGGAGAAGGGAAAGGTAATTGAGAGACGAAAAAGAAAACATTAATATTTATAGGATGTTATTGATAAACATTTTATTTACATGGACTAAATTTAAATTACCCCTATTTATAGGAACTAAAAATATATTTAAACATTAAATTTAACATGGATTTCAATTTTATAAAATGGTTAATTTAGCAGTGTATACATTCAAATTTCAACCATTTTAAAAGTTTAATTAGCAATGAGAGTCTGTTATTGTGGCATGTTATCTTACTATTATAACTCCAATAAATAATTGGAGAATACAAAATTACAGGTAGATGTCGGTATAAAACTAATTTACATCGATTATGCATGTCCTCTTCTCTTATTGGTTTGGAGGTTTTTGACCTCGCTCTGCTGTCTAAGGGAAAGGAGCCCTAACTAATCCGGAGTTCGGCCAAGAGGTAAGTAAAGCCTGGTTCTAGTTTGTTCCAGCTTTGAAGATTGAACCGGGTACTAGCCAAGTCATCCCCTTAGATAGAGTGCGTTAACTACTCACGCCCAAGCTTGGAGTTACATGCCCTCTTCTCTTAAACAAGGTATTGTGTTCTTCCTTATAACTTTTTTACAAGAAAAAAAAACATATTTGGAAGGGAGACCCCACTATTTTTATGCTTAACAATTGTTTACTTCTTTTAGTATTTATAAATAATATTTTTCAATATTTTGAACATTTATGAGAAAGCCTCAGAACAGACAATCAACATGCAGAAGTAAGAAATCTTTTTCAGCAAGAATACAAGCCAAGAGCTGAAAGATCAGATAACCAATGTGCTTGGTGTTACAGAATGTTTGGGAAGAGGAAAATATTTGGGATTACCATCTATGATTAGAAGAAGCAAGTAACAATTGTTTGGGCTCCTGCGTGATCGTACCTGGAAGCGTATTGAGAGATGGTCCAAAAAACACGTGTCCGAGGCGAGAAGAGAGGTTCTTATCACGTCAGTGGCTCAAGGGATTTCCACTTAATGTATGAGCACTTTTATGATCTTATTTACTCTTGGGGAAGAGCTTGAGCGCATGTTGAATTCCTTTTAGTGGAGGTCCAATAGAGCAAATAAAAAAGGAATAAAGTGGTTAATGTGGGGAAAGTTAACGATGAGGAAAGAATATGGTGGAATATGGGATTTCTCATTTTTATGGTTTCAATTTGGCAATGCTAGGGAAGCAGGCTTGAAATATTTTTACCAACAAGGTTGCTATAGTGCATCGTGTCTTCAAAGCAAAATATTTTCCAAATGGAGATTTTATGGGGGCTCGCTTAGGCCATAATCCCAGCTATGATTGGTGTAGTATCCATACTTCTCGGGTGGTGGTTCATCTGGGAGTCAAATGGCGATTTGGGGATGGGAGGAGTATCTGTGTTTGGAGGGATCCTTAGTTGAGAGGTACAAAAGATGTCATGGTCAAGTCATCTATTGTTTCTGGAAGTGAAAATTTAAAAGTAGGGGACATTTTTAGCAAATTAAGGGGTGAATGGAACACAAGCCTCGTTGACTCGTTGTTTAATGTGCAAGAGACTGTTATCATCAAGACAATGCATATATTTGACTGAGAGAGGGAAGATGAAATTACATGGTGGAGAAGTTAAAATGGTAGCTATTTAGTGTGGTCTGCATACTGCAGTGTTATGGAGGAACTCATGGACAACACACGTCTTAGAAAGGAGGGGGATTGTATGGCAATTTGGAAGCTAAAAATCCCTCAAGAGGTGATGCTTTTCAAATGGAGAGCAGTGCGTGGTGTTTTGCCAGTCAGAAAAAACTTGAGGAACAAACATGTCAACTGTGAAATCAATTGTGCTCATTGCCAAGAACATGAAGAATCAGTTTGGCTCACCTTCATTGAGTGCCCAAAAGTGATGGAAATCTGGCAACATAGCGACATTCTTGGTGAGTTTTGCAACATTGTAACTGGTGCTGCTTCTTTCGATAGTTGCGTATTTAGGGCCCTCTGAGTATTCGGTTCCAATTAAAATAACTTTTGCTATGATGCTATGGGCAATATGGAATAATTGCAATGAAAATGTGTGGGTGAACCTTTACCCCAACACTCACGTTGTTGTGTGAAGGGCTCGTGATAGTTTGTTTGAGTGGGGGGTGTGAGATGTAAGCCAAGAGCTTTACTTGAAAGACATATGCGAGTTTGGTGATAGAGCTGAAGTGCTCCAAGCGTAGTGAAGGGAACCTGAGATGCAATGTTAATGCGACACTTTTTAATCAAGAAGGCAAATATGTGTTGGGAATTCAAGTGTGAGTGATTAGTCCCACATCGACTAGGAATGTGCTAAATGACGGATATATAAGAGAGGGGATCCATATACCTACTACCATAAGGTTGTGGGTGGAGATGTGGCGTCCAAGTTTCTTGGTGGTCTTATTTATTGACTAACTCGATGTTGCTCCTGGTGCTCCCACGACTCCCCAACAATTGTTGGGAATTCAAGTGTGAGTGGTTAGTCCCACATCGACTAAGAATAAGCTAAATGAAGGATATATAAGAGAGGAGATCCATATACCTAATGCCTTAAGGTTTTTGGTGAAGATGTGGTGTCCAGGTCTCTTTGTGGTCTAGGTCATTGGCTAGCTCATTGTTGCTCCTAGTGCTCCCCGGACTCCCCACAACCACAGGTGGTAGCAAGGTGGGTGAATCACACTTGAGGGAGAAATTGTTGGGAATTCAAGTGTGAGTGGTTAGTCCCACATCAGCTAGGAATGAGCTAAATGAATGGGATATAAGAGAGGGCACCCATATACGTATATGACACCTTAAGGTTTTGGATGGAAATATGGCATCCAAGTCTTTAGCTCGTTGTTGCTCCTGAGACTCCCCATGGTTCGGCTTAGTGGGGGAGCGGGTAGTGGATCCTGGCTTGGATCAAGGCTAGCGATGTGCATGACTCACACTTGAGAGGGAAATTGTTGGGAATTCAAGCGTGAGTGGTTAGTCTCACATCGACTAAGAATGAGCTAAATGGAGTATATATAATAGAAGGGATCCATATACCTAATGCCTTGAGGTTTTGGGTGAAGATGTGGTGTCCAGGTTTCTTTGTGGTCCATGCCATTAGCTAGCTCGTTGTTGCTCCCGGTACTCCCTCAGACTCCCCACAACCAACAAGTGGTATCAAAGCCATGGTTCAACTTAGTGGGGGAGCGGGTAGTGGATCCTGGTCTGGATCAAGGCTAGTGATGTGGGTGTCTCACACTTGAGGGGGAGATTGTTCGGAATTCAAGTGTGAGTGGTTAATCTCACATCGACTAGGAACGAGCTAAATGAATGATATATATATATATATATATATATATATATATATATATATATATATAAGAGAGGGGACCCATATACCTAATGTCTTAAGGTTTTGGGTGGAGATGTGGCGTCCAGGTCTCTTGGTGGTCGGTTCATTAGCTCGTTGTTGTTCCCGGTGCTCCCCCAGACTCCCCAACAATAAGCGATAGGGATGTGCATCATAAATGACCAAGGAAAGTTTGTCGTGGCAAAAACAATGTTGTTTAATGGGTTCCCTCTTGTGCAAGAAGCAAAAGCTATGGGCTTAAAATATGCAATTATTTGGTTGAGTGAGCTTGGAATCCAATCTATAACCATTGAAGTGGATTGTTTACCAATGGTGAATGAGATGAAAGGAACTAATAAGCTTAATTCTGATTTAGGCTCTATATTGTTATCTTGTAAAACGCTACTCTCAAATTTACAAAGCTATAAGATTAGCTATATTAAGAGGCAAACTAATATCGTCACCGACTCTCTTGCAAAGGCGTTGAGAATGTATACTAGCTCCCAAGTTTTGATTTCAGTCTAACTTGTATTGAATCAATTGTTATTGTGAAGAAAAAAAACTTATCTATGCATTGTTATCATGATTGGTGCTGGTAAAACTTCTTTTAACAACCTTTGTTATCAGCACCTCTAGATCTTTATCCATCAAAACTATTCAAGACATAAGATATTTATTTTCATTGAGATAATATTGAGAAAAGTTGCCCTTGAAAATTTTCATTTTAGTTATCTTGCTCAAGTTGCCTTTAATTATTAAGAGTATAGAAGAACGAGGAGATTATTATCTGGGTCAATAAATAAGGTGAATTTTATACTGTAAAAATTTCTCAACTATTTTTTCTCTTAAAAATTTGTCAAAAAAACTAATTTTTTTAAAAAAGTTATTAATATGGATATCAACTAAAAAAATTAGTCTCACGATTTATCTCCTTTTCCTTATCGACATTAATTCAATTGATTCTCATGGAATATAATTTTTTTTTAAAAAAAGATTATAAATGCTTAAAATCATGTATCAAAAAAAACTTAAATTCAATTTGGAATATTTTTTTAATTGAATTAAATTTTGAATATACTTTTTTTTTGGATACAAATTCAATTTTGAATATGCAATAGCATAAGATTTTTCTTTAACCCAAGAGTACTTGGATGATATGTTAGGAGTTTCTTCCAGCTTAATCAAAGTCTTGGGTTTGAATCGAGCCTAATGTTAAATAGTGGTCCTATCCGGCTCGAGAGATTAGTATCTGCAATTACTGCCCAGTTTATACAAAAAAAACAAGATTTTTTTTTATACAAAAAAAACAAGATTTTTTTTTTTGTAAAAGAAAGATAAGATTTTGCTAACCATTTTTTTTAGAAGAACTTAATTAAAATACATTTATCATCGATTTAATTTAAAATTTATGATCGTATACTGATAATTTATTAAAAAACTATCAAAATTTTAAATCACATAAAGATAATTTATTTGAGTTTAATTACTACGCTTTATTGATGTAAACTTTTTTACGATCACAACCAATAACAGATTCATGTTATGATTGACATTTTAGGCGATTAATAATTTTCTAACTTTTTTAATAGCATATCAACTTGTAATCTATAGATTATGTAAAACACTTATACACAAATTATGTATATAAATTACATCCAAATTATTTATTCTCAATAATAATAATAAGGCTAAATTATAGTTTTGGTCCCCCTATTTTCAAAAATTCAGACATTTAGTCCCCTTATGTTAAAACTCGGACATTTGGTCCCCATATTTTAAGAAATTCAGACATTTAGTCCAAAGAGGGGTTTTTCAATTTTTTTACTGAGTTGGAATCCTGTCAAACAAAAAATGCTGATGTGGCCCTCATTAAATGACGTGGCAGCTGATGCAGCTTGCACACACGTGTGCCACGTCATTTGATGATCCATGTGTACATGCCACATCAAATTAAAATAATTAAAATAAGTTAAATAAATCATATTATTAATAATATATTAAAACAGTCAAATTAAATGGGAAAAGTGTTTCTCGTTCATCATCTTCTTCACCACTTCTATACCACCTGATAATAATAGCTATCAAAGTTTGTATCTTCAGCACTAGAGTTAAATGGGAAAGTTTGTAAATGTTTAAATTCCCAATCTTAAGTCACTTACAACACCCAGCACTTGCATCTCTCAACCTTACATGGTTTTTATCTCTCATCTGAAATCCCCAATCTACATCACTTGCAAAGATACATCTGTAATAAGGATGAAGATGAATGTGAAGCCCAAAAAATCTGCATAAACGAAAATGATTCAAACAAAATCGATTCACAAACGAAAACGAGATCTGTATAAACGGTTCACAGACAAAAACGATTCACAAACGAAAACAAGATCTATATAAACGGTTCACAAACAAAAACGAAGATCTTAAAACTTAACGATTCAGATCTGAAGTTTAAAACTTAAAACGAAAATGATACAAAACGATTCAAAACGAAAACGATTCAAAACGAAAACGATACAAAACAAAAACGATTCAAAACGAAAAACGATATAAAACGAGATCTGCAAGAGATCTGAACGACAACTAAAACTCAGTGAAGAAAAGAAAATGAAATCTTTACGCGATTGTTGATTTGAATGACCAAAGACGGTGAACGAAAACGAAATGGACCTGTAACAAAAACGAAATTTTTAAGCGATCGTTGATTTTGATTTCGTTGATTTGAAAGTGATTGTAAGGAAAATCCAGTTAATAACATGAAGAAGATGATATGCAAGATCACTCAACGAAGATGAACCTAATTAGCATTATTTTGAGATTTTTTTATTTTTTTAAATAATGAGGTGGCATGTGCACATGGATCATTAAATGACGTGGCACACAGTGTGCGAGCTGCATCAGCTGCGACATCATTTAATGAGGGTCACATTAGCATTTTTTATTTGACAGGATTCCAACTCAGCAAAAAAAATTGAAAAACCCATCTTTGGACTAAATGTCTGAATTTTTTAAAATAAAAGGACTAAATGTCTGAGTTTTAAAATAAAGAGACTAAATATCTGAATTTTTGAAAATAGAGGGACTAAAAGTATAATTTAGCCTAATAATAACAAAGATATTTTTACGTTACTATTTTGTGGTTTAAATACGTTTTTACCCCCTGCAAATAGGGGGTGTTTTGCTTTTACCCCCTATTTTTTTTTTAAAAACTTCCTGCAAATATTTTTTTTGTATTAGTCATTCTGTTAAATATCTGTTAGTGCTTTGCTGAGATGTCTAACAGATTTGCTGATTGTATAGGCCACCTCAGTAATGAATATCATTAAATTAATGGTATTGCCACGTATTAAATGAAAAGCTGCCACGTATTAAATGAAAAGCCCTTCTTCTCCATGTTCTCATTCTTCCCCCTTTCTTCTTCATCTTCACGCACAACCTGTCTCTCTCTTTCTGAACTTCTTCATCTCTCTCAATCTCCCCTCTTTCCCACAACCAAATCCGTTCTACATTCACTTCAATCATCGAACTCTAAACAACACCACAACACTTCAACGACACTGGTTTTGAACGCAGATAAAACGAAATCGCAGATCTGAACGAAAGGGGGAAGAATGAGAACATGGAGAAACACAGAGGAGAGAGATCGCAGATCTGTTCTACATTCCCTCCTTATGCATATTTTTCTAGTTGGGAACCCTAATTCGTTCCCTTTATCAGCAAGAGCAACAACACATGAAGCTTTGAAGCTTCTGGAGAAACACAGAGGAGAGAGACGCAAGTGAGGGATGGAGAAACTTAGCCAGCGAGATAGGGAGATGACGACAGAGATAGAAAAGAGTAATCCTTGGGCGGTTGGTGCAACGGACAAGGGAGGGAGCACGTAGAGAGAAAAGAGAAGGAGATTAGCACTGAGAGACCTGGAGAAGAGAGTTAGATTTTGTCACAGCATAGAAGTTAACAGAAGGGTCTATTTCAAAAAGTTCGATTTTGCGAGGTGTTTTTAAAAAAAAAATTGTAGGAGGTAAAAGTAAAACACCCCCTATTTACAGGGGTAAAAAGATATTTAAACCCGATTTTGTTTTACCATTTATTTAATTAAAAAAGACAAGAAGAGGTGGGTTGGTGGTGATGTGATACAAATTTAGTTTGGTGGAAATTGCCGCTGCACTTAGTACACTACCTACGCCCCCAGACGGAGTGGCCGAGAAATAATCAAAACCTTAAAACCTCTTTTTTCTATTTATTTCTGTATTACACAAACAACAAACATCACAGACTCAACAACATAGTACACGGTTGCTGTTGTTGGTCTCTTCATTTACCATGACTTCTGCAAAGATCAACTCCTTGTCTTCCAACTGGATCGCCAACAACCCTTTCTCGTCTAACCGTCGATCATCCTCTCTCCCCGCCTCTCACCGCCTTTCCCTTCCGATCCGCGCCTCTTCCTACTCCGATGAACTCGTCCAAACCGCCGTTAGTCATCTTTTCCCTTTTCGATCGCTTTCTTGATTCCCCTTTTTCAGTTCTTTTAAATCTCAATCTCTTACTACTACAAAGTTTCAAACGTTGCTCTCGGGGTACTCGTTGTGTACATATTTCGTTGACTTTTGTTTTGGTTATTGATTTGCATCGTTTGTTCTGCTTTTCATGTTCTTCAAGAATTTACAGAATTGAACTTTGCTTATTATTGTCGCTGTTTGACTTTTTACGATCACTATTGTTGTTATTGTTTTTTTGTTGTTGGTGTTGTTGATATTGTTGTTGTTGATGATGATGATGTTGTTGTTGTGGATGATGTTGTTGTTGATAATGTTGTTGTTGTGTGTAAATTTATTTGATTGGTTTGTTTATTGGTTGAATAGAAATCTGTTGCATCTCGAGGCCGTGGAATTCTTGCAATTGATGAATCAAATGCAACCTGTGGGAAGCGTTTGGCATCAATTGGTTTGGATAATACTGAGGTGAATCGCCAGGCTTACAGGCAACTTTTGTTGACTACACCTGGTCTTGGTGAATACATTTCTGGTGCCATTCTTTTTGAGGAAACCCTTTATCAATCAACAACTGATGGAAAGAAATTTGTTGATGTTCTCCGCGAGGAGAAGATTGTACCTGGCATTAAAGTTGATAAGGTTTGTTGTTTCTTTGTGATTGTCACTAACCACTATTTTTTGACTGATTGGTTGAATCTTATAACTTGCTTGGTAGTTATGTTTTTTAGTCGTGTTCTTTTTAGGGTTTGGTTCCGTTGCCGGGTTCAAACAATGAATCTTGGTGCCAAGGGTTGGATGGTTTGGCTTCTAGGTCTGCCGAATACTACAAGCAAGGTGCTAGATTTGCCAAGTGGTAAGTCATTCTTTGTTTCTTCTTTGCAAAACTTTGTTGTTGATATTGATATAGGAATAGGATGCATTGAAATTGAGCTGAAATGGTGGTTTGCTTTTGCGATATATAGGCGAACCGTTGTCAGCATTCCATGCGGTCCTTCTGCTTTAGCTGTTAAGGAAGCAGCATGGGGACTTGCACGATATGCTGCTATCTCTCAGGTATTCTTCTGCCTGTTAATGTTTGTATGTAACATATGTATATTTTCATGTTCACATACCGCTATAGCGTTTTTTGGGCTGGCTGCTACGCTCTGCTATCTGGGATTAAAAACACTGGTTTGGTCAAGTGAGTAGTGACAACGGCAGCAGATATTTAAGCACATATTTTATATAGTACATAGGTTGTTGAATTTCATTTTGATTAAATAGTGACCATGTTTGATCTTTTGTGCTTTTTATGGTTTGATACTTGATGTCGTGTCGGTAGTATGAAACACCTGTTTAGTGGTTATCTCGAGCAAGGTTTTTTGCACAATGCGCTGTCATTTTCCTCGGTACAGTAACCTCACTTGGTTAATCTGATTGGAGATAACTAAAAAAATAGCCTAGTAGGTAGATATGGTGCATTTTATTCAAAAGAAGTAAAATAAACAAATTTCATCTTCAATTTTCACCAATTTTCTTATATTAGATTTTTTTGATACTATTTGTGTTCCATTGTAGGACAATGGTCTTGTTCCAATAGTTGAGCCTGAAATTCTTCTTGACGGGGACCACCCAATCGAGAGGACACTTGAAGTGGCCGAGAAGGTATGGTCAGAAGTCTTCTTCTATTTGGCTCAAAACAATGTCCTTTTTGAGGGAATTTTGCTCAAGCCTAGCATGGTTACACCTGGAGCTGAACACAAAGAAAAAGCTTCTCCAGAAACCATTGCCAAAAACACACTAACTATGCTCAGAAGAAGAGTTCCTCCTGCAGTCCCAGGAATCATGGTACAACTATTTCACCTTTTGCTTTTCCGTTTAAGAATGCTTTTTCATTAGAATTTCGATTTCAGAACCACGGAATTAAACTATTTTGTATTCGCAGTTTTTGTCGGGTGGACAATCAGAAGTGGAAGCAACACTAAATCTTAATGCTATGAACCAAAGTCCAAACCCATGGCACGTTTCTTTCTCATATGCGCGAGCTCTACAGAACTCCGTGCTGAAATCTTGGCAAGGACGTCCTGAGAATGTAGAAGCTGCTCAGAAATCTCTTTTGGTTCGTGCCAAAGCAAACTCGTTGGCTCAGCTTGGAAGATACTCTGCAGAGGGTGAAAATGAAGAAGCAAAGAAGGGAATGTTTGTGAAGGGCTATACCTACTAGGAAGTTTTGGTGTCTCGTTTGGCTTTTGGTCTTCAGTTGTTTTGTTTTAACTATTTATCATTTCTTCTTAGCAGTGAATTTTATGGGAACATAGTTCTTATTTTTTTTTTGCAACTTCTAGTGAATTAGTTTGAATAAAGTGAGCTAGAATGAAAGTATTTCTTGGTGCAGATGATGTTGGGGATTGGTAAAAGCCCGAAGGGAAAGAAGTCAATGCACAAAAGAAAAACGAAGTTTATTACTTTTGCTGTATTTATTAGTGCTCTCTATCACAGTTTTTGTTCTTGCTCCTGTTTGTGTTGGGAGACTACGTATTGGCATATTTAATCTACATCGTATGTTGAGTGCAATCTATATCCATATATCTATAGCTATCTTTCTATCTACTCCTATACTTTTTTTTTGGGTAGGCACCTTTTTGGTAGGCACCTTTCTATCTATATCTATACTATATACAATTGAAATGAACTATCAGAGAGTGTTTTAATACTACTTCTTATACCTATGTCTAATATGAAAAGTGAACTCCTTTAAATTCCGAGCTATCTCTTCTTTTGACTGAATGTGAGCTCTAGGGATTGTGTGGAGAATGCAGATAATGTTAGTTTTAATTAAATTGAGTTATCCGTAAAGTGTTTTCAAGAGTAACCTAAAATTTACCTTATTTTAAATCAATAAAATGCACATGTTTTCATCTTTTGCCATGTGAATAACTATTGTAGTAAGGAACATGAATATTTTACTCATAACGAATTGATTAAAGACTCCCTAAGACATAGATTAAGGATATCATTAGGTAAAGTTCAGTGTCAACAATTAACGACGACGGTTTTTAACGGAAAGCCAATGGAGAGACAGAAAAGAAAATGTTGATATATACAATGAGGTGCTAGGCACTTTTTTTGCGGACACTAAATTCGAACACTCTAATTACAGTAAAAAATATACCTTTTGCCGGATAATTCTTCAATCCGTGTTAATCAGAAGTAATGAATCATCGAGTATACACATGTGACAGTACTCTGCAACTAAATTGCCTGTTCAAAATCTCTGAATAGCATCTCTATAGCACTACAAAATATTGAAATATTCCTATTCATTCCCACAAAATCAACGTCTCTAATTAAGTATTTTGTAAATGTTACAGGTCAACACTATTTAAGAATCTTCACGTAAACAGCGTAGTTCAACAAAATTAACTTGCTATAAGATAGTTTGTCAAAAACAAAATTGCTATAAGATAATCACTTTCCGAGAACAATTTATATATATATATATATATATATACATACATATTTTACCGATTAAAGCAAGAAACAAATTGTACTTTTATAGTCACGTTTTCAGTCTAATTATTACTTAATGCGAAACAAGTGCTTCATTGTTTCTTTTATGATTCATTGTTGGAATTTTCTATCTCACCGGCCGGTCCTATATCCAAAACGTGTTACTTTCATGGGTTTTTTTATGTACCCCGTCATCTCCCTATTTACCCCCACATAAAAGTGAAACCCGAAAATACCCCTGCCCAATTTTTAATTCGCTCGGATTTACCTCCATTTGAGGTAAATCCGCTTTGTTATTTTTAAAGTCGGATTTCCCTCATATGGAGGTAAATCCGCTTTGTTATTTTGGAAATCGGATTTACCTAGTGGGTACATAAATCCGATTTCCCTAAAAAAAGAGAAAATCGGATTTATCCCACCTAAGGTAAATCCGATTTCCCTAAAAAAAGAAAATCGGATTTATCCCACCTAAGGTAAATCCGATTTTGTTATTAAAAAAAATTGTTTTTTATTTAATTTTTTAAAAAAGGTTATAAAATACTACTAAAAATCCGTTAAACAGCCAAAACTAATTCAAAAATTATGAAAACACCACTAAAAATCTAATAAAACCAAAATAAAGTTATGCAAATTTTTTCAGATTTTTTGGAGATTATGAAAAATTTAAAAAATTAATAAAAAATAGTAAACGATGGAATTTGAGATTTTGAGGTCCCCAGTCCTAAAAGAAGTCACTTCTTTAGGAGTATTGATCCTTGATATTTTTCGGATTTAAAGAATGTGGTTTCATTACAATTTGAGTAGGTTGCCCGAAAACTGATTTTTTAGCCTAAATTATTCTCCCGACGTACAATATCGTCACGTGTTAACGAACTACACACTAAACAGAACCAAAAGACGGTCGAAATTTGTTTTTAAAATTTTAACTGATTTATTTATTTATTAATTGGGTTAACAAAGCGGATTTACCCCCACATAAGGTAAATCCGCTTTGGTTATTTTTAAAAGCGGATTTACCTTATATGATGGGGTAGATCCGCTTTTAAAAATAACAAATCGGATTTACCCCCACTTAAGGTAAATCCGATTTGTTATTTTTAAAAGCGGATCTACCCATCTTAAATAAATCCGATTTAAATTTTTAAAATTTTTAGTGGAAATCGGATTTACCTAAATCCGATTTCCAAAAAAAAAATGAAATCGGGATACGTTCGGGATTTTTAAATTTTGTTAAGGGCAATTGCGTCTTTTCGCAGGGTCGGTGAGGGTAGCTGGGAGATGATGGGGGTACAAAAAAAAAATCCCTGCTTTCATTTTCGGTGTTCTTTTGTTCTCATATCAAACACAACAAAAGCCCGGGAGATTCAGCATATGAATCGTGATATCAGAATTAACAATTGTTATACAAAGAATTAGTGGGATAGGATATTTGGAACTCAAGTACGGCATCATTTCCTGCTGGAAGTGCATATTCCCGCTATTAATGGAAGCCATGTATGTACTACATATCCTCCAGTTGTGAAATGACCTTACCACTGACCAAGTAACCATCTATTTTCTTGCTGAAAATATCCCCAAGCCTTGATTGGCTATTTCTTGATTACATTCATGGATAATCCATTACTTTGCATTGATCAAGAATTGGAATCTTCCAGCATCAATATGAATCTATGAACTTCACTGTTTTCATGAACAAATTCAGAGTCCCAGAACTATACAGTAACAATGCCACCGCCAAATCTTGCCGTGCCACTAGAATGAGTAGGAACCACAAAATTTAGGCCAAGTACATCCGTGGGTTCCTTTACCTTTGCATTAAGCTCGTCATAGTCGATTACTTAATTGTGATTTTTCTTACTTTTCTTTACAAACATTGACATGTGATTGATATACTCACTGTCTGCCTGCTTGCCCATCAACCATTGCAGCGCTGCAGCTGCAGCATCTTTCTCTGCACTCTTCTTGTTGTTACAAGGTTGGCCCGTTATCTGCATTTCATTGACTACAACTGTAGACTGATACTGATTGAACGTCACTTGCATAGTCTTGTAGACAGGTGCAGCATATCCTGCTCTTGTAAGCAAGGTTTGTAGCTGACTTTTAGAATTATCACCACCAGGTCCACTCTCAGTCCTTGAAACCAATGCCGGTGCTGGGTGTGAGGCCATCACAGATTTCTTTGATGGTTTAAGGACCTGGCGACCAAATACAAATCTACCTTCGCATGTGTCGTAAGAAATCAGCAACCTTATCGCAGATAGGAGGTTATGATAAGAGTGTATGCTCATTCTTGGAAACAGTAGCTGCCAAGTATAATGGTGCAAATTAAAAATTATTGTTCATGTAAATTAATGTAATGTGGCCAACAGAAAACACATAAACAATGTTACTGCGATTTGCATTTAGAAACCTGTTAGAATGGATAGTTATCTGTGTTACTATTTTTATTCTGTTATTATATATTATTATCATGTATTATTGTATTTATTATTATGATTATTATTATTATTAGAAGAAGAGGTTATGTATTAGGCAGCAGTTATATTAATTCTGCAGTTTGTGTAACTGTTAATAACTGCCTAATAATGCAGTTTTTTCCAGTCAGTTGTAACTAGGAATAAATAGGCAAAGACAAGTCTGAAATAGATATCTTTTGACATTCAATTGGGTATTGGAAAGGGGAGAGACCAAGGCTCTAGAATTCCTTGGAAGGGAGAGACTAGAGACTCTCGTATGTTCTCTAGAAATTAGTGTGTTCTTGTGATTTTTTTGTAAATTCTGATACATTGGCTTGTAATTCTGATTCTGTCCAAGTTAATAAAGTCAGAATTCTGTGTGTTTCTTATATATTTGAATCAGTTTCTATCAAAACCATGCTAAAGTTTTTGTTCTCACTACAAGGAAAACCTGGTCTGAGCATGGAATAATTTTTTGCACTTACTTTGCTCTGAATGAATTCATCAAGTTCTCTCCTAATACTCTGGTACATGTCAGCAACACTGGATTCCATGAAAAACTCAAGATATCCTCCTAACATTTTCAAGTGATTATCCTGATAGAAAAGATCGAATTCAGTAAAACGTCATACAATCAAAACCTAAACCGCAGTTTGAAAAACTATCTCTCTACAAAACAGATTAAACATGGGAACAATTACAGAATCACATGGCACTTACAGCATCTCCTTTTGATAAGGTACCGCCAAACAGAAGCACTGTTGAATCAGACACAGCTGTTGAGTCACGGAGAAAAACTGAGTTCACTTTTATCTTCTCATTAAAAACTAACCATGGATATGGAATTTTAGTTTCCCGAGCATTAACCGAGTTCTAGGCAAATCGAATGGACATGCATTTAAAAAGGAAAGCAAAAAAATATCAATAGACAGCATAAAAACCTGAGTACAAGTATTTAAAGAGTTTCGAAACCAGTGCCAAATTATAATGATTCTTACGGACTAACCGAATATAAGAGTACTGGACCATCCTCCATTGTTTTCAAAGTGAATGACTTCTCATTATGCTGCAAATGAAATTACATTTTATTCTTCAGTTCCAAAATATAAGAATATGCTAAATATACTAAATTAACATGTACGATTCCAAGCAGTAAAGTATTTTCTGAGGACTGACAAATAATAAATTTCCAGATGGGCAGTGTAATGAGACTTTGATGACCATGAGTAGTTTAAATAATGATGAATTTTCAATAGTATGATCGAGTTAAATACACTAACTCAAATCTAAAAAATCATGTATCACAACTTAAACTAAACAAAACATGATTTATTTTAATTAATATTATACTTAACTATCTCCCGTATATATGATTTGAGTATGAAAACTTGGAAATACATAAGGTTAAAGATAATTTTGCAAACTAACTTCAGGGTAACCCTAGAGCCCAAACTACAAAACTAAAAAAAAAACTCACAAATTCATAAGATAATTAGCTGCCTTTGAAATCATCTACTTGGATAGCTTAGTTGTGAGAAGATAGGATGAAAAAAAGGTTAGATTATTAGGGAAGAGGCAATAGGGAAAATAACTTGCAAACATGTTAAATGATATCAAGTTAAAGGAAAAAAATGAGGTTCAGAAGGAGCATTTTCTCCTCTTAGTTCCACCCTACATCCAGCACTGATTAGGGGAGAATGACTTCTATATTAATACATGTCTTGTCTGTCATAGAAAGACATACCACCACAGAACAAATTCCAGGATAAAGACCATAGCAAATAACTGCCCGGATAAGATTCACATCATAGCTCCACGTGTTGCAGCTGGTTGTGTTGCTATCAACTAATCCAATATCGTTAAGCAGGTCTATGAATTCCATCCTTAGAGCATCAATAGCTTTCATGGATTGTAATGAAAGAAAATTTTTCCAGCAGTATTCGTATCCACCCAGGTCTATTTCAGCATATTTCCAACCCTGATAAGCACGTACAAGTGCTAGGTGGTCACTGTAGTCACCGGAGAATTGAGATTTTGCTGCCTCTGCAAGCTACAACGAAGAACTTTGTACTCAAATACTGTAATACAGTTCATGCAAGTATAAGAGGGAACAGAGAAACAGAGGGAAGAAGTGAGGAACAGAGGAATACATTAAATTTCAAGTGACCTCTGAAGGATTTAAAAAAAGGAGGAGCTTTTCAATCATTAGTCAATCATCTAAAACAGGAGTAACTTACATCTTTCTTATCCAAAGGTGTTAGGAAAGGATCTCTCACGCTAAGTCCAGCAACGATAGTTAATATAGGATCCAGGCACTCGAAGATAGCACCTAATATAAGCATCTTGCCAAGTTTGGGTTCCATAGGAAGCATTGCCAAATAGCGCCCTGTCAAATGGAAGACCAAGCACAAGTTTTCATCATTTGATGGAAAAATTAATAAGCAAAGTTTCCAGTACTAATAAGGGATCAACCTACCTAGAATAGTCAGATTCTCATTCTCATCCAAAGCTCCAATTATTTTTAAATATTCAACCGCATTTTGTACCTTAGTAAAATAATCGCACAAAAATGAGATACAAATTTTATAAAGGGTTAAATATGTTTTTCACCCAAAAAATTCAATTTTATTCCCCCAACAGTTGAAATATGTCTTCATGGCCCCTGAAATTCGGTTTTAGCTCCCCCTTTGTTTGGCACAGGGACCACACAGGACATATTTCAACAAGCACAGAGACCAAGAATGCTATATTTCACAAGTTGGGGGACGAAATAATTATTAGCATGAGATATGTTTTTTGTCCACCAAAAATTCCTAAAATTCGGTTTTAGTCCCACCTTTTAAAAGTAGCATCTTTTGAAATATGTTTTTTGTGGTCCTTGTGCTTCTTGAAATATGTTGTTTCTGGCCCGTTACAGACATTAAAAGGGGCACTAAAATAAATTTCAGGGACAACGAACAACATATTTCGAAGGTTGGGGGACGAAAAACACATCACTTTTCGAGAGGACTAAAACCAAATTTTAAGAATTTTAGGGGAGCCAAAAACATATTTAACCCTATTATATAAATAATCAACACAATGTATGAATAAACAACTTATTAAAACAATAAAAAAAGATGTGCATTATTTGATGGAGTCTTAAAAAATAAATCAACTATATCATTACCGCGAGTATTTCAGGAGACTGCAAAGCCCTAGACAAGAACTCAGATATACTTCCAAGTCTTAGACTCTTGATTTGTAAACAGAGAGATTGCAAAGGTGTTCTCAAAATTTCTGGCAATTGATACTCTGCAAAAGAATCGTATACACATCTAGGATAGAGATGGTAACACTCCCCAGGTTGAACACGACCAGCTCTTCCTCTTCTCTGGAAAAATATAGGATTAGGGAGAAAAACAGACAATGATATCAATATCTAACATCCACTAGTTTCATTCTCAAGAGGTTAATATGAAGATTTTTGGGGATACCAAATTTTACTACCATTATCTATGAGTCACTTATTTTAACACCTAAAAAAGGGTGGCCCAGTGGCCAGTGCACAAGGCTTCCATCAAGTGGGGGGGCTAGGGAGGGAAGACGTACACAGTGGGGAGGCTATTTCCAAGATTTGAACCCATGCTACAGATCACAAGGCACTTTCCAGACATACTGTCAACATAATGGCAATTTCCAGACAAGGCACTTAATATTATCAGCAGTAAGCAAATGCATTAACTAACTTGAAGGGCATATGTACTGTTGGCTGTTGCCCAAAGTTTGTGAAATATCTTGCACGGGCTAGGTGGATATTGCACAAGTTTGATAGGTTAGGATCTGGGGTGCTGTTTTCAAAGATCAATGGAGAAAAAATAACTGCCCAAATATCATGGTACCAAATCCTTGAGAACAAAATGTTAATTTCCAAGTGAAAATTTTTAAGCAAGGTGCTAAACATGGACAAATGATCAATCATAATTGCATTTCAGATTATAATGATTTTAAAATTATTTTTAACATCAATTATTTGTAAATATGTTTTATATCAGGTAATTTCAAGGAACTATGGTGGGATTAGAGGGTTAGTCCGATATTATATTCTCCAAGATTTATCATTTCTGTTATTAGAGTTACCTCCCAAGTATATTTGTAGGAACAGCCAAATGGCGTTAAGTCATTCATTTATATAGGGCCATTTATTAGACCAATATGTGTGCCTGTGCCTGTTCTTATTCGATTTTTTCCACCTCAACGCTACAGTAAACACAGTTTGCTAGAAGGAGGATGTATGCTGCTTTTGAAATAATTGCATTGGGAAGCTAAATTTGGCACTATTTGTCACTGTTTAGGAAAGCCCGAAGGACTTCATTAATTATATTTATGTCTTCTAGGAAAGCCCGAAGGACTTCATATCTGAAACTATCTGTAGGGTTTCTGGCCTAAAGTTCCATTATTTCACCCGACTTCTATCTTCTCCAGGCTGCACACATACTGTTCTTCCTTTAGTACTACTACCATTTCTCACTCAAACTCTTGGTGAAAATGATCACCAATCTCTATAATACAACCAGTTTATATTGCTTCCCAGAATCTTGTTTGCTAGCACTACAAGAACAGAACAGACAACCACTCTGGCAGCAAGATTAAGAGCTAAGCCAAAGTCTAGCAATATAATATGCAGAGTTGTTTGTTATCGCAATAAAATTCACACTCAAGCCAACTAAACTGTAACTAAGCATGGTTCCATTAGTCAAGAGTTCCATCGCATTCAGCCAACTAAACTTATATGAACTACAAAGGATACTCGTAAAAGATAAACCCCTATACATAGTGAGCAAAAAAAATACATGTCCAGTAGTATTGAACATACAATATAAATGATCAATGCCAAATGCATAATCAACAAAAATGTAACCTTACTTGTTGAGCAGAAGCCTTAGAGATCCATGTAGGAAGCAAACACGGCGTGTTATTAAGTGCATCATATGATGTTTCTTTTGCCTTTCCACAGTCCAGAACAAAAACAACATCATTTATTGTGATACTCGTTTCGGCAATATTTGTTGCTAGCACTATTTTTCTTACTCCATCTCCAGGCTCTTCAAATATTAACTTCTGCATATCCAATATGTACAATTAATATTGGGCGTAAGTAGGAAGGCAAATCACATATTTCCTTTCTTCAACAAAAGATTGTACATTTAACTTATTGTTAAAAGTAATTTTTAGACAATAAATCAATATTGGATCTGATCGTGCTTTTTGTTTACAAACATAAAATTCTATGCTACAATGGAGTGACTAACAGGTTACGTGATAATGTGAGCTCTAAAAACGAATAGTAAACAGACAGAAGATTACTTGCTCCAAACTAGCCATTGAACCATGACAAGTAAGCAACAAAACACGCTTTGGATCTCCCAAGATAGTATGTGCCTGGAGTTTCTCTTTCAGAGAGCTTATATCATCCCATCCAGTCATGAAAACCAAAACAGCACCAGGCTTTTGGTTCTCACAAATATTGCACAAGATATATTCTATGAGACTAAAGCCAATACAATCAGGATTCCAACACGACAAAGACTCCTGTGTCTGTAAGCTGTAATCTTTGAAATCAGCAGATCTAATTGCATCCTGGTCACACATTTTTCGAAAATGAGCTTAAGTTAAGAAAATACTAAACAAGAATTGAAGCAATTGCATTTCAGAATTTCTTAAGTACCTCTACGGCAGAAGCAATTTGGCTTTTCCTCTTTCTTGGGGTCTGTTTGTTCATTTTCCACATCTTCTCTTGACCATAATCATCAATTTGATTGTAAGCAGTCAATCGATAGCCCGTCATTTCAAGAATGTTCTCCAAAAAAAGAGTTCTAACGGGGTGTGTAAGACCCTATATCAATAAGCATATCCACTCAAACAATAAGAAAAGGGAAAACTTACATTTTTTGGTAGCGCCGTTCTATTAGCAACATTCAAAATATCCATCTCAAAATAAAGGTAGTAAAAAATATCAAAACTGAAATGGAAACTACATGAAACATGACTTCTTGATCAATTTTATTCCCAATTACTATGATATAAAACCTAGTTTGTACCCAATTACTCAATACTTTCAAATCATCTAATTTTATATATGTCTATCGACGTTTGAAAGCGTACCAGCCATTGAAATTAAGAAAGTCCTATCAAGGTTCAATGGTTTAACATGGTATTGAACGAACCAATATATAATATTTATTTAATTATAATAAATGACATCTATGGTTTAATCCTTAAGGTATAGGAGGAGGAGGAGGAGGAGGAGGAGGAGGAGGAGGAGGAGGAGGAGGAGGAGGAGGAAAAGGAACAGTCAGTCAGAGTAATAAAATCATGTTGATATTATGTGAATGAGATGATCTTACAGAAGACAAAGCACTAGTTCTTTTTTATACTAATACCAGTCTTTCAAATCCTAACAAAATATGAAAACAAATCATGATATATAAAGAAATATGAAATAATGATGTGATTAGAACTTGCTAAGATATTATAACACCCCCTCAAGCTAAAAGTTTACTAAATTTCAAGCTTTTGAAAAAGAAAAATAACCAAACATTGAAACATTATAACCTGGGATAGTAAACTGATGAGGCCAGATAACATCTGGGATAAAAAGACAAGGCCAGGTACTGCATCTAGGACAAAAGTCTACAAATCACAAATGTGACAAAAGCCGAGACCAAACCGCAACTATAACAAGAAATCAAGATCAAACTGTAACTTGAACATGATTGAGACCAAACCACAACTAGGTCTAGGGAAAAAACAAGGCCAAAAGACCAAACCACTACTAGGAAAAAAAACAAGGCAGGGATGTAGCCAACTGCTGGGACCAAACTGCTTCTCTGGGACTGCTGGGACCAAACTGCTTCTATGGGACTATCTAGGCCAAAGCCAAACTACATCTAAGATAGTCAGGGCATGACAATGGAGCACGGCAATAAGCTGAACCAATCTAAGACTTCTAAAACAGGTTATGGAAGCCAGGCAGAAAACAGAAGAAAAAAACACTTAAGAGAACCAAAAGAGAAAAAGGCGGACAACATTCGTGCATGGCCGACAAGAAAAGAAGAATCATGGTGATAGTAATGACATTATTACACTAGAGATCTAGAACTGGGAACTCGGCAGCAAAATTGTGATAAAAGGGTCGGAGCCTCGGAGGATGACATCACTCTGATATCATGATGAAATTAGCTTAGTCCTTTAGGTATAGAAACTAGGAAACTCAGAAAGAGGAAAAAGAATACTAAACATAGTAAAATCATATCAATATTAAGCGAAATGTGAATTTTATGTTGGGGGATTTGACAATGGATAAACATTAATTCTTATTTATACCAATACCAGAACTCTTAATTGTAACTAAATAAGATGATAAATAATGATATATAAGGAATTAAGGATATATGGAAAGTTGGAAACTAATCCTAAGAGATGAATTAAACATATTTTTATGATAAAATAATGATGTGGTATTATTCAGCTATTCTAACAAAATAATAATACAAACAAAGTTTGTTACAAATATAAAAAAACACTTATTAGCAACATATGTGTGTTTGAACTTTGACCAGTGATTGAACAGCCTTCAAGGCACTAAGAGGAGGCGAGTTTGATTCCTTCCAAGTGACTTGATCATTGTTTCAACTTAAAACATTGAATCCGTTCACGGACTAGTGGGCCAGTTTACACAGTTTACCGATCCTAAGAGATGAATTAAACATATTTTTATGATAAAATAATGATGTGGTATTATTCAGCTATTCTTACAAAATAATAATAATACAAACAAAGTTTGTTAAAAATATAAAAAACACTTATTAGCAACATGTGTTTGAGCTTTGACCAGTGATTGAACAGCCTTCAAGGCACTAAGAGGAGGCGAGTTTGATTCCTTCCAAGTGACTTGATCATTGTTTCAACTTAAAACATTGAATCCGTTCACAGACTAGTGGGCCAGTTTACACAGTTTACCAATCTTACAACCAGTTCAACAGTTCTGAAAGCAGTTTTGAAATCAATGGTCTGTTCGGCTCGACCAAACTGGTTAATGGACCAGTTCTCTTCTCTATAGTACATGTCAGACTAACCAATCCTATTTGTTTGATTTCCAAAACCGAACTTTCTACTCAGGGATTCATGATAAAACTACCAGAGATACAATACAACTGCCCACATCATGACACAAACAAGGAATGTCATTCAGTTTCTTTAACGCACCTGAATGTTCATGATTGAAGCCCCATTAAAGTAAGAAGAGAAGAGTTCTGCATCTAGGGTAGCACTCATTAAAACCAGTTTGAGATCGGGCCGATGGGGAAGGAGATCTTTAAGGACAATAAGCAGAAAATCTGTCAGAAAGGCAAGAACATGAATATTCAGAAGAAATCTTCGGAAAGTCAGAGATTCAATCAAGTTCAGAATTCTACCTTCATTCATTCCACGTTCATGAATTTCATCCACAACAACATGAGTAACACCTATTAGGTTTCTATCAGCTAGTAATCTTCTTAATAAGACACCTGTGGTGCAAAAGAGAAGATGGGTATCCCTCCCTTTCACACCCTCCAGTCGAACTTTATACCCAACCTTCCAACGAAAGAGTGCGTGTGAGCAACCAAAAGAGAGAAATAATTCAAATTACCAGAAAACAAAACGGTAATTTGTTGGGATAGTAGATTGAAAGTAATTGTCATGGGAAGACAAACTCACAGATTCGCCCAAATTCTCCCCTCTCTCAAAAGCAACCCTTTCAGAAACAGATATAGCTGAAATGCGTCTTGGCTGTGTGCATATAATATTACAAGCAGCTCCACGAACCGATTCTATCTCAGACTCCAAAATAAATTGTGGAATTTGTGTTGTCTTCCCACAACCTGTTTGGCCTGAAATGATAACTACCTGCAAAGTGTAATAGTTGACAATTTCATTATAGATGTCAACTTTCAAAAAGATTGAAATTAAGAATATGAACTACTTCTAAAAGTATATTTACTAGCAACCAGCCAGCACACAAGAATCTGTAGGAACCTATGAAGCCTAGACACTTCAAATATGGATAAGTATTGGTGCCCAGCACATGTTCGATACACATATGTGTTTGATACGTACCCAAATAGTATCAAATAACATTTTTATGCTTTTTAAAAATATTTTCCCTCATACTTTACGTAAATAAATCTGATTTCATACGCAAAAACCTGGGAAATGTACTCATCAATAACAGTATGACGGCTCAAAACAGAGAAAGAAGAAACCGAGTTCAAGATCCCCAAAACCATCACCATGCATCAACAACCATGGTGTCACTGACATCCCTGCCACCAGCAATATTATGTGCTAGATTTGCTTCACCACCCCCACCTCTACGACCAGAATCTCACCCCTGACCAAAGATGCTTCTAGCTCCCCTAAGAGATCCTTCTGAAAAAGCCCACACACCTTGAATCAGAGCTCTAGCTCCTGGGGGAAGGTTGGCCACACCGGATTCAAGTGCAGTGGCGTAAGCTCATTTGCGTTCAATCAAGTTTTGGACAATTCAGTTCCTTAATCTAATTATGTCTTTTTTGGTTTGAACTTTGAAACCATAAATTATTGTGATTTAGGACAATTTACCATACTCCTACAGATGAGGTTTCCATTTAATTTTATTTTTCATAATTGTGAATTAAGTTGAATAATGTAAAAGAATATTAAATAAATAAATTGAACCCTAATTTCCTATCTGAGTCGCACTTAATCCACTTTGGCAGTCACCACTTCACGGAGAATGACATAATTCCACATGACAGTGATTACATGACTCTAGATCGCCCAACACTATAGATTTGGATTAATGCCAGGGACAAAATATCATAACTCTGGAATAACAATGGATCAAAACAAACATCAAAACCTTGATTAGGACAAAAACCGGAGCATTTTGAGGGGCTAAAAAGTTCGTTAAGTCTTTCATCAAATCATCCAAACTCATGAATCAAGCTACTGTAGAAATTATAGAAACCAAAGCAGGTCATATTTCGAGCTTTTTTTGGCTATTGGTTTGTGGCGTCCACCACAAGCCCAAACACTTCACAACCACAGAAAACTCTGCTCAATCTAACCTATGATAGAAACTGTTAAATAGAGACGAAGAATAGAGAGACGATATTGGTCACGCAATTCGGCCAATGTTTGCCTACGTCTGCGACTACAGAGCAGCTGTAGTTCCGTCTTATTAACCGTATATATTGTTGTGTAAAGAGTACAAGCACTAATGAGTTTAAATAGGTTATACTATATGAAAACCTAACGGGTCTGGGCCGAATACACATATAAATAAATCTACTATTTACACCACATTTCAACACTCCCCCTCAAGCTGGAGCGTATAGATTGTAGGCATCCAGCTTGTCACATATGTAAGTTATCCTTGGTCCTCGAAGAGCTTTTGTGAAGATGTTTGCCATTTGATCATTAGAACCAACAAATGAAGTAGCAATGTTGCCGGACACAATCTTCTCACGAACAAAGTGACAATCAACTTCAATGTGTTTGGTTCGCTCATGAAAGACTGGATTGGACGCAATATGTAGGGCTGCTTGATTATCACAGATGAGACTCATAGTGCCTATTTTACAAAAACGCAACTCTTGGAGAAGATGTTTCAGCCACGTGAGCTCCTGAGTGGTAAGCGCCATAGCTCGATATTCAGCCTCAGCACTGGATCTGGCAACAACATTTTGCTTTTTACTTTTCCATGAAATTAGATTTCCACCAATAAGAACACAATACCCAGATGTGGACCTTCTATCAAAGGGGCAACCAGCCCAATCAGCATCTGTGTAAGCGACAATATTTGAATCACATTTATCCGTATAAACAAGACCTTTTCCAGGAGCTCCCTTGATATACCTCAGGATTCTAACAACGGCATCCCAATGACTGTCACAAGGAGAATTTAGGAATTGACTCACCACACTAACAGCATATGAAATATCTGGCCTCATCATGGTCAAGTAATTTAACTTTCCAACTAGCCTCTTATACCTTCCTGGATCTGAAAATGGCTCCCCCTATCTGGTAGGATCTTGACATTAGGATCCATAGAAGAGTCAATTGGCTTGCAATCCAGTATTTTGGTTTCTTCTAAAATATCCAAAGCATACTTTCTCTGGGAAATAACAATCTCTGCCTTAGAATGAGCTACCTCAATGCCAAGAAAGTAACGTAACTTTCCAAGATCTTTGACCTGAAAGTGGTGGACTAGATGTTGTTTAAGTCCTGCAATCCCATCATGATCATTACCTGTAATGACAATATCATCGACATAGACAACCAGATAAATACATTTGTGAGAGGAGAACTTATAAAAGACAGAGTGGTCAGCTTCACTCCGAATCATGCCATACTCTTGAACAACACTACTGAATCTCCCAAACCATGCTCGAGGGGATTGTTTAAGACCATGCAAGGCTTTGTGAAGTCGACAGACATACCCACGACTCTCCCCCTGAGCAACAAAACCAGGTGGTTGCTCCAGATAAACTTCTTCTTCTAGATCTCCATGGAGAAACGCATTCTTGATGTTTAGTTGATACAATGGCCAATGTCGCATTGCAGCCATAGAAAGGAATAGACGAACAGAAGCCATTTTAGCCACCGGTGAGAAAGTATCACTGTAATCAAGGCCAAAAACCTGAGTATAGCCCTTAGCAACGAGGCGTGCTTTCAGACGATCAATACTCCCGTCTGGACCAACTTTGACAGTATATACCCAACGACACCCAACAATAGATTTACCAGGAGGAGGCGGCACAAGAGTCAATGTCTGGTTAGATTCTAAGGCTGTCATCTCATCAATCATAGCTTGTCTCCAACCTGAATGAGAAGGGGCTTCCTGCGTGGACTTAGGAATGGTGATGGAAGAAATAGCAGACAAATGTATAATGCGAAGGTGATAAGCGGTGATAGCTGAGGAAATTATAAATAGGATGAGGGTTACGGGTGGAACGTGTACCTTTACGCACTGCAATAGGAGGGTCTTCTGACTCGGGAGGCGGATCCGGAGTAGAAGAGGGAACCGGGGCAGGAGATGAGTCACTAAGATCTTCGGTAGGAGGTGCGTCGACAGGAGGGAGACGAGCACGGTGTTGATAAGTTTACAAGGGGGGGGGGGGGACTAGAAGGACTAGGAATTTCTGTAGGAGAGGGGTGATCTATCTGGGTCCATGATGGGTGGGAGAGGAACTACCGGGACAATGTTAGGAATAGGTAATACTTGAGAGACAGACTCAGACTCAATAGGAGATGCAAAGAAGGGAGCATCCTCAAAGAAGGTGACATCAGCAGACATGTAGAAGCGATGTGTTGAGGGACAGTAGCATCGATATCCTTTTTGAACTCTTGAATAGCCAAGGAAGACACACTTAACTGCACGAGCAGACAATTTATCAAGTCCCGGAGTAAGATCATGAATAAAACAAGTGGATCCGAAGACTCGAGGAGAGATACGGAACAATGGCTCATCGGGAAACAATATGGAATGAGAAACCCTAATCTGGATAGCAGAGGATGGCATTCTATTAATCAAGTGCCCTGCAGTGAGGACAGCATCCCCCCAAAACTTCAAAGGAACATTAGCATGAATAAGTAAGGTGCGTGCTGTTTCAATTATATGACGGTTCTTACGTTCAGCAATCCCATTTTGTTGTGGGGTATGGGGACAAGATGATTGATGTATGACACCATTTTCAACCATAAAAGAATTAAATGATGTAGAAAAATATTCTTTCGCATTATCACTGCGTAAAGTGCGAATAGAACAACCAAATTGATTTTTGATTTCCTTAAAGAAATTTTGAAAAACACTAAGAAGTTCAGATCTATCCTTAAGTAGGTAGATCCACGTACATCTAGAAAATTCATCAATAAAAGTGACAAAATATCTATGTCCTACAACTGAAGTGACTCGACTCGGTCCCCATACATCTGAGTGAAGAACATCAAAAGGAGAACGAGCTTGAGACTGAATACTGCTAGGGAAGGAAGAGCGAACATGTTTCCCAAGCTGACAAGACTCACAATCTAATGACTGCAGATGAGACAAATGAGGAACCATAACTTTGAACTTCTTGAGACTTGGATGACCTAACCGACGATGAAGAAGACTGGGGGAGGCAATTGTAGATGAAGGATGGATGGGCTGGAGGTAGTAAAGTTCATGTGACTCATATCCTGTACCAATCGTCCACTTCGTACTCCGGTCCTGTATAACAAAATAATCATCATCAAAAGTTATAGAACATTTTAGGCTTCGAGTCAGACGAATAACTAAAATTAAATTAAATGGGCAATTGGGAACAAGAAGAACATTGTCAAGGGGTAAGGATGGAAGAGGAGTGGCTTTACCAATGCCACTAGTTTTAACTTTTGATCCGTCGGCAACGGTAATATAATGTAGGGTGTTAGGTTGGGATATTTTGGATAAAAGAGATGGATTACCAGCCACGCAATCGGAAGTTCCAGTATCCATAATCCAGGAGTCAACAGGTGATAATTGAGAGAAAGAGACTGTAGAATTACCAGAATGAGCAACTGTTGCTGATGATGAAGCCTGGGAAGTCTTATACTGCAGGAATGCCTTATACTCCTCATCAGAAAGAACATTTTGTTTAGCGCTTCTCTGTTCAGAATCATTAACCTGAGTCACATTTACTGGTTTCTCTGGAAAGTCATGAAGGGAATAACACTTGTCTACAGTATGACCAAGTTTCTTACAATAAGTGCACTGAGGACGTCCTCCGACACGACCTCCTCGACCACCCCCACGACCGCGTCCCCCACGACCTGCAAAATTAGAAACAAGTGCAGAAGATTCTATGTTAGTCTAAGATCCATTCCCTCCAGTTCCTTCCAATCCAGGAAGACGTATGAGACGCCTGATAAGATCCTCTGTTGAGGGAATGTCTGATGCAGAAAGAATGTTGCTCCGTACTGACTCATACTTTTGATGGAGACCATGAAGAACATAGATCATACACACATTATCTAGTTTTTCAAGCATCTTCTTCGGGTCATTGTCGGTCACAAGGAGCTTGAACTCATTTGCTGCTGACTGAGCTTTATTAGCATATGTCATGATGTTATCTTCTGTCATCTGAAGGGTGGCTAAATTATGAATAACACCATAGAGACGCTGGATATCATTAGAATAAACATTCTTAGCCTTCTGCCAAACATCATAACAAGTGGTGTATGAACGATAATGGACCAGCAAGGAGGGTTCAATGGATTGCCACAAAAGAGAGACCAATTGACAATCTGCTTGTTCCCAATCTTCACGCAAATCGTTACCAATATCTGTAGAATTCTTAGTGAGGTGATCAAAAAGCCTTTGTCCCATAAACCACATTTTGACAGAGGCAGATCAATTCAAATAATTATCACCATTGAGTTTCTCCGTTGTTATAGAGGGATTGCCGGAGAAAGCATAAGACACGAGACTCTTACCTGTCGATTCAGATTTGTTTTTGTCATTTTCTGAAGTTGAACTCATCTTTGACAATAATGGAAAGGCTAACCGCAATCAGAGAGGAGCAGTAGAAAGGCGTGGTACGGAATAAACAATAACGCCGCACGGATAAACAGGACCGCCGTACGGATGAACAGTGACCGCCGTACGGATGAACAGTGACACCGTGCGGCTGAAAGGGACTGTATGACTTTCGTAGCGCCTAGGGCCGTTGAGGATGAACAATCAACGGGACAGCTAGGGTTCAATAGCGTGACGGCTCGACGGCTAGGTTTTCAGGCCCAGTGATCATAGGCTTTTGATACCATGTTAAATAGAGACGAAGAATAGAGAGACGATATTGGTCACGCAGTTCGGCCAATGTTTGCCTACGTCTGCGACTACAGAGCAGCTGTAGTTCCGTCTTATTAACTGTATATATTGTTGTGTAAAGAGTACAAGCATTAATGAGTTTAAATAGGTTATACTATATGAAAACCTAACGGGCCTGGGCCGAATACACATATAAATAAATCTACTATTTACACCACATCTCAACAGAAACAATCTGAGATATAGTTGTCTGATAAAGAATAACTTCAGCATTGCATTAGAGCAAATGATCAATAGAAAATGTCCATCTCCTGGACATACCCAAAAAAAAAAACTTCTGTTAATGACCAGTGCTGCAGCTGGCACAGCAATTTAACCATACCACAAACATATTTAACCATTCACTCTCCAATACAAAAACAAATATTATGGCGTAAAAATGTTGAGAACCAAAATCGAATTACTTTTTTTCAGCATTTGTAAATCACAATAAAATTTTCAGTTTACATAAGAAAAGCGCTAACCACCTCACAACTGTTAATCGGCATGTCAGCCAATTAAAATGGCTAACAAGAATCGACCTACAACAATGCTATCACAAGACTAGCATGGACATATGCTATAGAAGTAATTTTGGTGATACACAACTCGACCTATAACACAGTTAATCACAGAGACTTTTTTTTTCATACCCCCCCCCCCCCCATTGGACATTATACCCCCCAAACTACCAATTTTACCCCTAACTTTTTTTTTCCTTTTCCGGAAATACCTTAAAAAAGGTGTTTCCGGAACACATTTATCATTCCGGAAATACCTTTTTGAGGTGTTTCCGGAACACATTTTTTATCATTCCGGAAACACCTTTCTGAGGTGTTTACATTTGAGGGTATTTTTGGGATATTTCGAAAAAAGGGAGTATAAGGTTCAATGGGGGGTATGAAAAAAAAGGCTAAAATTAATAGCCCTAATGAAATATAACTATTTAACAAACCTGATTTTTTGATATGACTGATAATATTGCTTCTTTCTCTTTATATGAGGGGAGATTGCTACGAAATTCTAGCATTCTTCTTCCTTCGGAAGATTCCTGAAATGAAAAGGGAAATGTCAAGAGTACAAGCTATTTTGTTCTGTCCAAGTGATTTCTGAAGTGTTCAAGTTATGTGATTATGGTTTTATATAGAAGATTGTGCATGAATCCTCATTTATGGTAATACAAGTCTCCTGATCCTTGGTTAAATAAGGAATATAATCATGATAAATATTAAACGCCAAACTCTAATTAAATAAGGAAACTAATCATGAAATATAAAGTAAATATAAATATACGACTATTTACATATATTCAAAAGCCAAAACTTACTAAATTTCAAGCTTGTTGCAAATAAAATTTTTAAAAGGAAAATATAGGGTTGTTTGCTTAAGTTATTGAAAAACAGATTTTAAGGTTTTGTGAAGACTGAATAAGTTTTTAGAGATTTATATAAAAACAAACTATTAACTGTGTGGTTACAATAATAAAAAACTTGTGTTTTTAAAAATTAAAAAATAGTTTTAATTTCAGCTATTTTTTCAAAAGCTACTCAAAATAGCTTGTGAATAATCGGAAAGTTGATTTTTTTAATACTATTTTAGACCACTTCTTTCATAAGTTAAACAAACTCTGGAAATTTCAAAATGTTATCGATATTCTTCCTTTAAAAGTTAAAACAAATAGGCTTCACAAAACATGGGCAGAAAGGCGACTTAGGGCCCTTGGAGATATCGAACACATAAGCACTCATGGAAAGACAACTCAGCAAGATTAATGAAATCATCACCAATTGGAAGAGCTGTTAGAATGTTGCATAACCAAGGAAGAAGAAACAGAATGATCATCAACAGAAATCTCCTCCCATAGCAATTATACAAAACAAGAGCAAAAAAATTTCCAAACCGACATGGCACATTTGAAAGCTTTGAACAACCATTAAGACAATTTAGGATACCTCAAAGAGTAAAAAAAAATGAAATTGAAATTTAAGCTGAAATTAGCATGGTTAATCATCATGACATGACTCAGCAGTGAAATACAAGAAATGGCCATTGATATGACTTGGTGAGGTTGGAATGAATCACAGCTAATTCATCACCAACAATACATCACACTATGGGACATAACTAGGGCTAGAATGCATCTGGGATAGCCAAAGACAAACCGCGTCTGGGTTGCGAAGGCCAAATTACACTTAGGATAGCCGAATGCTGACGGAAGGAGTACACGACAGTGTACTAATCTAAGGTCATTGGTACAGATTGAAGAAACAGTGGGTCGACAAAGAGAGAACCTGAGAGAGAAAGTGTGGCTGATATTTGTGCATGGCCAACCAAAAGAAGAAGAAAATCGTGGGGGATAGTGACACTAATATAATTTATAGTGCAATTCTATGCTGTAGGAAACCCAGTGGAAATAAAATCAGGAGTGGTGCTACAAAGACTCTTATTCCATGCCTAAATTATAGGATTTTGATAAGGAGGGATGGAAAGAATGCACCGACTCTTATTTTTGCCAATATTAGACTATTTAATCATGACAATAAACCAGTCATCAAATAAAAAGAAATATGAAAATCAATCCCTTGAGATAATCTAAGGTATTCTAAATTACTCTAAGGTACAGTCAGAATATTGTAAAATATATTTCTCCAATATCATAACATGAAGCTCATGGGATAATTTGACAAATCATCAAACGCAATCACGCATGCGCACAGATACACACACATATATGCTAAAACTAGCATCGGTAAGCGCTTGCCACTTGTACAGACATGGCAGACAGATCTGCGTAATGACAGAAGGGAGAACCATCAAACTTCTTCTTTTAACCTACTACCAGTACCATACAAGTTAGGCATGAACACAATACCCGTCTTCCACACCCCAACCCTCAAAATAAGTTCACAGAGAAATCCAACAACTATACATGGCAAGACCTTCTCTTTCCTTTTTCTCGATAAAATCCAGCAACACCACTTTTAACAACTTATTATATGGAATGTAAATTACTAAGTAGTAATTTAATATTAGCATCTTATTACTCTAAATTGTGAAGCAACTTAAAAGTTAAAAATAAAAACTTAAAAAGTGCATGCGAACTATATCACAAATACAGAAGACATGCTACAAGTGAAAGTAACCTGCCAAGATTGCTGCTGGTCGCGCATTTTTATGCTTCTCCGCCAGAGAATTTTCTCCACAACAGCCTTACTAGATGCTAGTGGCTCGGGCTGCTCAAAAAGCCCTTCATCGGTGCCAAGACTGCCATCACTACTTGATTTTGCAAAAGACAAATCTGAAGAGCTTTTGTTCACCCTGGACTTTTGGGTAAGGTATTCCTCAAAATATGCACCAACCCGCCTGAAAATGGTGACAGGTGTGCTCACCTGTAAATTACTGAAAGCTTTACTAATGTGTCTCACATGAGAGACAAATTCTCCATTGATGAGATTTGTTATGAAATTTGATCTAAATTTGTTAGGATTCACATACAGTCAAATGTGAAAAGCAAAACAGAAAGTGAGTGAACAAGTTTTGTTTAATGTATAAAACCAGAGCAAAAGGGAAAGTAGAAAGCAAATCAAGGAGTAAGATACATACCTCCCTCTGGGGCCGTCGATCGTCCAAATCATATCTGTAGTTCGGAAGTGGCATTTTACTGAAGACAACAACCTTTGCATACATGTGGCTGCAATAAACAAGTATAATTTGAATTGAGATTCAAGTTCAACACTTGTAATTCAAAAGCATTAGTAGTCAGATTATGAAAGAAAGAAAAAATGAACAGAAAATACACCTATACAACCCCATTCTGCTGGCCAAAACTGCTATTTGGTCAAAATCACGCCTATCCTTTTTCTCCCTCGAGATCAACTCCTGCTTACTCTTGTCATTTAAGAGCATCATTAATTTCCTCTTCCATTCAATCAAATTTTCATTGGTGTAACCACTCTGCCAAGTGCCAAGTGAATTTCAAACCAAGCAAAAATAAACATCCAACTTCATATAGCATAGCACTTTACAAATATCCACGCTTATAATTTGAATTACGAAAGAGAACATTGACATTGACATCAAGGAAAAAAATACAACTAAACTCACTGATAGTGAAGGAACATCAAATTCACGATCGGAACCTTCCTCGGAAACGCCGTCGTCATAAGCAGAAACGTAGCGCAAATTCCCTTTCTTGGGAACTTGTTCAGATGCCGGGGCGGGTGGAAGGTTTCCGCGGAGCTTGGCGGCAACCAGAGCGGGGGAGTTGACGGATGTGATGACGGAGCGCAATCGGTTGTGCGGCGGAACGTAAATGGAGCCATTGGAGGACAGCGAGGGGCGGTCCTTCATGGCGAGAAATGGAAGATGAAATGAGGGTTTTGGGGTTTTGGGAATGGATGAAGGTTGCGAAGTGAGGAGCATGCAGCTCCGACGGCGTCGTTTACAATTTTATGATTCTTGTTTTCTCTTCGCTATTGTTCAAGCCGCAAGCGTGTGTGTGTGACACTGTGAGGTACGGATGAATAACTCAACTGACTACTAGTAGTATGTCTTTACGGCTTACGGTTCCATTCCACCACCCAACTCCCTGTCACCGCCACCTCTGTCAACTGAATCCAGAAGAATAATATTAGTTTTTTGTTTTTTATGTATATTAATTTTTTGTTATCATCTAGAAGAACAATATAATCTTGTCAAAAAAAATAGAACAATAATATAATATTATATATATTTTTTACTTATTACCAAAAAAAAATTAGTTTTAATATAAATTCTATAAAAATTACTTTTAATATAAATTCAATAAAAATGAAAAATAAAGTTATCAAAAAATGTATACTATAATATAATATGACTTTTTTACCTTTTAAATATGTTGCCAAAAAAATACTATATATCAAAATAATATATAAAAATTAGGAAAACACAATAAGTTTGGTTTCAGAAAAATATATTTATTTTATTTCTAATTACAAAATTATAATTGAAAAATAAAAAATAGACAATTTTCTAATTTTAAAAAGTACTTCATCTGGCTTTTCTCATAAATAAAAATAATTCGGTCACCGCCACGTCTATCTATTGAATCTAGAAGAATAATATTATTATTTTTGTTTTTTTTTGTTTTCATCTAGAAGAAAAATATAATATAGTATAATATAGTATAATATATTATATTATGGATTTTTTACCTTTTTAATAAAAATTCTATATATTTTGTCAAAAATATTATCTTTGCATTGGGAAGTTCAAATTGTTCACACCCTTAGATAAGGGAATTTTGCTTCAGATTTCCTAGCAAAGCTGGGAGCTAATTCATATAGCTCGTGGACCATCTTTCAGTTACCCTCCTGGTGGCATTGATCGAATCTTTAAAGCGGATACTCTAAGAGTTCAAGTAGCTCCTCTTTAATTTGTTGTTTTTGTTTTTTTCCTGCTTTCTTTTCTCTTACTTTACCAAAAAAATTTGACTTTCCATTACTCTCATCATCGCCCCCTTTCACTAGGGGTGTTTCTTTCAGAGATAAAAAAAGATTCTAATTAATACAACATAGGAAATATACATTCTCATGTTTGGTAGGAAAAACTAAAAAAACACTCGTAGTAAAATTTTCCCAACAAGCTTATAGACCCACAATATACCCATGAGAAATGTTGAGAAAGTTTCATTCCCAAGAATGTGAATCCATATTTTAGAGTGAATATCCTCTTTTGTCCTCACTTTCTCTAAAAATTAGTGAGTGGTATTTTAAGAATTAAAAATTATATTTTCGGAAATAAATATTACAAACCAAACATGATTTAGCTATTCCTAGGAATCTAAAATAAATATTTCCTAAGAATCTTAAATACTAACCAAACACTTTTTTAAAAAATTGCTAGGAATTAAATTTTCATCTTTATGTTCCCGAGTAAGTTATACCTATGAATAATTTTTTATTCCGTGAAACAAACGCCCCTTTAGAGGAACGGGTTTCATCCCCCCTATTAGACCTTTTCGCTTCCAAGCTATTTGGTTACTCCATAATGATTTTCCAAGTGTGGTGAATACCTGGGATAAAGGCGGGCATGTGGTCCCTACAAATATTAATCATGTTCGGTTGGATGCTTCCGCTTTTAATAGAGTGTTTTTGGGGATATTACCAGAAGGAAATCTTATCTATAGGAGCAATTGAACGAAGTCTAGGCTAAACTTGAATTTGTTGACTCAGCTCGCTTGACACTAACTGAAGCATCTCTCCACAAGTAGTATAATGATGTGCTTAAGCAGAAGTGGGTCACTTTAGGGGACCACAACACCCGTTTCTTTCAAACTCAAACAGTGGTACGAAGGAAAAGAAATAGAATTCAAGGGCTTTTCCTTGAGAATGGACAATGGAGCACAGATGACGCCACACTCCAGATGGAGGCCATTATCTACTTTCAGATGTAAGGTAGATTCTTCAACGGATCCCCATTCTCTTTTTTTGCATAATATTCCTTCTTTGAGTGATTTTGGGAGGACCTCCCTTACAAATACAGTCCTTTAAGAGGAAGTAAGAAAGGCGTATTTCTACATGAAATCCTATAAGGCGCCAGGCCCTGACGGTTTCCTGCCTATATTCTTCAAACACTTATGGGAGAACATAGGAGATGTCATTTGGCAACTTGTGAAAATGACTTTTGCTATAGGCAAAATAAATGAATCTATTGCAGCGACCTTACTTGTGCTTATCCCCAAAGGAAGCCAATCCTCAGAGACTTAAGAACTTCAGACCTATCAGCTTGTGTAATGTTGTCTTCAAGGTGGTAACTAAAGTGTTGACGTCGTGACTGAGATTTCGACGCAGAAGGCTCAAAAATGTGTAATTTTAAGGAGTCGCCACCCAATTTATTTAATAAGAAAAATTGAGAAAAACCTACATTAAAAAGTTATTGGTCTACATAAACTAGGTTGGATTCGGGAGTCGTTTATGCATTGGGAAGGGCGGAAATTTAATTCCACTACTCCCCTAATACATCTGCCCTAACACAGTTACCTTAAATCTGGTTGTGGAAATACTGATAAATTACGAACTATTTGTTTCAACCCAAAAATCTAAATAAAAAAACAATAAATAAAAAAATAGCTATTTACAAAGAAATAAAATAGGGTCTAATTAAAGAAAATCAAATTTTGACTTAACGGGGAAGCCCCGCTCCTACGTATTATCTAGTGCAATGAGGAACTCAAAAGTCACGTAATTCTTCTAGAAAAAATTGTGTTTGTTGGTTGCTTTTATTTTGAAGGGGTTTAACTTTTAAGATTCAAGTTGTATAACTCAAGCATCTTAAATCGGGGTCGACAACATGTACATCTCAGCCGATCCCATATTTTATTTTTTATGAGAAAATAAAAAATATTTTAAAATGGACCAACAATATTTTTTTACTTAAGAGAAGAGAATGAATGGTAAAAAAAGAAATAAAGAAGTACAAAACAAGTATAAAGAGGTGCAAGTAACATATCAGTATTATAATAATCCAAATAGATAATAAACAAAAGAATAATCATTGGGAGGGGAGTTATAACAAAAATTAGAAGTCTCATTCTTATTTCACTCCCCCTGCTACTTGGTGTGGAAAAAATGTGCAAGTGCACTGAAACGTTGCAAGTAATAGTAAAAACGGTAAGACCGGTCGTATCCACAGGGATTGTGTGTTGTTAACAATGGCTAAGTTATTAACTCTTAGATGTGAAAACTGGATTAAGTTGGAATTTCAGTGACGCAAAATAAAACGGTTGTTAAATAGAATAAAGACAAGCGATTAGGGATTGAATCCTCTCCCCTATCTTATCACATGAACCTTCAGTTAATTTCAAGTTGTTTATTCAATATACCAGATTCAGTTCACTAATATAGGTTAAGGACAATTCCTTGCCTCAAAACCCCTTTTACCTAATTGAGATACCCTAATTCCTTAGGTGATTCATGCCAATAGGTAAAGCATTAAGCCCTAGAACTAGAGAATTCACAAACCTATGGTTCCATATTCCTATGACAACAAGTATGTGATCTAGACCCCCAATTTCAAGCCTACAAACCCATATTCCTATGGTGATCATAATCCCTAAATCATTAAAACTATCATATGTAGTAATAAAGCATTAAACATAGAGGTCTAGACATATGATAAATCAAACAAACAACTGAATTAACCATAGCAAAGTGTTCAATAGATAGGTTTGGGGAGAATCATCTCTCCCTAATCTGAGAAATTTAGTTACACATGATCAGAGAAGTACAAACTAAGATAAAAGAGACAATACAAGTGAAGGAAGTCATGAGAACCTTCAAACCCTTGTTCCCAAGTGCCTGGAAGCCTCCAAATTCGCCTCTCTCAGCTGCTCTAAACCTTGGCTGCGCTCCAATGGATCAGTCCCCTCCAAAATCCGCTGAACTGAGCTTAAGAACCCTAATTTTTACGCACCATCGCGACGCGACCCGCACCTGTCGCGACGCGAAAACTTCCAGAAACAAATCCTGCGAAATACTTCTGCTGCGTCGCGACGCGACACCTCCTGGTCGCGACGTGAAAAGTTTCAGTAACCAATTCTTCCAATTCCTGCTGCATCACTAGGCAATTGTCTGGTTCGCTAGCTGATGCCACAACAACTTGGAGGTCTTCAATTACAGTATAACACCAGAAATACTGGAAATTGCTTACAATTGACTTCCTAATACATTTGATCTAAACTATGCAAATTCCCCTGATAATGACAGAATTACAATCAAACTCATGCAGTTTTGGTTCTAAAATTGAGCAACTTATATCATATGACAGAGAGTCAACACAACCCCAAACTTAAACTTTTGGTTGTCCTCAAGCAAACATTCAATTCAGGCTGTGGCTACTTTTTTAATTTAGCTGTCACACATTCCACACAAACCAGTTAACCACACAGCATATCAAAAATTATCATCAACCTAATACAGTAGCAAGACAACCGAATTGGAAAATACAAGATCATAAGCAGGCAAGCGTTCTCAAGTTCTCTCTTTTTCACACATCTCACCAATCTCTCTTTGAAGTGTCTAAGATGGTCACTCAACTCACAATGCCTGCATCATCGTTTCATAGGCTTGAACAAGTTCTATACACATCTATACACATGATACACATACACACTATTTGAGGACTTTCAAGGTTGTAACGGGGCTTAGGTAAGGGTGGATAACATTTGGATAAGTAGGTTACAACTTGGAGTTAGGCCTACTTCTCTCTTTGTCAATTTCAACAATCTCACTCACTTACCCATTTTCCCCAAAGCATTCCACAAGAGAAGGAATTATTTACTTATTTATTTATATATAACTTTTTTTGTTTTTTTTTTTGAAATATATATATATATATATATATATATATATATATTTCTTTTTTTTCTTTCTTTTCTTTGTATGTTCTTTTCTCTTGTATACCACCCCAAACTTAGAATGTTGCTATTCCATGAGCAACCCCAAACTTAGAATTTTTCCCACTCACATACATTTGTCTACCTAACTCCAAGTTAAGAAACAACTAGGCATATGATTTGCAGAAAAATTTAAAAACAACAATTAGGCTCAGAGGGGCTAACAAAGGATAAACAATAATTGGGTGGCTTGAAAGGCTCAGGGGTTCCAAAAAATTTGCCTCAGTGTGTATGTAAATCACATGCAAGATTGTTAAGTACAAGTTCGAGTTCTACAGACTAATGCAAGCAAGGAATACACACAATCATGATATAAGTGTTTGGGCTCACCTCACGGTTGGGATTTTAAGAGATGGAACTCGAGAGGACTTGCCCACAAATGATTTTGATCTTCCTCAACTTTTGTCTTGACCACTGACAATGCCTGATGATAAAATTTGGCACACTAGTAATCACAAGGTAAAATGTAAAACATGTTAAGCTAAATACCACAAATCATCATAATTGAAGCTGCTTCCAAAAAAGTTCTGGGAAGTGGTGCCTCAATATCACAGAATAAGTTGTCAATATAGTACAAACCAATCAGAAAATAAAGTCAAAATGCAAAAGACATAAAGGCTCAAAGTAATAATGTCTGAAAAAGCAGTAAATGATAAGGTGAGCCCTCCTGCTCACTGAAATGATATGTGGCGCTCAATGAACTCGTCTCCTGATAATAATGGGTCCTGTGCATCTGGCTCCTCCTCTGCCTGGGCTGAATATGATGGTCCTGCATTGCCCGCGGCTCTGTTCTCAGCTATGTACTCCTGGGCAGCCTGATGAACTCTGGATGATGCAAGGTGAGAGATATCCATGCCCTGCTGCTGCAATAATATCGATGACCCACACCAGCTGGCCATCATGAGGTCATACTGGAAGGAAGGGTCACTCTGAAACTGCTGCCGGTGAGATGGGCCTGCTGGCTGCTGCTGGGGTGGAGATGATGCCTGCGGTGGTACTGCCCCGTCCATCGGCCCCTCGGGTTGCTTCATGATCCATGCTGCTGTAATAGGCTCCCTGGGGTCAATAAGTAGGTCGTCAGGGTACTCAGGGCAGCATTGCTGCTTGCATAGAGCGTGGATCAAAGAGGCATGCCCTAATCTAGCCCGAGGACATTTCACAATTTCTGCAATGCTGTTGGAGATGATGCGCCCCACGTCCAACCGGTTCCCTCTCATGATGGCCAATATCCCCATGGCCGCTTTTACCTTCACGTCGGAGGAGTTAGAACATGACACTATGGTTTGGTTGAAAAATGAATTCCAAGCCTTAGGGATAGGCTTCAGTGCCATATTGTTGAAACGCTTGGGAAAGCTTTGTCCTCCGGGTAGATATTTGTCCCACTGCGCTCCCTGACGGCATAATTCTCTCAGTGTCCCTTCATAATCATGAGTCCTGAATTCGGCAAGGGCCACCCTCAAGGCGCAGAGACAGGACTCAGGTAGCCCAAGAAATGTGTTGATGCTTTCCGAAGAGTATGATACACTTTTCCCCCGGACATAGACAGTGGTAGACTTGTCCGCCTCTTCTTCCCAATAGGCATTTGAGTAGAACTCTCTCAACAAGCTCTGGTTAGCCTGCTTAATCATGGCGTTGAGAGAGAGCCGCCCCATTTCCCGAAGCGTAGAGGTGATGATCGGGAATTCACCCGTGCTGAGATTGAATGCCCGCTCCGGGTTGATTTTCTTTCCCTTGACCACTTGCTGGTATCTCTCCTCATGTTCTGGGGACCTAAACCTGTCAGCATCAAAAGATGGTCCCCCCCCCCCCCCCCCCGTCTTCGCTTGGATGTGCCTGACTTGTTTGGTTTGACCATTTTCACCTGTTAGACAATATCTTGCAACAAAAATAAAAAACCAAATTCCAGCAACAAATTGTTAGTTCTCAAGGGATCCTTGGTGTAGGCCCCACTCACAGTAGAGAATTTAACAAAAATAGTCAATTAACATTTCTGGGCACTAAGTCAACTACCCTAAGGTTCCCTGATTATTGACACAAGTTAAGCACAACTCAGCAACCAAAAAGTCCGTTCAGGCATTTTTACAAACAGTTGGTTTGCATTGCAGAAATTCATTGAGACATTTCATCAAACAGTTGGACTACACAGATTTTTCATTGGGGCATTTTCACAAGCACTTAGCCTACAAAGTGTTTTTCCTTGAGGCATTTTGACAAACACTTCTCCTACATTCTAAAAAACCAAGTTTTTGCTATCCTAAACCAAATTCTACCCTTCCAAATTCAGATAAGCAACCAGCAAGCATGCAATCAATATAGGAGACTGTAATTTGCAAGTTCATTGGCACATGTAAACATTAACATCTGTGTCCCTCCCCCTTCTACTTTGAACCTCAAGAATCAACGAAATTAAGTAAAATTGGTGAGTTAATGGAATACTTGGATGATGATGGAGAAACACAGAAGAAATTGCTCCCAAAAAGTCCGAATCTAGCACCAATTTGGTCAAGAACTAGTGGGGGGAAGGTTTTCGTCGCACAAGAGGGGGAGAAGAAAAATTGTGTGTGCTGTGTCTGGCACAAGTGCCTGATAACGGCTAAAAAATGTCGTGTCGCGATGCGACACGTTACTATCGCGACGCGAAAAGTAACCGAACCAATTTTTTTCCAAAAGTTTTTGACTTGTCGCAACGCGACACAGTGTCTTCGCGACGCGAAGAGAAGTAGAACCCAAATTTTCATTTTCTTGGTATTAGAATTAAACTAAATACTTGAAATTAAACTAAAATAAAGACTTGTTACCTCACAGTGGGTTGCCTCCCACTCAGTGCTTCTTTAACGTCACTAGCTTGACGGTTCTTAGAGGATGCTTCAAATTGGCTCAGGTGCCTCCTTGAATTCTCCTCGAGTACCCTTTTCTTTCAGCTTGTAGTCAGATGATGCATGCGGGGACTGTAACAGTGGATCCCCAGACTTACTCACAACTTTTTTCAGATCTTCCCATAACACCACGGGGTCCTCAACAGTTGAGTAGAGGTGAACTCCGTTTTCAACCATCGGAGTAGGCACCTCAATGCGGTGACACTCCCTTTTTTTCTCATTCGGGTCATTGGGCTTAAGTACACTGAATATCACAACTTCCTCTTGGACTCTTAGTGTAACAGTCCCACTTGCCACATCAATCACAGACCTACTAGTAGCGAGAAAGGGTATTCCCAAAATGAATGGGATGTCACTGTCTCCATCCTTAGTACTCTTGATATCGATGTCACCATCAAGTTGTAGGATCACAAAATCCACTAGGAAGAGGAATTTGTCGACCTTAACCAAAACATCTTCTACAATTCCATAAGGATGCCGTATTGACCTATCAGCAAGTTGCAGAGTCATGTGAGTTGGTTTAACTTCACCTCCGCCAAGTTTTCTCCACATAGCCAATGGCATCAAATTGATGCTTGCCCCCAAATCACATAGGGCCTTCCCTATTTTAACATCACCAATTTCACAAGGTATGGTGAAACTCCCTGGATCTTTCAACTTAGGGGGATTGTTCTGGATGATGGCACTACACTCTTCTGTCAAAGCCACTGTTTCATCTCCCTTAAGCTTCTTCTTCTTTGTCAGCAACTGCTTCATGAACTTAGCATATACCGGCATTTTCTCAAGAGCTTCAGCAAATGGTATGTTGATGTGGAGGCTTTTGAAAACATCCATGAATTTTGAGAATTGCTCATTCTTTTGATTCTTCTTGGCCAATTGCGGATACAGCAACTTCATGTATGAAGGAATTTCTTTGGGCTTCTCGTCAACCTGCAATTTTTCATTAAACAAATTTTCTTTTTGGTTAGGCTTCACAATTCCCTCATTTTTTTCACTTAACTGATTTTCGACTCCTCCATTTTTCTTTTTCAACTCCTCCCTCAACACCTCAGTTTCACCACATCTTTCTCCAGGCTTGAGTTTTTCCACTTCAACAGGGTTCAGCTCTCTACCACTTCTCAATGAAATAACATTGCAACTCTCATTTTTAGGGTTATCAATAGTGCTAGCAGGAAAACCACTATTGGATGTCTCAGCAAGTTGCTTTGACAACTTACCAATCTGAACCTCCAAGTTCTTCATCGAAGCCTCATGATTCTTCCCCATGTTTTTCATTGGTTGTTCTTGGGCTTGGAAAATGTTCTTGGTCATTTGTATGAACTGTGTCAAAGCATCTTCCAAACGAGAAGGGTTCTTTTGCTGTTGAGCAGGTGCTTGAGACTGCTGTTGGTTTGAACCCGAGGCCTCATTATTCTTCCAAGAGAAGTTAGGATGATTCTTCCACCCAGGATTGTAGGTGTTAGAATACGGGTTCCCACCTTGTTTTTGAAAGTTTCCCATGTAACTTGCCTGCTCAACCATTTCTCCTTGAGTTGCGCAATCACCCTCATGAGCTTCTCTACCACAATAGTTGCACCCACCCGTTTGCACTGCTTGAACGGTTGCTTGAGCCGTTCGCAAGTTGTAGTTAACTGCTTAGTAAGAGCTTCAATTTGCACAGACATTAACTTTTGTTGGGCCAACACAGCACTATTAGAGTCCAACTCCAACACACCCTTTTTACCTACAGCACCACGATCATTCTGAATCTTGTACTCATTAGAAGCCATATCTTCTACCAACTGTTTTGCTTCCTCCCATGTTTTAGTAGCTAAAGATCCTCTAGCTGAGGCATCTAACATCATCCTGGTCTGAGGTCGCAACCCATGGCAGAAAGTTTGCAGCTGCAGAAAATCATCAATACCATGCCCTGGACATTTTTTTAGCAATAATTTAAATCTTTCCCAGGAATCATATAGGGACTCAGAATCCCCTTGAACAAAGTTGGAAATTTCTGCCCTCTTTTTGATGAACTTGGAGATTGGGAAGAATCGTTCCAAGAATTTGTTCTCAAGTTCATTCCAAGTGTTGACAGTTCCTGCTGGGATAGTATTCAACCAATCATTTGCCCTGCCTGTTAGTGTGAATGGAAACAGGCGCAATTTCTTGGCACTTTCATTAACTCCCTCAGGGTGTGTAGTTCCACAGATCTCATAAAACTGGAAAAGGTGTTGGTTGGGGTCTTCTGCATCTGATCCTGAAAACTGCTCTGATTTTAAGGCAGTGAGCACAGAAGATTTAATGTCAAATTCGGCAACTCCCACTGGTTGGAAAGTGAATGCTTGAGCGCCCTGATTTCTCCTCCCGAAGTCACCGAGAGTGCATCTTGGAGGTGGATTCTCAGCCATTTCTGCCTCTTCAGTTGAAGAATCTTCCGGAACAGCGGTTGAAGCTGAGTGTACCTGTGACTCTCTCTGGGCTTGTTGCTTAGCTAGCTTTGTTTTCTTTCGGTTTGCTTTTGTTGTCTTTTCAATCTCTGGGTCAAATAACAATTCTCTCGCAGCTTTGTCCCGCATAAACAAATTTCTGAAATACTAAGCAAACCGTCAACAAGTCCAATAAAAATCAGAGTACCAAAAATAAATAATTAAATAAATAAAAACAAAAAGTAAAACTAAAATCTAAGAATTAACTCCTTTGCCTTGTTGACAATGAAATCAACAATCCCCGGCAACGGCGCCAAAAACTTGTTAAAGTTCAGCAAGTGTACTGAAACTTTGCAAGTAATAGTAAAAACGGTAAGACCGGTGGTATCCACAGGGATTGCGTGTTGTTAACAATGACTAAGTTATTAACTCTTAGATGTGAAAACTGGATTAAGTTGGAATTTCAGTGACGCGAAATAAAACAGTTATTAAATAAAATAAAGACAAGCGATTAACAAACTTAGAATGTTGTTATTCCATGAGCAACCCCAAACTTAGAATTTTTCCCACTCACATACATTTGTCTACCTAACTCCAAGTTAAGAAACAACTAGGCATATGATTTGCAGAAAAATTTAAAAACAACAATTAGGCTCGGAGGGGCTAACAAAGGATAAACAATAATTGGGTGGCTTGAAAGGCTCAGGGGTTCCAAAAAATTTGCCTCAGTGTGTATGTAAATCACATGCAAGATTGTTAAGTACAAGTTCAAGTTCTACAGACTAATGCAAGCAAGGAATACACACAATCATGATATAAGTGTTTGGGCTCACCTCACGGTTGGGATTTTAAGAGATGGAACTCGAGAGGACTTGCCCACAAATGATTTCGATCTTCCTCAACTTTTGTCTTGACCACTGACAATACCTGATGATAAAATTTGACACACTAGTAATCACAAGGTAAAATGTAAAACATGTTAAGCTAAATACCACAAATCATCATAATTGAAGCTGCTTCCAAAAAAGTTCAGGGAAGTGGTGCCTCAATATCACAGAATAAGTTGTCAAGATAGTACAGACCAATCAGAAAATAAAGTCAAAATGCAAAAGACATAAAGGCTCAAAGTAATAATGTCTGAAAAAGTAGTAAATGATAAGGTGAGCCCTCCTGCTCACTGAAATGATATGTGGCGCTCAATGAACTCGTCTCCTGATAATAATGGGTCTTGTGCATCTGGCTCCTCCTCTGCCTGGGCTGAATATGATGGTCCTGCATTGCCCGCAGCTCTGTTCTTAGCTATGTACTCCTGGGCAGCCTGATGAACTCTGGATGATGCAAGGTGAGAGATATCCATGCCCTGTGTTGCACCCCGAAAAATCCCGGCTTGGATTTCTCGATGTACAACGTGGAAAAATTTTGGAGCCGCCACCAATATTTTAATTTTAAGACCAAAACATTGAAAAAAGGTCTTTTGGACAAGGCGGATGGTCTTTTGAAAACTAGAGATATGGGTTCGGGGGTCAGTTAGGAATGGGGAAGGTATTAGCACCCCATTCCTCCTTTCTACTGAAAGGGAACCTCTAATTAAATTGTGTGGTTTTAATGTTTGATTTGAAGAACACCTAGATTTGCCTATTTTATTCTTATTTGAAGATGGATGGGAAGTTAATGGAAAAACTTATGTAAAGAGGGGGGAACAAGAGAGTTTTTTTTTTTTAGAAAAGAGCTCGACGGGGGTAACGACCCGCTCCTACGTATCTCCCAGTACAATGGAGAACTCAGAGCTACGTAGTTCTGCCTTGGTTTTTGTTTTTTAACTTTTTAGGTGAATTTTCGAAATAGGACGAGTACTAGCGAGTGATTAAACTAGCTAAGGCTATGGGTAATCACCGCTAAGTACTCAAAAGGAGTTGCTACCACTAGTCAAACGAACTAAGGTTCTGGGTGACCGTTGGTAACAACTTGTTTTTATTCTCTTTTTGAAAGCTTTTTTGAAAAGGATTGATTTGTTTGATGACCAAACTAGTAAAGGCTATGGGTGGTCATCGCTTATTGTTCTTTTTGGAGAAAGGACATCGATGTCAATAGCTAGACGAACTACGGTTCTGATTAGCTACTAACAACAGTGGGTTTGAAAACATTTTTTTGTTTGTTTTGAAAATGGAAGTTTAGGGGGATGAAAAGAATTTTTGTTTGTTGCGCTTGACGAGGACGTGACTCGCTCCTACGTATCCCAAACGGGAATCAAAGCGACGTAGTTCTGATGAAATTGTTTTTGAAAGGGTTTGAAAGATTTTTGGAAAAAAGGGTGAAGGCACTATCAATGATTGATTACAAAAGTTCAAGCACATTCACTAATCACGAAATCATACATATGTTGAACATTTAATCAAGACTAAACATGCCAATATGATCAAAATACCCACTTATCAGGGATGCAAGGTAAAGTTCTCAAAGCAAGTGTGTGTGTGGGAAGGAGTGTATTTACCCTAATGACTTTATGCTACAACAGGCATGTAGACTTACGTCTTCATTAGGAGGTCATACAAAGCAAGTGTGTGTGTAGGAAGGAGTGTATTTACCCTAATGACTCTATGCTACAACAGGCATGTAGACTTACGTCTTCATTAGGAGGTCATACACATGGATGGAATGGCATATTGAATCGAGACATTTAAAATGCATCAAAAACAAGCAAGCAATTGATCATAGGCATAGAATGATCTTAATTAAACTAAGGAACACATGAACAATGATTTCTCAATAACATGAGAAAAGGGGAAATTGCATCAAAGCTAAGGTGAGCCTATCCTTTGCATTCATGAATATGTGCCCAAAGGTTAGTAACACAATCAAAGAGGAGGGAGCATCAAGGTTTTGGGAAACCCATCCTTTGCAATACCCCATGGACCTTAAACCACAAACCTAACTATCTTTTATTCATTAGGAAGTTAAAAGGGGGAGGTTGAATCATCTGGGACCATCTTCACCACTTAGACAATGATGCACTAGGCATAAGTGGGAATCATGTGGTTCATCATCAACAAGGACACTACAGCTAAATTAAATCACATAGGGCAATTTTGGCATGGATCACAATGATTAAATTTTAACAAATGTAAAGACTGAAATACCTCTGATGAAGACCCTTGCAGGAGATCAGCTCAGACGGACCAACGGCACGAATAGAGCAAAAATGAAGTGTAGAACCGGAAAATGAGATTTGCGAGAGTTGTCTTCTCAGATCCCGTGAAATGTGTCTCTGGAGCAATTCTTCTCTGATCTTGTGAGATGTGTCTGTGCCTTTCTCTGATCTCGTGAAGTCTCCTTTTCAAATGTGATTTGAGGCTGCCTATTTATAGGCGTAGAATTTTTAAAAACATTTATTGCAATGATGAATCGATTGTTTGAGCCTTTGGAAATATGTAGGAATCGATTCTTTATGTTTGGAAATGATAATAATCGATTATATGGCCTATGGAAAAAGGTAGGAATCGATTTTCAGGACATTTGGAGATCCTGAAAATCGATTATGTGGCCTTTGGAAATGTGTAGGAATCGATTCTTTATTTTTGGAAATGATAAGAATCGATTGTATGGCCTATGGGAAAAAGGGAGGAATCGATTCTTGGCTCTTTAAAGTGGCCTGAAAATCGATTTCAAGGCCTATGAAAGGAGAGGGAAATCGATTTTCAGGACATTTATAATAGGTGAAAATCGATTCCATGTTTAGTTAAAGCAATGAGGAATCGATTCATGGCCTATGGAAGAGCTTGAAAATCGATTTCAGGGCCTATGCAATATACTATAAATCGATTCTTGGCCTTTGGAACAAAATAGAAATCAATTCTTGCTTTCCAAAAAAATGCTTTTAGGTCTTTGCCATGCATGCATAAAATATTTTTCAAAGCCCTAATTTCTTAAAACGTGCATTCTAACCCTAAGAATGATTTCAAAACTTTGGAGCGGTTTCTAGGATCCAAAATGCATAATTTATTTTTGTGTGGAAAATTAGGGTTTGGACCTAAGCCGGACAAAATTGGGGTATGACAGCTGCCCCTCTTTATCTGAATTTTAACGAGGAATATGAATTGGCCGAAACATATTCCAAGGCAAAATGAAGATAAAGAATTCAGAAATTATACCGATTTTGTCCATTTGGGGAAACCCGAATTTTCCTCTTTTTTCTTTTTCTATGTTTTTTTTGAATAGATGGGCTTGAGAACAAACGGGGAACGGTTAACACTTGGCGCATTAACCGAGAGAGAAAATGACGGATCACTCGGGATCTGAAGGAGCACTAAGGCTCTGAAGGACCACTCGGGGTCTGAAGGAACACTAAGGCTCTGAAGGACCGCTCAGGGTCTGAAGGAGCACTAAGGCTCTGAAGGTCTAATTTGCAGTCGATGCTTGGCGCATTGATTGGAGTTAAACTGAAGGACCGACGAGGTCTGAAGGGCATGCCTAAGCCTGATGGACCAATGGGTCTGATGGAACGCAAACTAGCAACGGTACTAGTAAAACGGTCTGCTTGGGGGGTGGCCTTTTCCGAGCGGCCAGAATGGGTCAAGATCAGATCCGGAACTGATATGCTGACCATGAAGGACGTCCACTGTGTCTTAGGCTGACACAACTAGTCTGAAGGACCACTTGGGGTCTGAAGGACTTACCCGCAGCTCGAATACGAGGTGAAGTCTGCTTTTGAAGGGACACTTGGGTCCTGAAGGGATTCACGAATCCTGTTGATTGATAGACACTTGGCGTGCAAACAGAAAGGTAAAATGGGCACTTGGCGTGCAGACAGAAAAGTAAAGTGGGCACTTGGCGTGCAAACAGAAAAGTAAAATGGGCACTTGGCGTGCAGACAGAAAAGTAAAATGGGCACTTGGCGTGCAAACAGAAAAGTAAAATGGGCACTTGGCGTGCAAACAGAAAAGTAAATGGGCACTTGGTGTGCAAACAGAAAAGTAAGGGCACTTGGCGTGCAAACAGAAAAGTAAAATGAGCACTTGGCGTGCAGACAGAAAAGTAAAATGGGCACTTGGCGTGCAAACAGAAAAGTAAATGGGCACTTGGCGTGCAAACAGAAAAGTAAATGGGCACTTGGCGTGCAGAAGCAGGAAATAAGGCGGTAGAGAAAACAGTAAGGAAGGAGCACTGAGGACTCAGGATGAGCGCGGAGGGCTCAGGATGTGCACAGAGGGTTCAGGGGGAGCACAGAGGGCTCAGGGGGGAGCACAGAGGGCTCAGGATGAGCGCAGAGGGCTCTGGGGGAGCATGGAGGGCTCAGGATGAGCACAGAGGGCTCAGGGGGAGCACAGAGGGCTCACAAATTCTGCTGATTGGTTGATTTGAAATGACCGAGGCTGTTGTATTGGATTGAGGTTCCTGCATACGTTGGTTGATGCAAGGAATGGTGCATGGAGTATGAGTGCATGTTATGCAAGGGCATGTTATGCGGATGCATGCAATGCTCATGATTTTTGTGTGATGATGAATGTGGTGAAACATTCTTGAGGTTTTCCTTTTGATTTGTTTTTTCTTGATCAGCTTTCTTTTCTGATCATCTGTTTTTTCATTTGCTCTTTTTGCTATGTGAGGATGCAACTGCAATACTTTGATGCATGATATGAAATGGTTGATTGGGAAACATAGGCATATGGGATGAATGCAAATGAAATGTTTGGATGCTAATGTTATGATGCATAGTGTAATGATATGAAATGGTTGATTGGGAAACATAGGCATTTTTGATGACATGCGATGAATGCATGAAATGCGAATGTGAATATGATGTGAATGAAATGCTTGGATGCAAATGTTATGACACGGGATGACGTGTTTTTGCTTTTATGATGCAATGCTTTGATGCTTGATGGAATGAGATGGAAGATTTTTTTGCTTTTATCCGTTGCTTCTTTTTTGTTGCCTTTCATGAAATGATGATGTTGGCACGATGCAAACTATGATAAACAAAATGGAATGCCTAAATGCATGAGGCAAAAAAAATAGGATATGAATGATGAAACATTTTTGTGATGATGAGATGCAAGACTTTGAATGCAAGGAATTGAGATGATTATTGACCATTTTGTTGAGAAAAAATGGAATTTGATTCAAACTCCGGTGTTCTCAAGATTTTATTTACAAACAAACTCACTTGTTTTCTCTTCCTTTCAATGACGACTGAATCTTAAATATCGCGTGACTAACTTGTGTTCTCTCTCTTTGAAGCATTATCTAGTAAGCATGCATAGGGGTGCAAATGTGAATGAGTGAGTCCGTTAACTTGGAATTGGTTTAGGGCCTGGACTTTTATGGCAAGTGAAGGAATGACCGACATGGCTATTGCCGAAGATTTTGAGGGACCAAGAGATACAAGATTGCCCCAATTCATGTCTTTGATGAGTGAACAGTTTGCCCCTATCTAGTGGTGACAACAACTAGGGGTGTAGAAGATGATGAATTGGGAACGCTTCGGCTCTTGGGATGAAAGCTGGAATGAAAGGGGTTTTGCTTCAACCCACAGAATTTGATGTTGCCCCAGTCATAACAAGGACAAAGCTTCCCCAGTCAGAACGACAAGGTCTTGTTTAGGATAGTGAGTTGAGAAATTGCCCCGGTGAGGTTTCTATGGGAATGAATGAGGTGAAGGAATGGGAATGCACTTGCCCCACTTTGGAATGACATTGACAACTGGAGTGACATGGGATGGGCATTGAACAGACTTTCCCAAGACTAGGGTGTGTGGGTGGTGAAGAGAATGCCCCAACTTTTGGGTCTAAGCGGTATTCTCAGTGCAAATCTTTGGTTCTCTACTGATGTCTTGACTTTTGGTGCGAAAGAATCCTTACCTGGTGATCACTAAACCTTGTTTTAATGCATCTTGAATGTGTTTTGGAGTGCAAATCCCTCTTTTTTATTTTGTCAGCTTTCTTTTTTCTGACTGTTCGTTTTTGTTTCCTCAGTTCTCTTTTTTTCTGAGGGTTCATTCTTTCTTGATCAGCTTTCTTTTTTCTGATCGTTTGTTTTTCTTTTGAGCAAACACATTGTACATAGATAAGCTTGTGAACAAAAGCAACCGGTCATTGATCGGAATGGACTTTTCGGGATTGTGGTGTTTTGTGGAGGAAGGAGGGTTAGGCTTAATGAAGTGTTTGAGGCTAATGGGAGGATGAGTTTTGTTCGGCGTTGATTGACAGTTAATGGTCTATGAGGAAGATGGTTATTGGGCTTGTTTGGGCTCTGTTAAAGCAAATTCGTGTCTCATGGTAGAATGACTAAGGGGTTTGATGCTGAGGCCAAAGGAAGTGTTTGAAGGTTTATGGAACTAGGTGTTGGAATGATGAAGTGTTTGAAGGTTTATTTAGACAAGGATCTCATGTATTTTGTGGTAACATGTACCAGCTCACCACTTACATTTCTTTTGTATTTTGTTTTGGGATTTTCATTTTTGAAGCCCCCTTTTTTTGATTTTTTTTTTTGACTCGGGTGAGCTGATAAAAGTGATGCACTGTTTTTTTTTTATTTATTTGGGGTGATCCTTGTCTAGGGTGATTTTTGGATTTTGGTTTTTCTTGGCTCAAGGTGGGTAGGAAAGGGGCTTTCTGGGATTTTGGGTTTTTGAGGAGATGGCCAAACTTCATTTCAAATCCCGATTGCTTATTTCTATAAGACTTAACTTTAGAACAATAATTTATCTATCTTCATGTGTTTGCTCTTTTTCCTTTTTTTTTGTGCCCTAATTTTTGCCTAGACCGCTCTTTGCGAGTTTTCAGTCCACCGGGCGCTCCTTTTTACCTAGGCCGCCCTTTGCGGGTTTTCAACCTAGCGAGCTTGTTTTCTTGTTTATTATATTATTATTTTTCTTAGAGGCTTGCACTGAAGGAAAATGATATTAATCAAGGGGAATTAATGATCACAGACTTGCTCCAGCATGGAGGACTTAAAGCATTAGAATGAACCAAAAGTCAAATACGCACTGATGGGGAGAATATGCACTTTATGGGTGGACGGGGTGGGACTAGGCTTGGATGGGGAATGATGATAAATGAAGGAAATTGACTGACTCAAGCAAGAGAAATTGCACCTGGCATGCATGCTTACTAGGAGAACGCTTCACAGAGAGCTGACATCAGTTAAAAATTTGTTTTTTCTTTGACACACTATTTCAGTCTTTTGTCATAGAATGGATGGGACGCAGTGCTTTTGAAAGAAATGCAAATGAGCTATTGATTTGAAAAACTGAGTGCCTTGGAACACCTTGAGTTTGCAACCAAGTAAGGATAAACCTTTTCAAAATGGATGATTGTTTCGCAAGAACGTCTCGCTTCTCATCACAACTCTTATTTTATGCAATGAATGAATGAACAAATGATGCAAATGCGTGGAGAATGACCACTCGAAGAGTGTGGCTTATTCTAAATAATTTTGTTATTTTTAATGCAAGACAAAATATGGAATGCCAATGCGAATGATGCAAGAATGATGCCCCTTTTTTTTTTCAAAATGATTTTTGATTTTGATTTTATTTTTATTTTTTAGAGGCGAGACAAGGTATGAAATGCCAATGCCCCTTTTTCCTTTTGAATGATGAAAGATGCAGGAATGATGTTTTTCTCTAAATGATGATGATTTTTTTTTAGAGGCAAGGCAAGATATAAAATGCCAATGCCCCTTCCTTTTTGAAAGATGCATGTATGGAGGAATGATGTATTTGGACCAAAGTGATGAGGTTAATGAAATGGTGCATGAATGCTACATTTTGAATAAATTTGATGATGATTTTTATTCATGATTATGAATGAGATGCTTTCTTGTTTTCATTTTTTTGTGCAATGAAATGCATGATACTCACAATGATTTTCTTTTGTGTTTTTTAGTTTTGGAACATGATTTTGAAAATTATTTGGAGATGCAAATGATTTATTGGAAAAAAGGTTTTAGAAAAATGTGCTTGACGGGGTATGACCCGTTCCTACGTATCCCCATTGTAATGAGGAATCAAAGCTTACGTAGTTCTACTGTGTCTTTTTTGAAATAATGTTTATGCATGAATGTCTCGTCTTGGATGAACTTGACGAGGATTTTTTTGTATGAAATGCTTATGCTATGCAGATGATAATTGTTTTTGTTTTATCTCTATGTAATGAAAGGGAATGCAATATTGGAATTTTATGCAATGCAAATGATGCAATGATGTAGTGATGCAATGATGCAATGATGCAATGATGCTTTTTTTTGTTGTGTTTTTGCAGAAAGAGGATATTTACAGGTGGTGATTTGAAAATTTTCACCCTATATGCCACCTCATATAGGTATTTATTGAAAAGGGAAAGCATATTTTTTTTTTTTTTTCAAAAATTCTGAAGGAAAAATTGATTGAACTGAATGCAACAATGCAACACACAATTTGGAAAGCCCTTGTGACCTAAAAGGGAAGAAACCTATGATCTAAGGCATTTTAGGGGTAATCTTCTCATGTGGCTCTATTCACACCCTCACAAAGGTCATCAGAGCCACTGTCTCTTTCACGAAATTCCTTGTAAATGCAGCAAACTGCTAGGTACAAGGTATCATGGAAGAGCACAACTCTTGATTGAAACTTTCGCGAGTAGCCAAACGGACAGAGGTCCTGATGGGCTCCCACTACTCGAATCCACTCATCCTATGGTATCCTAACAGACCTGGGTTATGGTCTCTTCCTCTAATCATATAATCTCGGGGTACAAGTGGTGTGTGCGAAGGGCATTTCCTTAAAAACTACCCCACCTGCAAATGAAAATCCAGACAATCCAGACAATAGAAAGCAATAACATGTCGTCTACCCTAGGGTTTAATACCAATTAAATACAACTAATCTAGGGTGCCAACAACAATGCACTACTTACCTCAAGAAAGGGAGCGAAGAAGAGGGAACAGGATAGAATGGGGAAGAGATGCATGAACTTACCTTTGGAGAAAAGGAGCAAAGAAGAAGGGAACATGGGGGTTGGAAGAATGCATGAGCATAAGCAATAAAAGAAAAGGAGTAGAAGAGGAGATAGGGAACAACAACGAAGACAAATGCATATGCCTACAATCAATGAAAAGAAAGAAAGGCAAACAAGGTTTTAATCAAATCAACAATACATTAAACCACACATTTTAATTAGTTAGGCTTGACCCTCGTCTTTTAAAAAGGTCCTCAGCAGAGTCGCCAGCTGTTGCACCCCGAAAAATCCCGGCTTGGATTTCTCGATGTACAACGTGGAAAAATTTTGGAGCCGCCACCAATATTTTAATTTTAAGACCAAAACATTGAAAAAAGGTCTTTTGGACAAGGCGGATGGTCTTTTGAAAACTAGAGATATGGGTTCGGGGGTCAGTTAGGAATGGGGAAGGTATTAGCACCCCATTCCTCCTTTCTACTGAAAGGGAACCTCTAATTAAATTGTGTGGTTTTAATGTTTGATTTGAAGAACACCTAGATTTGCCTATTTTATTCTTATTTGAAGATGGATGGGAAGTTAATGGAAAAACTTATGTAAAGAGGGGGGAACAAGAGAGTTTTTTTTTTTTAGAAAAGAGCTCGACGGGGGTAACGACCCGCTCCTACGTATCTCCCAGTACAATGGAGAACTCAGAGCTACGTAGTTCTGCCTTGGTTTTTGTTTTTTAACTTTTTAGGTGAATTTTCGAAATAGGACGAGTACTAGCGAGTGATTAAACTAGCTAAGGCTATGGGTAATCACCGCTAAGTACTCAAAAGGAGTTGCTACCACTAGTCAAACGAACTAAGGTTCTGGGTGACCGTTGGTAACAACTTGTTTTTATTCTCTTTTTGAAAGCTTTTTTGAAAAGGATTGATTTGTTTGATGACCAAACTAGTAAAGGCTATGGGTGGTCATCGCTTATTGTTCTTTTTGGAGAAAGGACATCGATGTCAATAGCTAGACGAACTACGGTTTTGATTAGCTACTAACAACAGTGGGTTTGAAAACATTTTTTTGTTTGTTTTGAAAATGGAAGTTTAGGGGGATGAAAAGAATTTTTGTTTGTTGCGCTTGACGAGGACGTGACTCGCTCCTACGTATCCCAAACGGGAATCAAAGCGACGTAGTTCTGATGAAATTGTTTTTGAAAGGGTTTGAAAGATTTTTGGAAAAAAGGGTGAAGGCACTATCAATGATTGATTACAAAAGTTCAAGCACATTCACTAATCACGAAATCATACATATGTTGAACATTTAATCAAGACTAAACATGCCAATATGATCAAAATACCCACTTATCAGGGATGCAAGGTAAAGTTCTCAAAGCAAGTGTGTGTGTGGGAAGGAGTGTATTTACCCTAATGACTCTATGCTACAACAGGCATGTAGACTTACGTCTTCATTAGGAGGTCATACAAAGCAAGTGTGTGTGTAGGAAGGAGTGTATTTACCCTAATGACTCTATGCTACAACAGGCATGTAGACTTACGTCTTCATTAGGAGGTCATACACATGGATGGAATGGCATATTGAATCGAGACATTTAAAATGCATCAAAAACAAGCAAGCAATTGATCATAGGCATAGAATGATCTTAATTAAACTAAGGAACACATGAACAATGATTTCTCAATAACATGAGAAAAGGGGAAATTGCATCAAAGCTAAGGTGAGCCTATCCTTTGCATTCATGAATATGTGCCCAAAGTGTTACCAAGTGGCTTCAGTCTCAAGAGGGGGGGTGAATTGAGATTTAAAACTTTTCAGATCTTTCGAAAACGTTTTTCCCCTTTTCAATGACTTAGATCAATTTTCGCGCAGGTTAAGTGGAAGCGGAGGAATTAGAATATAAAGCAGTAAAGCAGTATAACAGTAAAGCAGGAAAGCAGTAAAGCACGCAGAGATTTATCCTGGTTCGGTCACCTCCTAGTGACCTACGTCCAGTCCTCACACCCTTGTGAGATTTTCCACTAACACAACAAGGCTTACAGGTGCCTTGGAAAACCTTTACAGACTCAGGCACTCTCCTCCTAGGATACCCCACCTATGGAGAGCCCTCAAATCTAATATAACAATAACAAGAGATACCCCACCCCTGTTACAATCAGCTGCCCCAGAAAGATACCCCACTTCCTAGTACAAACAGCTACCCTAGAGAGATACCCCACTCCCTAGTACAAATCACAAACAATTAAATAATAACAAATGTAAATACAGAAATACCTCTTAACGTAGGCAGATTACACAATTTGAAGAACGCAACCCCAACTAACTCTTAGCAAAAGATCAGCTCTTGACGGACCGGCGGTGCGAGAAGAACACAAATAAAATATAAGAGTTTTTCAGAAAGAATAGATTATGAGAATGGGTTGGTTAAAGAATGGAGGTGGTGAAGCCTCTATTTATAGATTTTGAAAAACCAGATCTCACGTTGAAAAAGGTTAAAGGAATCGATTCTTTGTTAATTGGAAAGGATCTAGGAATCGATTCATTTGCTTGATCTGATCTAGGAATCGATTCTGATTTGTTTGTAAAAAGGATGGCAATCGATTATTGGCTTACAGGCAAGCTAGGAATCGATTATATAGATTAAAGAAGAAGGTTGAAATCGATTCTTATTTAAATAAGGAAGTAAGGAATCGATTATGTGCTTAACCATTGATTTAGGAAATCGATTTTGAGCTTTTAGAGAAATACTAGGAATCGATTCTTTACCTTTGAAACATTATAGGAATCGATTCTTATCTTTAGGAAAATAGTTGAAAATCGATTTCTTTGCTTTTAATAAAAACAATATGAATTGTTTCTATGCTTTGAAAAAATAGTTTATGAATCGATTTATATACTTTAGTAAAAATAATATGAATCGATTGTATGCTTTCATATTGAGTTAAAAATCGATTTTGATATTTAATAAAAATAGTGTGAATCGATTTTATAGTTTCTCAAAAACCTTTTTATGTTTACGTATGCATGCATGCATTTTGAGAAAGCTTTGGGACGAGAGACTTTGCGAGATGAGCTGACCTTTGTAAGAGCTTACATTTATCCTAAGACTCACCCAAGACCCTAAGGACTACCCTTATTTATAAGGACTACCCTTATATCTTGAAACTTAAATTCTTGAGTTTGATTGTCTTGGATTGACTTTTGAATATATGATACTTTTTATCAGCTTTGCTTTGACACTCTCATTCCTTTGGCCATCAACTTGGCTTTGTCTTTTTCATCATCAAAATTAATCCTGCAATATTAGATAACCTGCAACACAGGTATCCACATTCTCCCCCTTTTTGATGATGACAAAACATTAACTCATCTCAAGGTGGGAGGTTAGTTCAAACAGATAATATATATATGATGCTCCCCCTATCATGATGCTCCCCCTGACTTATTGACTAGATGCATAATATGCAAGTTCTATATATGATATATATATATATATATATATATATATATGCAACCCTATATTTCTGATATATATATATATATATGCAACCCTATATTTCTCTCCCCCTTTTTGTCATGATCAAAGAGGGTCAATATATGATAAAGTTTGCGAATCGAATGTCACAGCTATTTGACAAGGTAAAAAAGGGCATTTCTGATTTGTAAGTGATCATCAAAACTTGAAGAAAAACATATTTGAGACCATGAAGAGAATATTTTATTAAACACAGGTAAAAGCTAATTATGAGTCTCAAAAATTTGTGAAGCAGTTGTTTTAAGCTTTATACATTTCATGCTGCTTAGTTTGAAAGTTGGTGATGGCAGCCAGAATATGGGAGAAAAATTATTTTAGGTAAACAACGATTGTGAGCATGTATTTTTCGAAAAATACCAGTGCTAGCAGTTCATTATAAAATAGATTTCAGGAAAAAATAGCACTTTAACTGCAGAAATTCACAAGTCACAATTTCACTTAACTTCACATTTCTTAAAAAAAATCACTTTGAAAAACATTTAATTGAAACTTCATTTGAATAAGTGAAGAACCAGGTTTTCTTTTGCAATGGATTTTGTGAAAAATATCAACTAGCTGATTTTGACGATTCAACTAACTCAATCACACTATTGCCTTTCTAACCATAACCTCTAAGAAGGTGATGTATAATTTCTATATGATCAGTCCTAGAGGGTTGACCAGAATACTTTGATTCCTGTTATTCTAATCATGTCTTATAGATATTGTTCTTAATGATGCATGAAATTAGTCTCTGTTTCACTAGTCACATATTTGACTTAATAAACTATTTTTAAGCACATTTTCAAAATAGAGGCGAATAAAATTTTAACCAATCTAACCTTTACCGGTGATTCTTCCTCTATTTATCACAAGTCACATGACGGCTTTTTCCGGGGGTGAGTGTTAAGAACTTTATTGCGTCTCCGGTCATGCGCTTCGAGTCTTTGCTGTCAAGGTATCGATCTGCCCCCATACCTTGAAGCATACCTGCAAAGAACTAAAACAAGGTTCTCGGTACCCAAATCTCTTTGGGTCCTTGTGGGTTAGTGTTTGGTATGGTTCCTTTGGGAACCCACACCTTTTTCATATTTTGTTTACCTCTTGCCCTGCAAACAGAAGCTGTATGTCCAGGTTTACCACAATAATAACATGTAATATAAGGTCTAGTGGAAAATTTTGGTTTATAATGAACATGCCTTTCTATGGGTTTGTTTCTAGGGAATCTATGATGCACATTTTGTAAACTAGACAATTTCCCAACAGTCCATTCCAGTTCATGAATTTTCTTTTCAGATTCAACACATTTATCACAAGTATAATTTTCTTTAAAGCATGCAAGGCTATCATTTTCTTTTCTAAGCTCTGACTTTTCTTTAGTTAAAGCAGTAACAGCATTTTCAAGATGAGTGATAACTTTCTTAGATTTATCTAATGCTTTAGCTAGTTTTAAGGATTTATCATGCAGTTCAGTAAATGCTTCATATAATTCATCATAGGCATCTTGTAAAGATTCAGAGTTAGAATATACCTCAGTTTCACTTTCGCTGTCGTGATCGGCCATGAGAGCAACTTGATCTATTTCACTTTCTGAGCTATCTGATGAGTTCCTGTTTTCCCATGCTGTGTAGGCTTTTCTACTCTTTTTTCCTTTGGATCCCTTTTTCTCATCTCTTGGTCGTTTTCTTTGTAATTTTGGGCATTCCAATTTTATGTGTCCGGGTTTCCCACATTCGTAGCAGGTTAAAGGACTTAAGTAGTTTTGTTTGCATGAGACTTCTTTGGTTGGAGAATTTTTTTCTAGAGACCTCCTTATGAACCTTTTGAATTCTCTTACCATTAGGTCTATATTCTCATCCTCTTCATCACTTTCACTTTGCGAGTCATCACTGTCGTCGGATGAACTTGAACTTGAAACTTTGAAAGCTAGGTTTTTCTTTTTCTTGACTTTTCCTTCATTCTCTGCTAGACGAGTGAGCTCTAACTCGTGCTCTAGTAGTTTCCCAAACAGGGTGGCGAGAGTCATACTAGTCAAGTTTCTTGACTCAGTTATTGCAGTCACCTTTGGTTGCCATTCTCTGCTTAGGCATCTTAGTACTTTGTTGATCAAGTCTTCGGGAGGAAATGATTTTCCTAATGAGCCCAGTTTGTTCACTATGTGAGTGAACCTTTTCTGCATCTCTGATATTGTTTCACCTGTATTCATTCTAAACAGTTCGTACTCTCTGATAAGAGTATTTGTTCTTGCCCTTTTCACTTCATTTGTACCCTCATGAGTAACTTGGAGATTATCCCACATTTCTTGGGCAGATTTACAGTTTGAAACTCGAAAAAATTCATCAGCACTCAAAGCAGAAGTAATAATATTTTTAGCGCGTAAATTAAGTTGCACTTTTCTTTTCTCATCATCAGACCATTCATTTCTACTTTTTATTCTAAGAATACCATCTACTATGTGTGTGGGGACGAAAGGTCCTTTTTCCACAGCATCCCAAACATCTAAGTCTACCCCTTCAATAAAAATTCTCATTCTTTCTTTCCAATATGCATAGTCTTCTCCGTTGAATCCCGGAGGACGGAAAAGAGATGCACCCTCTTGCGTATACCAACCTGAAGCCATTTCTCTTGAAGCGGCTAAGCTCTTTATACAAGAGTCTAGCTCTGATACCACTTGTTACCAAGTGGCTTCAGTCTCAAGAGGGGGGGTGAATTGAGATTTAAAACTTTTCAGATCTTTCGAAAACGTTTTTCCCCTTTTCAATGACTTAGATCAATTTTCGCGCAGGTTAAGTGGAAGCGAAGGAATTAGAATATAAAGCAGTAAAGCAGTATAACAGTAAAGCAGGAAAGCAGTAAAGCACGCAGAGATTTATCCTGGTTCGGTCACCTCCTAGTGACCTACGTCCAGTCCTCACACCCTTGTGAGATTTTCCACTAACACAACAAGGCTTACAGGTGCCTTGGAAAACCTTTACAGACTCAGGCACTCTCCTCCTAGGATACCCCACCTATGGAGAGCCCTCAAATCTAATATAACAATAACAAGAGATACCCCACCCCTGTTACAATCAGCTGCCCCAGAAAGATACCCCACTTCCTAGTACAAACAGCTACCCTAGAGAGATACCCCACTCCCTAGTACAAATCACAAACAATTAAATAATAACAAATGTAAATACAGAAATACCTCTTAACGTAGGCAGATTACACAATTTGAAGAACGCAACCCCAACTAACTCTTAGCAAAAGATCAGCTCTTGACGGACCGGCGGTGCGAGAAGAACACAAATAAAATATAAGAGTTTTTCAGAAAGAATAGATTATGAGAATGGGTTGGTTAAAGAATGGAGGTGGTGAAGCCTCTATTTATAGATTTTGAAAAACCAGATCTCACGTTGAAAAAGGTTAAAGGAATCGATTCTTTGTTAATTGGAAAGGATCTAGGAATCGATTCATTTGCTTGATCTGATCTAGGAATCGATTCTGATTTGTTTGTAAAAAGGATGGCAATCGATTATTGGCTTACAGGCAAGCTAGGAATCGATTATATAGATTAAAGAAGAAGGTTGAAATCGATTCTTATTTAAATAAGGAAGTAAGGAATCGATTATGTGCTTAACCATTGATTTAGGAAATCGATTTTGAGCTTTTAGAGAAATACTAGGAATCGATTCTTTACCTTTGAAACATTATAGGAATCGATTCTTATCTTTAGGAAAATAGTTGAAAATCGATTTCTTTGCTTTTAATAAAAACAATATGAATTGTTTCTATGCTTTGAAAAAATAGTTTATGAATCGATTTATATACTTTAGTAAAAATAATATGAATCGATTGTATGCTTTCATATTGAGTTAAAAATCGATTTTGATATTTAATAAAAATAGTGTGAATCGATTTTATAGTTTCTCAAAAACCTTTTTATGTTTACGTATGCATGCATGCATTTTGAGAAAGCTTTGGGACGAGAGACTTTGCGAGATGAGCTGACCTTTGTAAGAGCTTACATTTATCCTAAGACTCACCCAAGACCCTAAGGACTACCCTTATTTATAAGGACTACCCTTATATCTTGAAACTTAAATTCTTGAGTTTGATTGTCTTGGATTGACTTTTGAATATATGATACTTTTTATCAGCTTTGCTTTGACACTCTCATTCCTTTGGCCATCAACTTGGCTTTGTCTTTTTCATCATCAAAATTAATCCTGCAATATTAGATAACCTGCAACACAGGTATCCACACAAAGGTTAGTAACACAATCAAAGAGGAGGGAGCATCAAGGTTTTGGGAAACCCATCCTTTGCAATACCCCATGGACCTTAAACCACAAACCTAACTATCTTTTATTCATTAGGAAGTTAAAAGGGGGAGGTTGAATCATCTGGGACCATCTTCACCACTTAGACAATGATGCACTAGGCATAAGTGGGAATCATGTGGTTCATCATCAACAAGGACACTACAGCTAAATTAAATCACATAGGGCAATTTTGGCATGGATCACAATGATTAAATTTTAACAAATGTAAAGACTGAAATACCTCTGATGAAGACCCTTGCAGGAGATCAGCTCAGACGGACCAACGGCACGAATAGAGCAAAAATGAAGTGTAGAACCGGAAAATGAGATTTGCGAGAGTTGTCTTCTCAGATCCCGTGAAATGTGTCTCTGGAGCAATTCTTCTCTGATCTTGTGAGATGTGTCTGTGCCTTTCTCTGATCTCGTGAAGTCTCCTTTTCAAATGTGATTTGAGGCTGCCTATTTATAGGCGTAGAATTTTTAAAAACATTTATTGCAATGATGAATCGATTGTTTGAGCCTTTGGAAATATGTAGGAATCGATTCTTTATGTTTGGAAATGATAATAATCGATTATATGGCCTATGGAAAAAGGTAGGAATCGATTTTCAGGACATTTGGAGATCCTGAAAATCGATTATGTGGCCTTTGGAAATGTGTAGGAATCGATTCTTTATTTTTGGAAATGATAAGAATCGATTGTATGGCCTATGGGAAAAAGGGAGGAATCGATTCTTGGCTCTTTAAAGTGGCCTGAAAATCGATTTCAAGGCCTATGAAAGGAGAGGGAAATCGATTTTCAGGACATTTATAATAGGTGAAAATCGATTCCATGTTTAGTTAAAGCAATGAGGAATCGATTCATGGCCTATGGAAGAGCTTGAAAATCGATTTCAGGGCCTATGCAATATACTATAAATCGATTCTTGGCCTTTGGAACAAAATAGAAATCAATTCTTGCTTTCCAAAAAAATGCTTTTAGGTCTTTGCCATGCATGCATAAAATATTTTTCAAAGCCCTAATTTCTTAAAAAGTGCATTCTAACCCTAAGAATGATTTCAAAACTTTGGAGCGGTTTCTAGGATCCAAAATGCATAATTTATTTTTGTGTGGAAAATTAGGGTTTGGACCTAAGCCGGACAAAATTGGGGTATGACACCCTGCTGCTGCAATAATATCGATGACCCACACCAGCTGGCCATCATGAGGTCATACTGGAAGGAAGGGTCACTCTGAAACTGCTGCCGGTAAGATGGGACTGCTGGCTGCTGCTGGGGTGGAGATGATGCCTGCGGTGGTACTGCCCCGTCCATCGGCCCCTCGGGTTGCTTCATGATCCATGCTGCTGTAATAGGCTCCCTGGGGTCAATAAGTAGGTCGTCAGGGTACTCAGGGGCAGCATTGCTGCTTTCATAGAGCGTGGATCAAAGAGGCATGCCCTAATCTAGCCCGAGGAATGTGAAACCAGTGGCTTCATCAAACAATTCCACTTCCCCATTAGGATACACTTTCACCAAAGTTTGTGGAGTTGGATTTTTGTGAGATGGGCATTGGGTTGAGAGAGTTGGTTGTTTGTTGAGTGTTTCTTTAAGGTCTGGTTCAGGCTCAATCTCTTTAACACTCTCTTCTTCTTCTGATTCATTTCTTCTTCCCACACTCTCCTTTTCTACCACGTCTTCGCCTAGCAGTGCAGGAGCATCATATGCAAGAGCATTGGTGAGATGATCATACTGCTTTTGGGACTGCTTCTGCACTATTTGATTTCTGCACTATTTGATTAAGAGAGATGATGGTTGAGCATTCTACATTATCCTCTACAGGATACTTCAAAGCATTCATCACATTGAATTTCACCTCTTGGTCATTTACTCTCATGGTTAGTTCTCCCTTCTGCATGTCAATCAGTTCTCTCCCAGTTGCTAAGAATGGTCTTCCAAGGATAATTGACACTTCTTTATCTGCATCAAAATCAAGAATAACAAAATCTGCAGGAAACACAAATTTGTCAACCTTAACTAAAATATCTTCAATAATCCCTTCTGGGTAGGCTATTGATCTGTCTGCAAGTTGAAGTGTTACAGTAGTAGGCCTAGCATTTCCGATTCCTAGTTGTGTAAAGATGGATTTAGGCATCAAGTTGATGCTTGCACCTAAATCACACAATGCACGACCTGTATAGAATTTACCAATTGAAAATGGAATTGTAAAACTACTTGGATCCTTCAATTTTCTTGGTATTTTGTTTTGCAAAATTAAACTACATTCTTTGGACATAACAACTGTTTCAAAATCCCCTAATCTTTTTCTTTTTGAAAGCACATCTTTCATAAATTTAGCATAATTAGGCATTTGTTGAAGTGCTTCTACCAAGGGAACATTGATGTGTAACTGTTTTAAAATTTCAAGAAACTTACTGAATTGCTTCTCCTCATGTACCTTTTTTAATCTTCGAGGATAAGGAGGAGGAGGGTATTCAGGAACTAACCTTGTCATTTGAACTTCTTTAGATGCAGGTGCATCAGGTGCTTCTGCCTCTTGCAAATTTTTCTCTTTTTTATTTTTTTCAGTTTCTACCTTACCTTCACCTTCAATATCATATGGTTCTGCAAGATCCTTCCCATTTCTAAGAGAAATGGCTTTCATCTGTTCCTTACCTGCCCTGTGGGATGTGGTGGCTTCTGTTTGATGATAGTGTACCTGTTGGTCTTTGACACAGAGCTGTTGCTAATTGTCCCACTTGATTCTCCAAATTTTTGGTGGAGGCATTATGAGTTGGAATTTGAACTTTTGTATCACTCATAAATGCTTCTGTCCTATCCATAAATGCATCTGTTTTACCCATAAATGCTTTCAATAAGGCTTCCATGGAGTTGTCCATTTCTGGTGCAGATGGTCTTTGGACGTGTTGAGAAAGGAATCCTAGTGGAGTAGATGGTACAGCTACATTATTACTCCCCCACCAGAAATCTGAGTGATTGTTCCAATCTGGATGGTAGGTATTTGGATAAGGGTTGTTATTTTGGTTGTACCCTACATAATTGACAGAGACAGGGTTGCTAGGACATTCCTCATACAAGTGACCTCCTCCACAATACACACAACTTGTATCACCTAGGGGGGCTTATTCTATGGCTGCAGCAGTGTTTTCTGTTGGTGCAGCTGCACCAGGTGCAGGTGCACTAGTTGAAGTGAAGTTTTTAAACATGTTTGTCAGTGAGGCTAACTGAGCAGATAGGGCTGATACTTCACTAATTTCATGTACCCCTGATGGTCTCTTTTTGGCACTCACCCTCTCACTAGGCCAACTAGAGCTATTTGTTGCAATTCTATCAATCAATTCACATGCTTCATTATAAGACAAGTTTAATAACACTCCCCCAGATGATGCATCAAGCATTATTCTGGTTTGGGGGTTCTAAACCATTATAAAAAGTTTCCATTTGAATAATGACAGGCAGACCATGATGTGGACATTTTCTCAAAAGCTCTTTCCATCTTTCCCATACTTCAAACAATGATTCAAATTCTTTTTGTCTAAAAGATGTAATATCATTTCTCATTCTGACATTTTTGATGGGTGGAAAATATTTTGCTAAAAATTTTTCAGCCATTTCATTCCATGATGAATAGAATCAGGCTCTAATGAATTCAACCAAGATTTAGCCTTATCTTTTAAAGAATATGGAAATAGCTTAAGTTTAAATGCATCTTCACTAACACCAGGAATGATAAAGTTACTACATATTTATAAAAACTGTTTTAAATGCTCATGGGGATCCTCATGGGGAGATCCACCAAACTGACCAATTGTTTGTAGCATTTGGAACATTATAGGTTTGAATTCAAAATGTGTTGTAGAGATTTCAGGCCTAACTATGCTAGTTTGTATGATTTTAGGATCAAACATAGTATAATCTCTCATTGGCCTATCTCTGTCATTTGACATACCTATTGCTCCCATGTTGATGAATTGTTGTGGTGAAGTCATGCTAGAACCTCTGCCTTTGGTTCTTTGTTGTCTTTGCAAGCTCCTAAATCTCCTCTCTATCTCAGGGTCTAACTCAAATTCTGGTGATTTGGCCCTGTGCATAAGCTAGTGCATCCTGTGCACCTGCACTAAGAAATAAACTACCAGAGTAATAAAACACTAATTTATAAATCTAAACAACAAAAATTAATGGCAATCACCGGCAACGGCGCCAAAAACTTAGTGTGTGAAAAGATGTGCAAGTATGCACAGTCACAAATAAGTAGTATAAAAGTTCGAACCCACAGGGATTGGATTAACTCTTGTAGTTTAAAAGTGTATAAATTAGTGTGAACTATACTACTCACAAATTGGGATGGTGGTGATAAGTAAACAGAATGCAAATAAGTAATAAAATGTAGAGGAAATCAGTTGAGATGTCTTCACTAAATAATTCACTTTTGAGAGTTTGTGTGTTTATGTGGTGCAGATGCATTGAGTGCAGCTGCATCAGTATGTGCCTTTCAGCTACTTTCTTCAAAGTTTCGTTACAAGCTTCCTATGTCTAGGCTTGCTAAATAAGTTCACTCTTGCCTTTGAAGTACCCACTGTATCACCCTAAGGACTATGTTATCCTATGTCTAGGACTTAACATGGTTTTAACAAAGTGTTCTTTATTACACAAGTCAACAAAGGCTTCATTAAAACACTCACCCTTATTAGTCTTGATTTCTAGTTATAAACCATGTCTGTGAATATAACTCTATTTATTCTAAGTGATCAACCTTAAAATAAGATGGATGTGGTATAACACAAGAACCAAAATGCATACAACACTTAAAAGCACAATAACTTACTCAAAAGTTTATTATAAAGTTAGAACATCTCAATTAAAAAGGTTTAACTCATAATATGCATTGCAAGGCAAAGATAAATGGAATAAAACATGTTGATATAATGGAAAGTCCAAGAGATATCAATAGGGTAGAGATTACACTGATTGAAGTACTCTTGCATAAGTTTGCCCAGCAGTGCAGATGCACTGATTTCCTGCACCTAACTAAGATGAAGAAGTGAAGGGAGAAGTCGTCAATTCCTTCCTTACCTTCTTGCAAACTAACTACTAACTTAAAACTATAAAAAAAAAAAACACAAGAAAGGAAATGATTATAGACTATAATGGAATATATATGGATGTTGTTTCAAGTGAGAAGTGGAAGCCTTTATATAGCCTTGGAGGTTTCCTTCAAGTGAGGTTTTGCTTGGAGATCAAGTTAACCTAAGGAGGCTTAACCATGGTTACTTTTCAGAACTTTGATGAAGGGGATTGAGTCCAACACTCAACTTCAAAGAGTGGTCCAATCGTGGAAGGCCATGTGTCCTTTAGGAATGACCCTTCAAGATGGTCTTCTATTGTAGGCGCCTCCTTTTGCATGTTGGCATGTGCCTCCATGTGACTTGTGACTAAGCATGATGTCATAGAGGTGTTTATTCATTGGTATGGATTAAGGTGCTTCCAATGTTGGGTAATCTGTCTTTAGTGTAGGATGGTGGAGATGCCCTATTGTAGATGCATTTTGTGCAGATGCACTGTTGTTTTCCTGGTGCAGGTGCATCAACTGCAGATGCACTGAACAAAACACATCCAACATACAAATATATATACAAAATGCTAAGTTATGAATGACATTCATCTTAAAACCATAAATGTTGTTATTTTATTCATACTACTATATTTAGCACATATTACACTTGATTTCAAGCAATTAGTTATGTTTAGATGCATAAATAACTCTATATAAAATAGAGTTATCACTACTCACCACACACTCCCAAACTCTATGAAATGACCAATGGGGCGCATCTTTTTGTCCTGGGATTCAACGGGTACGACACCATGGTACCGAGCCTAGTACAGTATCATGGTGTCGTGGCTTGTGTCTTGGCACACACCCCCTATTTCAGGTTTTTTAACAAGTACGATACTATGATGCCGAAACAATACGGTATCATAGTCCGTATTAACTAAACAACGAATTGATCATTATATTCTGCAATTGCATTTGTATCTTAACTGCTTCAATTTGATTTTGCCACTATCATCATCTTCAACACAGAATCATCAGATCATGTTTTCTCCTTTAAATTTCTTAGCCGCTTTAATTTGATATCTTTCAACTTTATTTTAATTTCTTCTTCTTATTTCATCTTCTGATCATGATATCAACAGACCAGGTCACAGTTGTTCTGTCAGGTGTGGTATTATGTCCTCAAATAGTGTATCTGCATTTCATGTGTGTAGACTATCTAGAACTTGTTCAAGCCTATGAAACGATGATGCAGGTATTGTGAATTGAGTGACTACCCTAGACACCTCAAAGAGAGAAATATTAGTGGGATGTGTGAAAAAGAGAAAACTTGAGATTGCTTACCTCTATATGATCTTATGTTTTCCGATTCAATTGTCTTGCTACTATATTATGTTGGATGATATCTTTTGATGCTTTAAGGATCTAGTGGTATGTGAAGGATGTGAAAGCTGAATAACAAATTGCCACAGCCTGAATTGAATGATTGCTTGAGGACAAGCAAAGATCTAAGTTTGGGTTTGTGTTGACTCATCATCACATGTATAATGTTGTTCAGTTTATAACCAAAATGTCAGGCTATTTGAGTTTATTTCAGCCAATCGTTAAGGGATTTGGCATAGTTTTAGTTTTATGTAGTAGGATTGAATTGTAACCAATTGCATTGGAAGACCTTCAATTTGTTGTGGCGTCTACTAGCGAACCAGACACTTGCCTAGTGACGAAACAGAGAAAAGAAGGGAGGAAAAGGATCGGACAGTCTTCGCGACGCGACCAAGAACGGTCGTGTCGCTACCAAGTTTTTTTTTTGCAAAGGGTCGCGTCGCGACCAGCCTCCGTTGCGAGGCGATGCGTGGCCGAAGGTTACAACATATATCAGTTTTGTGCGTTTTTTATGGTCACTTCGTCTGGGGAGCGAACCTAGGGTTTGGAGCAGCAGCTGGGGGCGAATTTGGGGGCTTTTCTACACCTTGGGAACAAGGGTTTGAAGGTTCTAATGGATCCTTCTATGTGTAATCCTTCTCTATTCTTATCTTCTCCTTCCTTGATGATGTGTAGCTAATTTCTTGTGATTAGGGAGAGATGAATCTCCCCAAACCTATCTTATGAATATTTTGTTATGGTTAATTCAGTTGTTTATTCAGTTTATCACTTGCCTATGCCTCTATGTTTAATGCTTACAATTACATATGATAGTTGTATTGATTTAGGGTTTGTGATCACCATAGGGATATGGGTTTGCATGCTTGATGTTGTGCGAAAAGGTGATGTGCAAGTATACACAATCGCAACAAGTAATATAATGATAAGTAAAGTTCGTTCCCACAGGGATTGAAATTAATCTAAGAAGTTTAAGTGATTAGCAACTTAGTAAAACAAGTATGGTGACAAATAAGAGTGTATAGTTGTAAACATAGTGATTTGAGATAAAATAGTAATGAATTGAAGATATTTAAGAGTGAGTTGGATAGCTCAGCAATTATGTAAATTCCCAAGAGTAGTGTACTATAATATTAGACGCTGCAGCGTTAAGCGCTGTAGCGCTTACAAAATCAACAGACGCTGTAGCGGCATGGTGGCGTGCCTTTCAGTCACTATTGTCAGGGCGATGTTACAAGACTCCTATGTCTAGGCTCTAAATAAGTTTTACCCCTGTATATTAAGATCTTACAGCATGCACCTTATGAACTATTACTCCCCTATGTCTAGGGTTAAGTAGTACTTCCTTTAAATGTCTTTAAAGGGTTTTTCATTCATATCATTCCTTGAGTTCTCTTTGTGAACCATGTCTGTACCCACAAAGCCCCCTTATTTTAGTTGATCATTCCCAAAACAAAGTTGAAAGCATTATGACACAAGCAATGAAACGCAAACATCATAATAATATATAAAAGCTACTCAAGGTTCATTACATACTAAGAACAATCCAACTACAAAGTGATTTAGCTCATGACAAGCTTCATCATCGCAATACAAACAAACAAGCTTATATTACCGTAGGTAGAGAAGAGGAGAATGGTTGCAAAAGATGCACTCCAAGAATCCCAAGTCATATACGTTAGATGAAGTTATGGCTTGAACCAAACCTCTTATGAAATCTAAAAACTATATTACAAATAAAAGCTTCAAGATTGGAATAACAATGGAGGAAAACCAAAATGTCAAGTTAGCTCTTCTCCAAGTTAAAACTCTCTCTTCACGTAGGAATGATGATCATCTTTCTCTTGTGTGTCTCTTCTATTAGATATATCCCTAATAGATAATATCCTAATTAAATAATATCTTAATTAGATAATATCTTGATTATCCATAAAGCTACTTTACAAAAAGTGGTAATGATTAAAATCATTACCAACTATCAAGTGGGAATCAATTGGGAGGCGCCAAGTGTCTTGTTGACTCCACTTGGGCTTCAATGTCATGCTGAGGATAAGAGATAAGGGTGATGACTCAGCGTTTCAGCAAGTGGTTACACAAATATCCCAATGGCCAGCCGCCTCATAACGCTGTAGCGTCTCATTGATGGCATACCGCTGCAGCACTAAGGCAGAACATCAATATATTCACAAAGGCACCTATTATGCCCAATATTTAGGGAATTGACTTATAACCTGCTTTTACACTATTAATCACATATTCACATATTTAAGTACTAAAATTACTTGAGAAGTGAGCTTGATTTAAGTATTAAGAGCATAAATAACCTATATAAAATAGAGTTATCACACCCCCAAAATTAAACCATTGCTTGTCCCCAAGTAATGACACTTGAATAAGATAACTTAACCATATAACTAGCTACAGTCTTTAAATTAAACAGAATTTCAAAAAAATTTATGCATAAGCCAATTTGATCATTTTCACACACCATTGTGGTTCACAATAGAATAAAATCATTACTGCTTAGTTGTGCTTGTGTGACATCAAAGCTTAGCTCAGTTCCTAGCCAGTTTCAGCATTTTTCTAAGGCTTTGGATAGATGGGCCTTCTTTTGGATTAGCCAAAGAATTTTTTCAAAAGAGAGAGTGGATTAGCAAATTCACCTAGGTAATGGGGGGCTTCAAAGCACACCAAATGGCTTGAATTAGGTGTTTCCGATTATTGGTCAGTGCACTAAGTTTTTAATTTGGAGATATCTCAACGCTGTAGCGCTTTTAACGCTGTGGCGCTGGTAATGTATTTGAACAAAAGAGTTACTGCCTTTATTACTGAGCTCCTTATTTGCATTTCTTTTAATTTTTCTTTTCTTTTTTATGCACTTTTGGAACAGCTCAGTATTTTGTTTTTAGGCTTTTTACAACTTTTTCATGACCGTTTATACACTTTTGTTTCTTATTGCACCTGACCAAGCTATCATCTTTACACCTAGCCTTAATATAACCGATGCACCCCCAAACTTAGGCTTAAAAACTACTCTCAATTTTTAATAAAAACTTGACTCTCCATTGGTTAACCAAGACTAACTTTAGCCTTAGATTATCCCTAGCCAACTAGTTCTTTTCTAAGCTTAGAGTTTTGTGCAAAAGTAGCAATAAAACCATTCAATTGTCATTTTATTTGGCTACACAATTTCAGTTTTTTTGTTTACTAAAAACTTTAAAACATGCAGTTACTCATATTTTCTATTTAAACACACAAAACATGGCATACTTTAATTAATTATAATTAATCAACACATAATTGTACTTAACAAAACATCATTTAATGACCATAAGGTCCTACCCCAGACTTTAAAATATAGCAGTGTCCTCACTGCTTGACAAAAAGGGAGAGGCCTTAAACAAAAGCTAATTGACCATACACCACAAAATACAACAATTAGGCTTAAACAACCACTAACACTTGCCTTAGATTGCCCCTGCCTTTAGGCGCTTGCTGGCCCTGGAAGGGGCAATTGGCACTGCCCGACACCTTTCTTCTTTGGTGCTCGTGGCTTTGGCTTTTCCACCGCTGCAGCGCTTGCTGCTTCTTCACCTTTCTCTTGCTCTTCTTCCAACTGAGCTCCTTCTTTCAGTTGCCATTCATTGCTTTCTTTCATATGCAAGTGTTCTTCAGCAGCTTCCTCTTCAATGGTCTTCTCACTATCTTCTTCTGTTAGAATTACCTCAGGAATAGCGTCACCAGACACTGCGGGCATAGCCGCTGCAGCGTCTGCTGTCTGAACACCTTCTTCTGGGTGATCAGCCAGTTTGACTCCTGGGCTTCTTCTTGCCCTTTAGTAGGATTTCTGAATGTTGGTGGCTTTGGCAGATGGGGTTTCAGGCGTTTTTTGTTGGTGATGGGGTTGTTGTTTCTCAGCTTCTTTTTGGGCTTCTTTAGGTGGTGTTTTCTTTGGGGTGGGGGTGGGGATTGATGGGGGAGTGCTTTTGGTGGGTGGTTGTTTTGGTGGGGACTTCTTCTTTTTAGGGCTTGGGCTAGGGGTTTTTTCACTACTGTTTTCCTCTTCCTCAGTGCTCTCAGATTCTTCCCCAGATGTTTCTTCTTCATCGCCCTTCTCCATTTCTTTCATTACTTGCTTTGTTTCTTCCTCATCTTCCTCACTAATTTCCTCCATTCCTTCTGATTCCAGGCTTTCTTCCTCTTCTATTATCACCTTCTTTACCTTTTTGACAGGGCTTTTCTTTGGCCTCTTGACTGGGCTCTTTATTGGTTTCCTTTTCTCAGCCTTACTCTCCTTAGGTTCCACCCTTTTTGATGGCTCTTCATCCATTAGCCATTCAGGGAATTCAAGGGGTGGAACAGAGCTTTTTCCTTTTGAGATCTGGGCATACATTGCCTTCTCCCATTCAAACTTTTCCTTAACAAACTTGCAGAGAGCTTGCTGCTTCAGCGACAGCCGCTGTAGCGCTACGTCTGTAGACACTGTAGCGGCAGGCTTCTGCTTTGCCTTAAAAGCACAAGGGAATGCTCCTTGAGGGGATCTTCTTTCTTCCTTCATTTCAACCTCAACATCAGCACTTAAGCACAAGTCAGTGATCAGGCATGGAAAGTAAAGATTACCTCCCTTTTTGATTGTGCACTTTTCTATTTCTTTTGCAATCAACCTCCCCACATCAATCTTCTCACCAGCCATAATTGCAACTATGACTATTAGCCTTTTTTTTCCACAAAAGTAGTGTGAGAAGTAGGTAGCAGGGAGTGTTTAATGAAGCTGCACCACAAATTAGCTTCCTCACATAGATAAGCCCTCTTGATCTTGTATTCAGAACCAAATTTATCCCATTTGGCCCCTTCAACACAGATGCTCTCTCTGACTTCCTCCATTTCAACATCTCCCCATGTCTGCACCTTGTTTTCCAGGGCTTTTCCATGGTATCCAAGATGGAAAAGATCGTTTATGTCCCTGGTGTTGAAATTGACCGTCTCACCCCTAACCATGGAATAGGTTTGGGGTTTTTCTTCTTTAGGTTCTTCAATCCCTGTGTACAATTCCATAACCAGCGCTGTCACATACTCCTTGCGATGCTTGATGAAATTTTCCCAACCCAACGCTGTTACGAAGGCATCTGAGGCTTTCTCAGTTCTAAACCCCCTTTCTGCTATAAAGTCCATTTTCCAGAATCTTTGAGGGTCTAAAGCATTTTTAGAAGGTTTTGAGACTTCTATTTCCATGTTAGCCCTTTTTCCAGATTTCTTTGTTGCAACCTGCTTTTTAACCATTGCTGTGGTTGGTTTTGAAAATGGTTTAGTGATGGACGGTTAGGGTTTTTGGAAAATGCTTAGTTCTGTGCTGGGAAGAAGAGAGAGAAGGGGTTATGGCTTCCATTGTAACAGTGGAGACGGTTTTGGTTTGCGAGTGGGGCGTTGAAGGCAGTTTTGAAAATAGAAAAGTAAATGCGTGCGTGGGGGAAAGGGAGAAGTGACCGTTGTGAGTGAGTGATGGGAGAGAGAGAGAGAGAGAGAGAGAGAGAGAGAGAGAGAGAGAGAGAGAGAGAGAGAAAGTGGAGTGGGTGAGTTACTCTTTACTGTTGCAGGAGCAGATAGGATAAGGTTCTGACATTGCCACGTCATTACTGAGTTAAGACATTTTATTTTTTTGTTGACTCTGGTCATGTCCTTCAATAACAACCGCTGTAGCGCCTTTGCATAGCTGAACGCTGCAGCGCTAAATTTAATACCTGGAATTTCCTGCAGACAGAAGAACACAACAGAACAGTAAATTAGTTAAACTCCTTGGGGTGCCTCCCAAGAGCGCTTGCTTTTAGGAGTCTGCAGCCAGACTTTCTCTTTTAATTAGAGATCTTTAAACTCAATTGTGGTTTTGTTTCTTACCAAATTTCCATCAAAGTATTGCTTGACCCTTTGACCATTAATTTTAAAGATAGTGTTAGTTGCTGGATCATAGAGGTCTACTGCACTATGGTTATATATTTTCATCAATTTAAATGGGCCAGACCACCTACATTTCAACTTACCAGGAAACAATTTTAATCTGGAGTTGAACAACAACACATCCCCTCCTTCAGTCAGCTCTCTTCTGAGCAATTTCTGGTCATGCCATACTTTAGTTTTTTCTTTGTAGATTGCTGCATTTTCATAGGCAAAGTGCTTAATTTCTTCTAATTCATTCAATTACAGCAACCTAGCACCTCCTGCTTCCTTGTAGTCAAAATTGAGTTTTTTTAATGCCCAATGGGCTTTGTGTTGAAGCTCAATTGGCAAGTGACAGGATTTTCCATAAACTAGCCTATAGGGAGACATCCCTAGAGGTGTTTTAAAAGCAGTCCTGTAGGCCCACAATGCATCATCTAGGTGCATTGACCATTCTTTTCTTGAAGGTCCTACCATTTTCTCCAACATCCTTTTTATTTCTCTGTTTGATAACTAAGTTTGACCACTAGTTTGTGGATGATAAGCAGTGGCTATTTTATGTTTAACTCCATATTTAGCCAAGAGTGTCTCAATTAATTTATTACAGAAATGAGATCCCTCATCACTTATGATGGCTCTAGGAGTTCCAAACCTTGTGAATATATTTTTCAACAAAAATTTGCTCACAGACCTTGCATCATTATTGGGTAGAGCTACAGCTTCTACCCATTTTGAAACATAGTCTACAACTACTAAAATGTACAGGTTTCCATGAGAAGGGGGAAAAGGTCCCATGAAATCCATTCCCCAAACATCAAAGAGTTCAACCTCTAGAATGTTTGTTAAAGGCATTTCATGTTTATTTGAAATGTTCCCAGTTCTTTGGCATCTGTTGTTGCACCCCGAAAAATCCCCCTTTTGGGTTTCTCGATGTACAACGTGGAAAGATTTTGGAGCCGCCACCAATATTTTAATTTTAAGACCAAAACATTGAAAAAAGGTCTTTTGGATAAGGCGGATGGTCTTTGGAAACTAGAGATATAGGTTCGGGGGTCGATTACGTGCGAGGAAGGTGTTAGCACCGCGCACGTCCTTTCTACCGAAAGGGAACCTCTAATTAAATGTGTGGTTTTAACGTTTGATTTGAAAAATACCTAGATTTGCCTATTTATTTCTTGTTTGAAGATGAAAAGGAAAACTTACTGGAAATTTTATTTTTGGTGAGAGAGGGGGAAAAAAAGGGTTTTTAGAAAAAAAGTGCTTGACGGGACATGGCCCGCTCCTACGTATCTCCTGGTGCGATGGAGAATTCAAAGCTACGTAGTTCTTGGTTGTCTTTTTGAAAAGTTTTTGTTTTTTTTATCTTTTTTTCGGTGAGTTTTTGAAATAGGACGAGCATTAGTGAATGATTAAACTAGCAGAGGCTATGATGAATCACTTACTGAATACTCAAAAGAGAGAGTTGTACCGCTAGTCAAACGAACGAAGGTTCTGATGGACTATTGATAACAACTCGTTTTTTATTATCTTTTTTTGAAAGTGATTTTCGAAAGAGGTTGATTCGCACGATGATCAAACTAACAAAGGTTATGATGGATCATCGTTTATTATTTTTAGGAGAAAAGGACATTGTCACTAATAACTAAACGAACAGAGGCTCTGATGAGCTACTAGCAACAATGGGTTTGAAAAATGATTTTTTTGGTTTGTTTTGTGAAAATGACTGGTTTAGGGTGAAAAAGATTTTTATTTGTTGCGCTTGACGAGAACGTGGCTCGCTCCTACGTATCCCAAATGGGAATCAAAGCGACGTAGTTCTAATGAAAAATGTTTTTGAAAGGGTTTGAAAGGGGCAAGTTGAATCACCCGAGACCATCTTCACCACTTAGAACATGATGCACTAGGCATAAGTGGGAATCATATGGTTCGTCATCAACAATGGACGATCATATACAAGAACGAGTAGATAAACACTATAGCCAAGTTAAATCACATGGATCACAATAACTAAAAATGAAAAGACTGAAATACCTCTGATGAAGACAGATATTACAACTCTGAAGAACGCAAACCCCGACTAACCTTTGCAGGAGATCAGCTCGGACGGACCAACGGCGCGAATAGAGCAAAAATGAAGCGTAGAACTGGAAAATGAGATTTGCGAGAGTTGTCTTCTCAGATCTCGTGAAAATGTCTGGAGCAATTCTTCTCTGATCTAGTGAGATGTGTTTGTGTGTGTTTTCTGATTTCGTGAAATCTCCTCCCCCTTAATGTGATTTGAGGCTGCCTATTTATAGGCTTAGGAAAGCGTAGAATTTTTTTTAAAAAACATTTATTGCAAGGATGAATCGATTGTTTGATGAAGTGTAACAAGTGCATAATCGATTCCTTGCCTTTGAAAAGTCACATGAATCGATTCCAAGCTTAGTTAAAATAGTGGGAATCGATTCTTGAGCCTTTGGAAATAATAAAGAATCGATTCTTGGTTCCTTTGAAAACAAGAGGAATCGATTTTCAGGACCTTTTGCATAGGTGAGAATCGATTCTTGCTTTAGTTAACACAATGAGGAATCGATTCATAGCCTAAGGAAGAGCTTGAAAATCGATTTCAAGGCCTATGCAAGAAGAGGGAAATCGATTTTCAGGACATCCTAAATAGGTGAAAATCGATTCTTCACTTAGTTAAAACAATTAGGAATCGATTCATGGCCTATGGAAGAGCCTGAAAATCGATTTCAAGGCCTATGCAATATACTATAAATCGATTCTTGGCCTTTGGAACAAAATAGAAATCAATTCTTGCTTTCCACAAAAATGCTTTTAGGTCTTTGCCATGCTTGCATAAAATATTTTCCAAAGCTTGCCATGCACGCACAACATATCTTTCAAAACCCTAATTTCTTAAAAAGTGCATTCTGACCCTAAAAATGATTTCAAAAACTTTGGAGCGGTTTCTAGGACCCAAAATGCATAGTTTATTTTTGTGTGGAAAATTAAGGTTTGGACCTAAGCCGGACAAAATTGGGGTATGACAGCTGCCCCTCTTTATTTGGATTTTACCAAGAAATATGAATTGCGCGAGACATATTTCGAAGGTAAAATAGAAATAAAGAATTCAGAAATTATACAAATTTTGTCCACTTGGGGAAACCCGAATTTTTCTCTTTTCTTTTTCTATATTTTTTGAATAGATGGGCTTGAGAACAAACGGGGAACGGTTAACACTTGGCGCATTAACCGAGAGAGAAAATGACGGATCACTCGGGATCTGAAGGAGCACTAAGGCTCTGAAGGACCACTCGGGGTCTGAAGGAACACTAAGGCTCTGAAGGTCTAATTCGCAGTCGATGCTTGGCGCATTGATTGGAGTTAAACTGAAGGACCGACGAGGTCTGAAGGGCATGCCTAAGCCTGATGGACCAATGGGTCTGATGGAACGCAAACTAGCAACGGTACTAGTAAAACGGTCTGCTTGGGGGTGGCCTTTTCCGAGCGGCCAGGATGGGTCAAGATCAGATCCGGAACTGATATGTTGACCATGAAGGACGTCCACTGTGTCTTAGGCTGACACAACTAGTCTGAAGGACCACTCGGGGTCTGAAGGACTTACCCGCAGCTCGAATGCGAGGTGAAGTCTGCTTTTGAAGGGACACTTGGGTCCTGAAGGGATGCACGAATCCTGTTGGTTGATTGATTGAAATGTTCAACTAAAGCAGACAGAAAAGTAAAATGGGCACTTGGCGTGCAAACAGAAAAGTAAACGGGCACTTGGCGTGCAAACAGACAAGTAAAATGGGCATTTGGCGTGCAGAAAGCGGTAAATGGGCACTAGGCGTGCAAAAGCAGGAAATAAAGCGGTAAAGAACGCGGTAAAGAAGGAGCACTGAGGGCTCAGGATGAGCGCGGAGGGCTCAGGATGAGCACAGAGGGCTCGGGAGGAGCACAGATGGCTCAGGATGAGCACAGAGGGCTCAGGAGGAGCACAGAGGGCTCAGGAGGAGCGCAGAGGGCTCAGGATGAGCACAAAGGGCTCAGGATGAGCGCAGAGGGCTCAGGGGGAGCACAGAGGGCTCAGGAGGAGCACAGAGGGCTCAAGATGAGCGCAGAGGGCTCAGGGGGAGCACAGAGGGCTCAGGATGAGCGCAGAGGGCTCAGGGGGAGCACAGAGGGCTCAGGATGAGCGCAGAGGGCTCAGGGGGAGCACAGAGGGCTCAGGGGAGCGCAGAGGGCTCAGGATGAGCACAGAGGGCTCAGGATGAGCGCGGAGGGCTCAGGGGGAGCACAGAGGGCTCAGGATGAGCGCAGAGGGCTCAGGGGGAGCACAGAGGGCTCAGGATGAACACAGAGGGCTTAGGGGGGAGCACAGAGGGCTCAGGACGAGCACAGAGGGCTTAGGAGGAGCACAGATGGCTCAGGATGAGCGCAGAGGTCTCAGGGGGGCACAGAGGGCTCAGGATGAGCGCAGAGGGCTCAGGGGGAGCACAGAGGGCTCAGGATGAGCGCAGAGGGCTCAGGGGGAGCACAGAGGGCTCAGGATGAACACAGAGGGCTCAGGATGAGCACAGAGGGCTTAGGATGAGCACAGAGGGTTCACAAATTCCATCGATTGGTTGATTTGAAATGACCGATGCTGCTGTATTAGATTGATGTACCTGCATATGTCAGTTGATGCAAGGAATAGTGCATGGAGTATGAGTGCATGTTATGCAAGTGTATGCAATGCAATGAGATGCTATTCTTGATTCTTTTACTTTGGTTTTCGTCATGTGATGAATGCACAAGATGCGGTTATGCAAATGTAATGCAGATGTATGCTACGTGGATGCATGTGACGCTGATGCATGCAATGCTGGACGCTTTTGATATTCTCTTTTGGCTTTCCTTGATGGTTGCTTTTTTTATTTATGAAGTGCGGGTATGCAAATGCAATGCTTGAGAGTTGTGAAATGTCTTGGTTTATTTGATGGAATGCTAAATTATGGACTTGACATTAGTCTGATTTAAGGACCACAACGAGTCTGGTTTATGGGCCGACAAGCCTGGTTTATGGAGCAATATGTGTCTGCATATTGGTCTGATTTATGGACCCTAAAGGTCTGGTTTAAGGACACAAAGGTCTGGTTTATGGATCACAATGATCTGGTTTAAGGACACAAAGGTCTGGTTTATGGATCACAATGATCTGGTTTAAGGACACAAAGGTCTGGTTTGACCGCATGGAATGCCAGTGTATGCAATGGAAGGCTTCGTTTTGTTTTTTCTATGAGATGCATGATGCAAATGCCATGACTGCTATCTTCTTTTTCTTTCTCTTATGATGAATGCAAATGCCTGAATTTCTCCTTTTCTTTACTTTATTATCATTATTTTCCTGCCTGATAAATGCATGATTTTATGCATGACTGTGTTTGTTTATTGCCTCTTTTTTTTGCTTATTTTTTATTTTTGCTGGTTCAGCCAACCTGCGACACTCATGACACGAGACTGAGGAACCTGTTGGACTTGCGGGGCTCATGGGCCGAGTGCATGTTGGTCTTGACTTTGCTGGTTTGAAGCAATCGTGGATGTAGTTTCTCTCTTGCATGATTGACTGATTTTGAGGATGTGCTTTCTCTCAGGACTCTTAAGAATCTCGTAATGATTTGCAATGCTCTATGATATATGCACATGTTTTACAGTTCAGGACCATCATCATCATAAAACGTTTATTTTGAGCAGAAAAAGCAGAAAATAAAAGAGTGAACAGATACGAGAAATTTGAACTTTATTAATGCGGAAACCGGTCGCACAAGAAGTTACGCCGATTGTTTATTGCATTTGAGAGTTTAAACTATAAAAAGACACGAAAAAAAGGGAGAAACTAAATTCTGACTGTCCGTCTCTGTGGAACAGTGCCAAACATTTATGTCCTTGACCTTGACCACTGATAACTCATATTTATATGAGTTATTTATACTTATTCAAAGTTAAATCATGCAAGCTCTCTAGCAATAGTAGGTGGTCTCTATTAAGTTTCTGTTAGTTTATGGCTTTTTAGTTAGAAAGGGGCTAAGTTACAAATTTTAGGCATTTTGGCGCCAATTGGCGCCTTTGTGAACATTTTGATGCTTCTTGTGTTTGTGCAGTGAGCTGAACGTGGCAACGTCCCTCATCACGTCTGAAGAAGGGCAGCAGAGCAAGAAAGTAATATCTCATTTTGGCGCGCATGTAATGATGGTCAAAGATCTGGAAATGAGGAAGATCTTCTCTCTCCTCTGCGCTGATGCGGCTGACGCACTGTAGCAGTGCGGTGTCACTTCAGATGCAGAGTCAACTCGCAAGCAAGCTTGGAAGGTGGGGAATGACATCAGCAAGCATGTGACCCCTTTGCTCCTCGGCTATAAGAAAGGCATCACTGGGCATCACGAACATCATCATCGACCCATCCATTCATCATCCACCTTCCTCCATTTTCAGAGATAGTTTTTCTAAAAGAAGTTCTGGACACAGACTTCTTCATTTTAAATTTTCTCAAAGTTCCAATTTTTCATCTTCATTCGCAACCATTACTGTGAAGCTCAGACGTTGCAACGTCTCTACAGCGTGCATGAAGGAAGGCCACTTAGGCGTATCTTGTGCGTTTAGTCTCCTTTTCTCTATGTACGGTACTTGGATTTTAACTCCTCTTAATTCTGTAAAGATGCTCAGCATGAGCTAAACATTTGTAGTTGGGTTGTTGTTTTGCATGTAATGAACCTCTAGTTTAATGCTATGAAGTATTGATGTTTATGCGTTTTAAATCTTTGCATGTTAATATTTCCAAACTTGTTTTGAACTTGGCCACTTAAAACAAGTAGATTCATAGGTACAGACATGGTCTATGAAAAGAACTCAAAGATTTATGTGAATGAAAGGTGCACTAAAGACATTTAGGCATTTTTATCTAAGTCTAGACATAGAATGGATAATAGTTCATAGGATATTGCTGTGGGAACTTAAAATACAGGAGTAGGCCTACTTAGAACCTAGACATAGGAATTCTAGTACTTGAAGCTCTGACGTTTTGTGACTGAAAAGCACAGCTCTTTTGCAACAGCGTTCAAACGTTATAACGTCTATACAACATAGCATTTGTACGTATTAACGTGTAAACGTTATAACGTCTGACTAGAGGAGATTTACTTGCATGCAGCAATCCAACTCATACTCTTCCATATTCACAACCACTTCTTGTTTACTTGCTTTATTTATGTTACTAGTCTTAATACCAACTTTTAGTGCCGATTTATTACTTATTTCACTTGTGTTTTAAAGACTTGAACTCTGAAAGTTAATCAATCCTCGTGGGAACGATCTCTTACTTTTATCCACTTTATTACTTGTACGACGTGTATACTTGCACTGATATTGCGATTATAAAGCACACGAACGCAACAACCACTCCCTCATCCAAGCTTGTAGGAGAGTTGTATGCCTTTTTTTACTTTTCATGCCTAAGTTTTTAGACCCTAATTTTTGCCTGAATCGCCCTTTGCGGGTTTTCAATCCACCGGGTCGCTCTGATTTTGCCTAGGCCTCCCTTTGTGGGTTTTCAACCTAGCGAGCTAATTCTTACTTGGCTTGTCTTTCTCTTTTTTTTTTTTATATTTCTTTCAGGCATAATACTTCTTCACTTAATCTGAATTGACTGGATTCCTGAGATCTTCGCCGTCTATGAGTATCGGCGCTCCTCTGGAAAAAGCTTTCTTGACTTCATATGGACCGTCATAAGTGGGTATCAACTTCCCACGGAGTCAGTCTGGATAGGTAGGATCTTTTTGAGTACAAGGTCTCCTTCGCCGAATTCTCGAAGACGGACTTTCCTGCCGAAAGCTGCCTTCATCTTTTGTTGGTACAACTGGCCATGGCGCAGGGCAGCAATTCCTTTCTCTTTAATGAGATTCAGTTGATCTAGACGAGCTTGGACCCCCTTTTGCTTCTTCTAACTTGGCCTCCATGGCTACTCGTGGAGAAGATATCTCAACCTTGATGAGAAGAACTGCTTCTGACCCATACACTAGAGAGAAAAAAAAAAGGGTTGCCCCTGTATGATTTCAATGAATGTGAGTGCGACAAGGGATGAGATAGGTGTAGGATCAATTTCCCCAATTCTAGGAGGGGTGAAGAGCAACAGGATTGCCCCACTTGGCATATTGTAAACAAATGAATTTACTTGTCCTTGAGCTAAAACTTTGAGAAAACAACAGCAATCAATCATTGATCGGAATGGACCTTTCGGGATTGTGGTGTTTCGTGGAGGAGAGATGAGTAGGCTTAATGAGGTATTTGGGGCTAATGGCAGGATGGTTTTTATTCGGTGTTGGCTGTCGATCGATGATTTATGATGGTTAACTGGCTTGATGAGGTATTAGGAAATTTTATTCCTGGCTAAGGGTCTGTGGAGGGCGGGTCATCGCGGTCAAATGAGAGTGTTTGCGGTTTATGAGAGGAGGGGTGCATGGAAATGAGAAAGTGTTTGAAGGTTTATTGAGACGAGGACCTCTTGGGTTTTGTGGTAACATGTAACAACTCACTATTTACATCTCTTTTGTATTTTTCTTTTGGTTTTGGGATTTTCCTTTTGAATGATTCTTCCTTCTTTGACTTCTTCTTTTTCTTGAGCTTGGGTGAACTGATAAAGAACGATGCACTGTTTTTTTTTCGAGGTGGTCCTTGTCTAAGGTGACTTTTGGATTTTTGGCTTTTTCTTGGCTTAAGATGGGTCGGAAAGGATTATGTTTTTCTCTTTGGGATTTTCCTGGCTTACGGTGGGTAGGAGAGGATTTTGTTCTTGGATATGGAATGGTGGTCCAATCTTCATTTCAAATCATGATTGCTTATTTCCTCACAAATTAACTCTGGGACAATAATTCACTTATTTTCATGCACTTGCCCTTCTTCTTTATTTCCCCTTTGAGCTCTAATTTTCTTTTATTGAAGCACCCATCTTGACCTCTTTCTTGTTCTCAGCGGTCCCCAAGTTGATCACTTCAGCGGATTCCCCGTGACGCTGAATAACCCTTTTTCCTTGCTTCATTAACTTTCTGGAGGATTTTCCCGGTCTTTCTCAACGTCCCCCTCTGCCTGATTAATAAGGTGATCAAAGTCAAAATATGGACCGCTCAAAATATGGACCGTTGGCACTGTTATTTTGAGAGACAATTACTGTGGATTTGCTTTTTGCCGAGGCGAAAAAGCAGAATGGACGGTGAGACAAGCAAGCAAAAATAATAAAGAAAAGACACATGTAATGAAAAGGAATCGATTTTTTATTGATTGGAATTCAAAAACAACATTTTTATTGATGATGATGATTTAGAAAATAAAAACATGTGCGCCCCTAACAACCGGTCCTGTGGCCTTGGGCAGAGCCACAGGGTTGCATTACAAATGACTACTTTAAATCAAAGGTCCCAGGAGGATCAACAGTCTTTCAATTCTTTAATTCTTTCACCAGTACTGCAGCGACAAACCAGGTTTGCACCACCCTCTTCTGACTTAGTACCATCATTGATGACAGCAATTTGATCGTGTTGTTCCTCCTCCTCATCCCATCCTGTGGGCTGGATGTCTTCCATTCGGATTTGAGCACTCTCGGGAGCGTCATATCTGACCAAGTAGTCAAACTTTCCACTGGACTCCCCTAGGGTATCCCAACATCTCTCTTTCATAGGCACCGCTATTACGTCCTCATTGATTTCTTTTTCATCTTCAATATCATGGGTCCCTATCTGAACCACGCACCGATCTATCAGGTCTTGCAGGATCACCTTAAAGCTTTCGCAATTCCCCACGCATGCGGAATCAGCACATCCTTCTTCATGGCAACACCCCTTTTTAACCACTCCAGCATGACATAACTCAGAGTAGATAACATCCAACGGGGTCTTAACCTTCTTCACGTCCTTTACCAATTGCCCGACAGAACCTTCTAAAGCATTGATAGCTGGACTTTGATGATCTGGCACTGGATCAGTCGTTGTGCTTGGGCTGTCCTGTTTGAACGAGATCCACCTAGCATCTACTAGGTCTTGCACTACATGCTTGAAGGCTTTACAGTTCTCCACGACATGCCCCACCGCTCCCTCATGGAAGGCACAGGTACTGTTAGGGTTGTATCCTTTGAAATATGGTGGTCGGACGGGTTTCATTGGTCTTGTGGTAATGAGCTTGCTTGTGATGAGGTAGTTAAAGAGATCTGTGTATGGCATGGGGATGGAGTCAAACTGACGCGACTTTCTTCGTTCCCCTATAGCATTGTTGGCGCCAATAGGATTGCAGGGGACTCTTCCTCTTTTTATCTCGACTTCGAGTCTTGCCCCTACTCTGATCACATCTGAGAAGCTTGAAGGTCCCCTTCCGATCAGACGTTTGTAGAAAACAGCTGGGAGGGTATCCATGAACATAGACACTATTTCCTTCTCAGTCAACAGGGGCTTCACTTGTGCAGCTACACTTCTCCACCGCTGGGCATATTCCTCAAAAGACTCACGATCTTTCTTGCTCATAAACTGTAACTGAGACCGGTCTGGAGCTGGGTCCAAGTTATGCTGGTAGTACTTCAGAAATTCTTTAAAGAGATTCTTCCAACTATGAACATCGGAGGATGGCAGCTGCATATACCAGTCTAGAGACGCTCCAGTCAGACTGTTTTGAAAGAAATGGATCAGCACTTTATAATCATGGGCATAAGCTGCCATCTTCCTAACATACATCTTCAGATGGTTAGATGGACACCCAGTGCCGTGATATTGATCAAAGTCAGGTACTTTGAATTTAGGAGGAATGAAAGTAACAACTCCTTCAGGATTTTCAACAGCGATAGCCCCAACAGCGGCCTCACCCCTCTGCAGCATACTCATTTCCTCGGTTATCTGTGCTTCTTCAGCTTTAGTCTTCGGAGCTTGACTCTCCCGATCCAGCTGCTCAGGATTAAGAACCTCTGCAACTAACTCCTCTTGGCTCCGGCGGCCCTTATTCTTAAGATTCCGATTACTAGCCATCAACCTTGATTGCAGACGGGTGGAGTATCGGTGTTGGTGAACCAGCTTACCTTTCATTTCTGTTTGTTTAGATTTTTATTACATAAGAATCAAGATAAATTTATGAATGGATGTATGAATGTATGTACAATGTTTACTTGATGCCGGGAACTACAGGTGCCTTATCTTGTCACAAGCGCATAAACTTTTTGTTTTTGATCTAGGAAGTGAAGTAAACGAGGAATCGAAATAGCAACTCAACCTTCTTCATAACTGGGAAGCGAGAAGTAAGTGAAGCCTTGCTATTCGATTCTATTCTGATGCACCTATGACAAGACGGTACACTATTTGGTGATCCCCAGCAAGCAAAATGCAAATGAGATGTAATATGAATGCAAGTAAATGAATGCGGTCTGATGCAATTATGATATGAATGATGCGTGTGGAAAAAATAAAGGCGATGCATATGGACGGAAGTTCAAAAATTGAGGAGCCACGCTACGTGCCGCCTCACGCGCTGGTTTATTTGATGAAGGGAAATATATTTTTTTGAAAATGAGGACCGTACGTCATTTCATATGGACCGGTATGAGAAAGGCTACAGCGGTAACTCTTTCTTTCTCTTTTTTTTTTTTGAAAATGAAGTGGGCCATATGTCACTTCGTACGGACCTGCAAAAAAGAAGGCTACAATGGCAACCCTTTCCTCTTTCCTCTTTTCTCTTTTTTTTTTTTTTTTTTTTGAAAATTTCTTCTTTTATTCTAGTAAAGACATGCCTAAACCACAATGCAACATGCAATTCGTATGCCCTCGTGTCCTACCAAGGTGGGAATCCTAAGTTCTAGGGCAACTTCAAAGGTTCCTCCCATGTAGCTCTATTCACTCCCTTACAAGGCCACCAGAGCTACAGTCCCTTTCACAAAACTCCCCACAAATGCAGCAAACTGCTAGGTGTGAGGCATCATGAAAGAGCACAACTCTGGTTGAAACTTTCGCAAGTAGCCAAACGGACAAAGGTCCTGATGGGCTCTCACTACTCGAATCCACTCTCCTAAGTTTTTGCAGACCTGGGTTATGGTCCCACTCAAAACACATAGTCACAGGGTATAAGTGTAGTGTGTGTCAAGGGCGTTTTCCCTAGCACTACCCCACCTGAAATGAAAACCAGAGCAGTCCAGACAACAACAAGAAATAACAAGTTATCTACCCTAGGGTTCCATACCTGGAATATCTATAAACAAGGATATTGCTTACCTTAGGAAGAGGAGCCAAGAAGAGGGGATCATGGGGATTGGAAGAATGCATGGGCATAAGCGATAAAATAAAGGGAATAAAGGATGAGACAGGGAACAACATAGAAGAAGACAAATGCATACGCCTACAACCAATGATAAGAAAGAAAGGCAAACAAGGTATTAATCGAATCAACAATACATTAAACCACGCATTTTAATTAGTTAGGCTTGACCCTCGTCTTTTAAAAAGTGTCCCCAGTGGAGTCGCCAGCTGTTGCACCCCGAAAAATCCCCCTTTTGGGTTTCTCGATGTACAACGTGGAAAGATTTTGGAGCCGCCACCAATATTTTAATTTTAAGACCAAAACATTGAAAAAAGGTCTTTTGGATAAGGCGGATGGTCTTTGGAAACTAGAGATATAGGTTCGGGGGTCGATTACGTGCGAGGAAGGTGTTAGCACCGCGCACGTCCTTTCTACCGAAAGGGAACCTCTAATTAAATGTGTGGTTTTAACGTTTGATTTGAAAAATACCTAGATTTGCCTATTTATTTCTTGTTTGAAGATGAATGGGAAAACTTACTGGAAATTTTATTTTTGGTGAGAGAGGGGGAAAAAAAAGGGTTTTTAGAAAAAAAGTGCTTGACGGGACATGGCCCGCTCCTACGTATCTCCTGGTGCGATGGAGAATTCAAAGCTACGTAGTTCTTGGTTGTCTTTTTGAAAAGTTTTTGTTTTTTTTATCTTTTTTTCGGTGAGTTTTTGAAATAGGACGAGCATTAGTGAATGATTAAACTAGCAGAGGCTATGATGAATCACTTACTGAATACTCAAAAGAGAGAGTTGTACCGCTAGTCAAACGAACGAAGGTTCTGATGGACTATTGATAACAACTCGTTTTTTATTATCTTTTTTTGAAAGTGATTTTCGAAAGAGGTTGATTCGCACGATGATCAAACTAACAAAGGTTATGATGGATCATCGTTTATTATTTTTAGGAGAAAAGGACATTGTCACTAATAACTAAACGAACAGAGGCTCTGATGAGCTACTAGCAACAATGGGTTAGAAAAATGATTTTTTGGTTTGTTTTGTGAAAATGATTGGTTTAGGGTGAAAAAGATTTTTATTTGTTGCGCTTGACGAGAACGTGGCTCGCTCCTACGTATCCCAAATGGGAATCAAAGCGACGTAGTTCTAATGAAAAATGTTTTTGAAAGGGTTTGAAAGGGGCAAGTTGAATCACCCGAGACCATCTTCACCACTTAGAACATGATGCACTAGGCATAAGTGGGAATCATATGGTTCGTCATCAACAATGGACGATCATATACAAGAACGAGTAGATAAACACTATAGCCAAGTTAAATCACATGGATCACAATAACTAAAAATGAAAAGACTGAAATACCTCTGATGAAGACAGATATTACAACTCTGAAGAACGCAAACCCCGACTAACCTTTGCAGGAGATCAGCTCGGACGGACCAACGGCGCGAATAGAGCAAAAATGAAGCGTAGAACTGGAAAATGAGATTTGCGAGAGTTGTCTTCTCAGATCTCGTGAAAATGTCTGGAGCAATTCTTCTCTGATCTAGTGAGATGTGTTTGTGTGTGTTTTCTGATTTCGTGAAATCTCCTCCCCCTTAATGTGATTTGAGGCTGCCTATTTATAGGCTTAGGAAAGCGTAGAATTTTTTTTAAAAAACATTTATTGCAAGGATGAATCGATTGTTTGATGAAGTGTAACAAGTGCATAATCGATTCCTTGCCTTTGAAAAGTCACATGAATCGATTCCAAGCTTAGTTAAAATAGTGGGAATCGATTCTTGAGCCTTTGGAAATAATAAAGAATCGATTCTTGGTTCCTTTGAAAACAAGAGGAATCGATTTTCAGGACCTTTTGCATAGGTGAGAATCGATTCTTGCTTTAGTTAACACAATGAGGAATCGATTCATAGCCTAAGGAAGAGCTTGAAAATCGATTTCAAGGCCTATGCAAGAAGAGGGAAATCGATTTTCAGGACATCCTAAATAGGTGAAAATCGATTCTTCACTTAGTTAAAACAATTAGGAATCGATTCATGGCCTATGGAAGAGCCTGAAAATCGATTTCAAGGCCTATGCAATATACTATAAATCGATTCTTGGCCTTTGGAACAAAATAGAAATCAATTCTTGCTTTCCACAAAAATGCTTTTAGGTCTTTGCCATGCTTGCATAAAATATTTTCCAAAGCTTGCCATGCACGCACAACATATCTTTCAAAACCCTAATTTCTTAAAAAGTGCATTCTGACCCTAAAAATGATTTCAAAAACTTTGGAGCGGTTTCTAGGACCCAAAATGCATAGTTTATTTTTGTGTGGAAAATTAAGGTTTGGACCTAAGCCGGACAAAATTGGGGTATGACATCTGTCACATTTTTTCACAAAGTCCTGAGCATTTTTAAAAAGTGAGGGCCAATAATAGCCAGATTGTAATACCTTAGCAGCAGTTCTAATACCACCAAAATGCCCACCACATGGTGAAGCATGGCAGTGCTCTAGTACTTAGTCTTGTTCTTCCTCTACTAGGCATCTCCTCATTAACTGGTCTTGACACTTTTTGTACAGAAAATTTTCATCTCAATAGTATTGTCTTGTTGTGTGGAAGAACCTTCTCTTTTGCTGATAAGTCATCTCAGCAGGTACCACCTTGCTAACCAGAAAATTTACTATGTCAGCATACCAAGGTGTTGCAGGTTCAGGCGCTATAGCGTCTAGTGTTTTTACACTACCGCTACATCGGTTGATGATTTAGCAGTTATTGCCAATAGCTGCCCATCTGGAAAGTATTCTTTGATCTTTCCTTCTGATGTACCTGCATTTTCTCTTTCTATTCTAGATAGATGATCAGCAACTTGGTTCTCCACTCCATTTTTATCTCTAATTTCTAAATCAAACTCTTGGAGTAGAGGAACCCACCTTATTAGCCTTGGTTTTGCATCTTTTTTTGTGATCAAGTACTTGATGGCAGAATGGTTAGTGAAAACAATTACTTTTGTACCTATCAAGTACGATCTAAACTTGTCAAATGCAAAGACAACTGCCAATAATTCCTTTTCAGTGACCGTGTAATTCAGTTGAGCCTCTACAAGTGTTCTACTAGCATAATAAATTGAATGGAAAATTTTATCATACCTTTGCCCAAGCACAGCTCCAATGGCAAAGTCACTAGCATCACAGATAAGCTCAGAAGGCTTACTCCAGTCAGAAGCTATAATAACTAGTGCTGTTATTAGAGCTTTCTTCAGTTTCTGGAAGGCTTGCATGCATTGTTCATCAAATACGAAAGGGACATCATGTTGTAACAGTTGACACAGAGGTTTGGAGATTTTTGAAAAATCTTTTATGAACCTCCTATAGAATCCAGCATGCCCTAAAAAGCTTCTTATGCCCTTAATGTTTGTTGGAGGAGGTAGCTTCTCAATGACATTTATTTTTGCCTTGTCCACTTCCAGCCCTTTTTTGGATATTCTGTGACCCAAAACTATACCTTCTTGTACCATAAAATGGCATTTCTCCCAATTCAGCACAAGGTTAGTTTCTTCACACCTAATCAGGATTTCTTCCAAGTTGGACAGGCATAGATGGAATGTTTCTTCAAACACAGAGAAGTCATCCATGAAAACTTCCATGGATCTTTCAATGTAGTCAGAAAAAATTGCCATCATACACCTTTGGAAAGTGGCAGGTGCATTACACAGGCCAAATGGCATCCTTCTAAAGGCAAAGGTACCATATGGACAAGTGAATGTAGTTTTCTGCTGATCCTCAGGTATTATTGCAATCTGGTTATAACCTGAATAACCATCAAGAAAGCAATACAATTCTTTACCTGCTAGCCTATCCAGCATCTGGTCAATGAAAGGCAATGGGAAATGATCCTTCCTTGTGGCTTTATTCAACCTCCTGTAATCCATGCAGATCCTCCATCCTGTCATAGTTCTGGTTGGAAGCAGCTCATTCATCTCATTAGTAATTACTGTTACCCCTCCTTTCTTTGGCACACACTGCACAGGACTAACCCATGCACTGTCTGATATGAGGTACACAATACCTGCATCCAACCATTTGATGATTTCTTTCTTCACCACTTCCTTCATAATAGGGTTCAGCCTCCTCTGCCCTTCAATACAGTTTTTAGAATCTTCTTCTAACACTATCTTGTGCATACAGATGGTGGGGTTGATACCTTTAATATCTACCATTTGCCACCCAATAGCCTTTTTATGCCGCTGTAGCGCCTGAATCAGATCCTGCTCTTGCTGTTCAGAAAGATCAGAAGCTATTATAACTGGCAAAGTGCTATTGTCCCCCAGATATGCATATTTGAGGTGTGAATGTAACTCCTTCAGTTCTAGAGTTGGTGGCTGTTCAGTGGAGGGCAGATTCTTCCTTATATCAGAATTCTCTTGCTCCAGAGATTCATACTTTCTGGCCCAAATTTCTTTAACTATCAGTTCCTCCTTTTCTGCAGCTTCTGTATCAGATCCTGCATCTTCAGTGTTGTCTAGTAATTGCCTCAGATGATTTGTGCTTTTCTGGAAATGATTCTGAACCACTTGGTCAAGAACAAAAACAAAGGAGCACTCTTCAATGTTGGGGTCTGGAAATTTCATAGCTTTGAGGATATTGAATTTGACTTCTTGGTCATTGACCCTCATGATCAATTCTCCTCTCTGCCCATCTATTAGAGTTCTTCCAGTAGCCAAGAATGGCCTTCCCAATATGATAGGTACTTTTTTATCTGCATCAAAATCCAAAATTACAAAATCAACAGGAAATACAAATTTGTCTACCTTTATTATAACATCTTCTAAGATTCCTTCTGGATAAGCAAGGGTTCTATCAGCTAGCTGTAGTGTAAGTGAGGTAGGTCTGGCAGTCCCCACTCCTAGCTGTGTGTATATGGACTCGGGCATGAGATTTATGCTGGCTCCCAAATCACATAGAGCACGACCAGAGTAAAAATTTCCAATTGAGCTTGGTATAGTAAAACTGCCAGGATCCTTTGATTTGGGTGGGAGCCGGTTCTGCATCAACATGCTGCACTCCCCAGTCATTGCTACTGTCTCAAATTCCCCAAGTCTTCTCCTCTTAGGTAGCACATCCTTCATAAACTTTGCATAGTTGGGCATTTGTTGGAGAGCCTCCACCAAAGGGACATTAATATGCAACTGTTTAAGGACTTCTAGGAATTTGTTGAACTGTTTGTCTTCATGAGCCTTTCGAAGTCTTTGAGGGTATGGAGGGTCAGGATATGTTGGAATAATTCTGGGTGGTGGTGGTATCTTTTCAGCAACAGGCGCCGCAGCGTTAGGTTTAGACGCTGTAGCGTCTGTTGCAGGTTCTTTTTGTTTTTCAGAGTTTTTGTTTTTTTCAGCAGCTGAAACAGCTGATGGTCCTGTCAAATCTTTCCCACTCCTTAAAGATATAGCTTTTACATGCTCCTTCCTTGTAGTATTTGAAGTTGAGGTTTCTGTAGTGGATGGTAATGATCCACTAGCTCTTTGGGTAAGGACATTAGCTATCTGCCCCATCTGAACCTCCAGATTCTTAATGGAAGCTTCATGAGTTTTCATAGTTGTCTTACAATCACTCATGAAGCTTTTCAATAAACCTTCCATGGAATTATCTAGAGCAGGGGCATTCTGCCTTTGGTAGTTCTGAGTAGGGAATCCTGGTGGATTTGCTGGAGCACTATAATTGGGTGTTGTAGCGTTGTTGGCTCCCCATCTGAAATTGGGGTGATTCTTCCAACCAAGATTATATGTATTTGAATAAGGATTATTATTCTTGTTGAAACCCACAAAGTTCACAGAGACAGGATTACCAGGACATTCTTCATACACATGCTCTCCTCCACAATATACACAACTTACTGACCCTGGAGAGGCTTGCTCAATAACGGCCAAAGCTTTTTCTGTTGGGGCTGTAGCGGCAACCGCTGTAGCGTTTGAAGTGCTCATAGCTTTTATCATGTTGGTCAAAGAGGCAACCTGGGCAGAAAGAGCAGAAACTTCACTGATCTCATGCAATCCAGCTACCTTATTTTGTGGAGCTAACCTTTCTGTATGCCATTGATAACTGTTTGTTGCAATATCATCTATTAGATCACATGCATCATTGTAGGAGGTTTTCAGTAACACACCCCCTGAAGAAGCATCTAACATTTGTCTGGTTGTTGGGTCTAGTCCATTGTAGAAGGTCTCCATTTGGATAATCACAGGTATACCATGATGAGGGCACTTTCTTAACAACTTAGTAATAACGGCGCCAAAAACTTGTTGTGCGAAAAGGTGATGTGCAAGTATACACAATCGCAACAAGTAATATAATGATAAGTAAAGTTCGTTCCCACAGGGATTGGAATTAATCTAAGAAGTTTAAGTGATTAGCAACTTAGTAAAACAAGTATGGTGACAAATAAGAGTGTATAGTTGTAAACATAGTGATTTAAGATAAAATAGTAATGAATTGAAGATATTTAAGAGTGAGTTGGATAGCTCAGCAGTTATGTAAATTCTCAAGAGTAGTGTACTATAATATTAGACGCTGTAGCGTTAAGCGCGATAGCGCTTACAGAATCAACAGACGCTGTAGCGGCATGGTGGCGTGCCTTTCAGTCACTATTGTCAGGGCGATGTTACAAGACTCCTATGTCTAGGCTCTAAATAAGTTTTACCCCTGTATATTAAGATCTTACAGCATGCACCTTATGAACTATTACTCCCCTATGTCTAGGGTTAAGTAGTACTTCCTTTAAATGTCTTTAAAGGGTTTTTCATTCATATCATTCCTTGAGTTCTCTTTGTGAACCATGTCTGTACCCACAAAGCCCCCTTATTTTAGTTGATCATTCCCAAAACAAAGTTGAAAGCATTATGACATAAGGAATGAAACGCAAACATCATAATATTATATAAAAGCTACTCAAGATTCATTACATACTAAGAACAATCCAACTACAAAGTGATTTAGCTCATGACAAGCTTCATCATCGCAATACAAACAAACAAGCTTATATTACCGTAGGTAGAGAAGAGGAGAATGGTTGCAAAAGATGCACTCCAAGAATCCCAAGTCATATACGTTAGATGAAGTTATGGCTTGAACAAAACCTCTTATGAAATCTAAAAACTATATTACTAATAAAAGCTTCAAGATTGGAATAACAATGGAGGAAAACCAAAATGTCAAGTTAGCTCTTCTCCAAGTTAAAACTCTCTCTTCACGTAGGAATGATGATCATCTTTCTCTTGTGTGTCCCTTCTATTAGATATATCCCTAATAGATAATATCCTAATTAAATAATATCTTAATTAGATAATATCTTGATTATCCATAAAGCTACTTTACAAAAAGTGGTAATGTTTAAAATCATTACCAACTATCAAGTGGGAATCAATTGGGAGGCGCCAAGTGTCTTGTTGACTCCACTTGGGCTTCAATGTCATGCTGATGATAAGAGATAAGGGTGATGACTTAGCGTTTCAGCAAGTGGTTACACAAATATCCCAATGGCCAGCCGCCTCATAACGCTGTAGCGTCTCACTGATGGCATACCGCTGCAGCACTAAGGCAGAACATCAATATATTCACAAAGGCACCTATTATGCCCAATATTTAGGGAATTGACTTATAACCTGCTTTTACACTATTAATCACATATAGTTAAGTACTAAAATTACTTGAGAAGTGAGCTTGATTTAAGTATTAAGAGCATAAATAACCTATATAAAATAGAGTTATCACTTGATATGGGGTTTTAGGTCACATACTTGATGATCATAGGAATATGGAATTGAGTTTGTGAATTCATTAGTTTTAGGATTTAATGCTTTGCCTATTGTTGAATCACTTAAGGAATTAGGGTTTCACAATTGGGTAAAAGGGGTTTTGAGGCAAGGGATTGTCCTTAACCTAAATTAGTGAATTGAATCTGGTATATTGGATAAATAACTTGAAATTAACTGAAGGTTCATGTGATAGGATAGGGGAGAGGATTCAATCCCTAATCGCTTTTCTTTGCTTGTTAAACAAACGTTTTATTTCGCGGTTACAAAAATTCCAATTTTATTCCAACTGTCACGTCTAATGATAAACTCCAATTTAGTGCATTTTTTGGAGATACTTTTGGGTCATTTTTAGAGCAATTGTTAGTAATAATATATACTATTGACTTAATTTGCTCTTTATTCTGCAGAAAAGAAGAAAATAAGAAAAAGAATAAGAATCCAAATTAAAGCCACTTAAAAGTTATATATAAATATATATATATATTATTGAGAGATTTATTGGATTGGAGTTGGGCCAAGAGAGAAGGAAGGCCCAAGTAATGACAATCCACATGATGCTTGGAGAGAAAGAAAAGGTGAATTGGCAACATATAGAGAAACAGTAGCCGCGTGAGAAAGGGGGTGGATAATTAAATTAAAAAAAGAACAGTAGCCGAAGGAAGGGAGGGACGGTACATTCACAAAGGAGAAACCACACACAGCAACAGTACCGCCGGCAACGCATAGGAGAGGTTTTGGATACCCGTTATCGACACCGTGAGAGAGCTCTGGAGCAGAAAAAGGAGACTAAATTTTCAGGATCAGAAATTTCTCTATTCCGGGTTATTTTTATCTCTGTAATTTATGACTCCTAATTTTATTTTATTGTTCTCAAACACTATGGATAGCTAAATCCTCTTCTAGAGTCTTAGGTGGATCTTGAATGTTTAGAGACCTTTTTATGTCCTAATTTCTGGTTTGAATTCCTGTTTTTATTTTAATTAATATTGTCCTATTGTTTTTATCACATGATTAGGATTAGCTACCCTTTGCATGTTTATAATCAATTAGTTGATCAGCGACCGTACTGCAATTAGTTGGTGGACCTATAGGATAATTGGGGCTATAATTAGGGCATGACCAAACCATAATTTAGTCTTCCAATCATTCAAACTTTTTGCTCTTTATGCTTTTCCTGAATTTAAATTCTTGCATGACCAAACGAGGGTTAATTTAGGAAAAAGAATATTAATCGCGAATGACCAAACGGATTAATAGTTTTAGTAAAGGGATTGGTAATTAAGTAAAATAAGGGAATTCAGGTAGGAATTAGACATAGGGGAATCGAAGCTTGCAAGTGAAACCGTGACCCTAGACCTCTCTCCATCGATTAAATTTAGTATTTTAATTATTGTTATTTATTTCTTTTTTATTTAGTTTCTACAATCATCAAAATATTGGTTCGTCTAAACGTTAAATAATCTCGACTAGTTTGGTACTTGTTAATTAATCCTTGTGGAGACGATAATCTTTTATACTACTTCTGCGAAAGAGTACACTTGCTCTAAGTGTGTTTTTAACGCAGCAAGTTTTTGGCGCCGTTGCCGGGGATTAATTTAGCAATATTAAACGAAAAAGATTTTTATTGCTTTAGACATTTTTTATGCACTAGTTTTATTTTAATTTTTTTTATCTTATTGAAAAAAAAATACAAAAAAAAGGCTGCTAATACTTTCCCAAGAGACCGCTGCAGTTCACCTTTTTTGCAGATAAAAGTTTAAATCATGGTTAAGACAATTGGAGATTATATTAGAGATGCAGAGGCACAAATGAATTTAGAGAAGTCATATTGGTATATGTCTCAATGTCAGATGCAAATTTCTCCTCCTCCTTATGAACCTTATTCAGACTATTGGGATGACTATGAGCCACCTCCTTATTCCTCCCACTGGGATAATTATGAGTCACTACAAGTGCAAAGGCAAGAGGAGGAAAAGTCGGATGTCAATGAGGTCTTGGCCAAATTTATGCAGCAGACACTTGAAAATTTTGAAAGCCTGAATGGTCAAATCTCAAGTCTCATTGCTTTGTTATCTCAAGAGGCCCAAGAAACTCTTTCACAAACTAAGTCGACCCAAAATAAAGAAGCTGAGCAATACAAAAAAAGTATTCCTACGAGAGATGAAGTTGTCTCCAGGGAATATAATTTGGATGAAGAAGCTCTCAAGAAAGATGAGGAGACTCCTACTGAAGGGAGTCAAATCAAAATAGTAACTCCTACTGAAGGGAGTCAAATCAAAATAGTAGCTCCTACTGAAGGGAGTCATATTGAAACAAAAGATCCTATTAATGAGAGCGGTTGTGAGGAGAATGAGAAAGATCCATTGGTTCTTGATTTGAAGAAAGAGGAGAAAGCCCAAATTTTTGGGCAAATTGTTTTAACCATTGGTGATGCTGTGATTGAGGTTCACCGGGGAAAGGTAACTTTAAGGAGTGGTAAAGAAGATGATGTTATTAAAGCTTTAAACTCCAATGAAAATTTCTCTTCTTTAACTTCTCCTTATTTTGATGATGTGGTTGAAACTAACATTTTTAGTGAATTAAAGATGCAGGACCTTTTGGAAAAAAGTCTAATTTTGCAGGATCCTAGCATAATGGTGGATGGAGATAAAATAAAAATTTCACCATCCTTTGAAGTTCATCCACCACGTGGAAAAAGAAAGAATAATGTGAACCACATTGTTAGAAAGCTAAGAAGGTGTACAGCGTTAGATATAAAATTTGCTCTTGGAGAGCCCTCTGATTGAGCACCAACTATCGTCAGGCTCATGACTTTAAACAAGCGCTTCGCAGGAGGCAACCTGTGTTTTCTTTTCATTTATTTTTATTTTTTACTTTTAATTTGTTTCATTTTATTTTCAGTTATTTTTATTTTATTTTATTTTATTTTATTTTATTTTGTTTCATTTTGTTTTTAGGAATAAGCTCGGACTACAAGCTCTCTCAGGGAAGTCACTATTACTCTCTCTCTCATTTATTTCTCTTAGTTTCTATTTGATCATTTTGCATTGAGGACCATGCTTCGTGCTAGTGTTGGGGAGGAGAGTTATTTTGTCACTTGATCTTTATTAATGCACATACCCACCGTATATCTTGATAGCATTTTTTCTGGCTTATTTTAGCGACTTATGCTTCAAGTTGAAAAAAAATAGAGATTTTGCCTTTAGGGGATCCCATAATTAATTTACTTGACAGACTTGTGCTTAATTGTAACTGTGAGGTTGTCCTTAGTAAGCTGATAATTAGCATTGTGCCTGTTGAGTACTTTTTGTGAACTAGCTTCTAAATGTGAGATCTGAGCCTTCATAAGGGGGTTGATACTAAATCATATATTTTTACTCCTTCTCTTTGTATGCGTGTGTTTCCCAATTTGCTACATTCTAGAATTTGTCTTTTGACCATTTCAAGGCGAAAATTGATTTGCATCATGTAAAAAGATTTGGGGAATTTAGGTATTTTTCTGGCCTCAGAGTTGTTTGTTGAATTTATCCATTAGTTGCCCCCTTTGAGCCTATTTGTTATATTTTTTCTTTGGTACCCAGATATATTTTTAATTATTTATAGTGGTAACCATTTGAAATTAAATTTGGAGCAACTATTGAAAGTTGCAATTTTGTCCTGTATTTTAATTGTCTATCTCATCAGGACATAAAAACAAAATAAGAGTGTCTCATATGGTTACAAGTTCCTTTTCCTCCTAAAAAAAAATGAAAAAAAAAAGGAAAGCAAGAAGGAGGAAAAGGCAAAAAAAAAAACAACAAAAGAGTCTACTCAAGAGAAAGAGCAAATCAAAAAGAGTCGACTCAATAGAAAAAGATTGAAGAATGGAAGTGGCATTAATGTGGAGTTTGGACAAAAATTGTAAAATAGATAGGAGCTTCATATTTGGTTTCAAAGGTTACTATTTATTTCTTTTTTTTTTAGCCATTTGATTATCCCTTTCTTCTTATTTCCTACCCTGCTCGACTAAACCCTGGCCCCATTACAACCCATAACACCCCATCTTTTGCATGCATGTGAACTATTTAGTGGAGATTTGGTCAAATTACAAACATATGGTAATGTGCATTTTGTTGAAACTTGAGTGTATATTTTCACTAGCCCCTAAACACTTAGAGAGATTGTGAGCGAGTGCCTTTGTTCACAGAAATGTGTTCTTCAGGGACATGAGCCTCTAATTGGGCAACCTTTTGACACCTCATTTGTGCTATACTGTCTATTGTCTGTCATTGTGCTTTAATTTTGGATCTCTTATTTGGCTGTCTCTGTTACTTTTTTGAAAAATTTATTGAGCCAGAAAATTTGCTTGAGGACAAGCAAAAGTTAAGTGTGGGGGAGTTGATAAACTCCAATTTAGTGCATTTTTTAGAGATACTTTTGGGTCATTTTTAGAGCAATTGTTAGTAATAATATATACTACTGACTTAATTTGCTCTTTATTCTGCAGAAAAGAAGAAAATAAGAAAAAGAATAAGAATCCAAACTAAAGCCACTTAAAAGTTATATATAAATATAAATATATATATATATATATATATATATATATTATATATATATATATATATATTATTGAGAGATTTATTGGATTGGAGTTGGGCCAAGAGAGAAGGAAGGCCCAAGTAATGATAATCCACATGATGCTTGGAGAGAAAGAAAAGGTGAATTGGCAACATATAGAGAAACAGTAGCCGCGTGAGAAAGGGGGTGGATAATTAAATTAAAAAAAGAACAGTAGCCGAAGGAAGGGAGGGACGGTACATTCACAAAGGAGAAACCACGCACAGCAACAGTACCGCCGGCAACGCATAGGAGAGGTTTTGGATACCCGTTATCGACACCGTGAGAGAGCTCTGGAGCAGAAAAAGGAGACTAAATTTTCAGGATCAGAAATTTTTCTATTCCGGGTTATTTTTATCTCTGTAATTTATGACTCCTAATTTTATTTTATTGTTCTCAAACACTATGGATAGCTAAATCCTCTTCTAGGGTCTTAGGTGGATCTTGAATGTTTAGAGACCTTTTTATGTCCTAATTTCTGGTTTGAATTCCTGTTTTTATTTTAATTAATATTGTCCTATTGTTTTTATCACATGATTAGGATTAGCTACCCTTTGCATGTTTATAATCAATTAGTTGATCAGCGACCGTACTGCAATTAGTTGGTGGACCTATAGGATAATTGGGGCTATAATTAGGGCATGACCAAACCATAATTTAGTCTTCCAATCATTCAAACTTTTTGCTCTTTATGCTTTTCCTGAATTTAAATTCTTGCATGACCAAACGAGGGTTAATTTAGGAAAAAGAATATTAATCGCGAATGACCAAACGGATTAATAGTTTTAGTAAAGGGATTGGTAATTAAGTAAAATAAGGGAATTCAGGTAGGAATTAGACATAGGGGAATCGAAGCTTGCAAGTGAAACCGTGACCCTAGACCTCTCTCCATCGATTAAATTTAGTATTTTAATTATTGTTATTTATTTCTTTTTTATTTAGTTTCTACAATCATCAAAATATTGGTTCGTCTAAACATTAAATAATCTCGACTAGTTTGGTACTTGTTAATTAATCCTTGTGGAGACGATAATCTTTTATACTACTTCTGCGAAAGAGTACACTTGCTCTAAGTGTGTTTTTAACGCAGCATCTAAGAATTGATAACTTGGCTATTGTTAACAACATGCAATCCATGTGGATACGACCGGTTCTTACCGTTTTTACTATTACTTGCAACGTTTCGGTACACTTGCCGAAAATCTAACAAGTTTTTGGCGCCGTTGCCGGGGATAGTTGATTTCATTATTAACAAGGCAAATGAGTTAATTCTTAGTTGTTTTCTTTATTAGCTATTTTATTTTATTTTATTTTGTTTTCTTTATTTAGTTACTTAGTTATTGTGTTGGACTTGTTGACGGTTTGTTTAGTGTTTCAGAGAGTTGTTTATGCGGGGGCAAAATTCGCAAGAATTGTTGATTGACCCCGAGATTGAAAAAACAGAAAAGGCAAACCGGAAGAAAGCTAAACTAGCAAGGCAACAAGCCCAAGGAGGGTCACAGGTACACTCAGCTACAACCTCTATTCCGGAAGTAATGGCTGAAAATCCACCTACAAGACGCACTCTCAGTGACTTCAGGAGGAGAAATCAGGCCGCTCGGGCTTACACCTTTCAACCAGTGGGGGCTGCTACCTTTGAGATCAAGTCATCTATCCTCACTGCCTTGAAATCAGAGCAGATTTCAGGGTCAGATGCAGAAGACCCCAACCAACACTTATCTTAGTTCCATGAGATTTGTGGAACCACATATCCTGAGGGGGTTGATGAAAGCTCCAAGAAATTGCGCCTGTTTCAATTTACCCTAACGGGCAGAGCAAAGGATTGGTTAAATACTCTCCCAGGAACTGTCAACACTTGGAGCGACCTTGAAAACAAATTCTTAGAAAGGTTCTTTCCAATTTCCAAGTTTATCAAAAAGAGAGCAGAAATCTCCAACTTTGCACAAGGGGATTCAGAGTCCCTATATGATTCCTGGGAAAGATTTAAGCTATTATTGAAAAAATGTCCAGGGCATGGTATTGATGACTTTCTGCAGTTGCAAACCTTCTGTCATGGATTGCGACTTCAAACCAGGATGATGTTAGAAGCCTCAGCAGGAGGATCTTTAGGTACTAAAACTTGGGAGGAAGCAAAACAGTTGGTGGAGGATATGGCTTCAAATGAATACAGAATGACCGTGGAGTTGTAGCTAAAAAGGGCATGTTGGAGTTGGACTCTAATAGTGCGGTGTTGGCTCAACAAAAGCTAATGTCTCTCCAAATTGAATCTCTCACCAAACAAGTAGCTGCTGCTTTGGAAGTGAGGTCTCAAACTCCAACAACTGCTCAAGTAATGCAAGTTCATGACTAGGGAACTCATTTGGAAAATGCTCTGGCCCAATGTATGCAAATGACTCAGACCACTTTCCACTCTCAAGAGCAAGCGATGAAAATTATGGAGCAAAACCATGAAACTTCTATGAAGAAATTGGAGGCTCAAATTAATGAGTTGTCTAAAAAGCTTGCAGCAACATCTAACAGTGACTCTCATGCTAGTACTAGTGGCAACTTCAAGTATGAAAGCTGTAATGCTATTTCACTGAGAAGTGGTAGAGAGTTGAAACCCAGGCCTGGAGAGGAGAGTAGTGAAACCGAGGTGTTGAGGGAGGAGTCGAAAAAGAAAAATGGAGGAGTCGAAAATGAGTTGAGTAAAAAAGGTGAGGGAGTTGTGAAGTCTAACCAAAAAGAAAATTTGTTCAATGAAAAATTGCAGGTAGGCAACATGCCCAAGGGAATCCCTTCATACATGAAGTTGCCATACCCTCAGTTGAGCAAGAAGAATCAGAAGGATGAGCAGTTCTCAAAGTTCATGGATATTTTCAAACGCATTCAAATCAGCATACCATTTGCAGAAGCTCTTGAGAAGATGCCCGTCTATGCCAAGTTCATGAAGCAGTTGTTGACAAAGAAAAGGAAGTTCAAGGGAAATGAAACATTGGCCTTAACAGAAGAATGTAGTGCCATTATTCAAAAAAAGCTTCCTCCTAAGTTGAAAGATCCCGGGAGCTTCACCATACCTTGCGCAATTGGTGATGTAACCATAGGCAAGGCTCTTTGTGATTTGGGAGCAAGCATTAATCTGATGCCCTTGGCTATGTGGAAAAAACTTGGCGGAGGTGAGGTGAAACCAACTAACATGACTTTGCAACTTGCTGATAGGTCTATAAGGTATCCTTATGGGGTTGTAGAAGATGTCCTGGTAAAGGTTGACAAATTCCTCTTCCCAGTGGATTTTGGGATTCTACAACTTGATGGTGACACCTGTGTCAAAAGTGCCATAGAAGGAGACAATGACATCCCGTTCATTTTGGGAAGACCCTTCCTTGCTACTAGTAGAGCTGTGATTGATGTGGCAGATGGAACTTTGACATTGAGGGTCCAAGATGAAGCTATGGTTTTTAATGTGCATAAGTCCATAGACCCGAAGGGGGAAAAAGAAGAGTGCTACCGCATTGAGGCGTCTAATCCCATGGCTGAAAACAGAATTCGCCTCCACTCACCCCTTGAGAATTCACTTGTTGTATGGGAAGATCTTAAAGAAGTTGTGGGTATGTCCGTGGATCCTTTGTTACACTCCCCTCATGAATCATCTAGCGAGAGGAACTGCAAGCTTAAAGGAAAGTGTACCCAAGGAGCAGTTAAGGAGGCCACCGGAGAAGCCGAGTTCTCCACCTGAACCAAATTGATACATCCCCTCAATGTCAAGCTTAGGACGATAAACAAGCGCTTCATGGGAGGCAAGTAGAGGTAGTGGTTTTGAATTTTGGTTGTACTATGCTGTTATGACTTTTACATTGATTATGATGCACCACAACTTTGAACTCATTCTCTGATGGTGGTTGTTTAGCTCTAACATGTTTTGCAGCTACCATGTGATTACTTTCAAATCAGATTTTATCATCAGGTAGTGTCGGTGGTTAAGACAAAGGTTGAGGAAGATCTAGATCATCTGTTGGCAAGCTTTCGAGAGTTCCATCTCTTACAATCCCAGCCGTGAGGTTTGAGTCCAAACACCTATATCTTTGATTGTGTGTGCATTCCTTGCTTGCATTATTCTGCAGAACTTGAACTTGTGCTTAATGGTCTTGCATGTGATTTACATACACACTGAGGCAATTCTTTTTGGAAACCCAGAGCCTTTCAAACCACCTAATAAGTATTTATCCTTTGTTAGCCCCTTTGAGCCTAATTGTTTATTCTTATTATTCTGTTCAGCACACCAAGCAAATCAACTTCTTAGCTTGTTTCTTAACTTGGAACTAGACAAATGTATGCGAGTGTGGGAAAAATATAAGTTTGGGGTTGCTCATGGAATAGCAACGAACTAAGTTTGGGGTGGTCTATACAAGAGAAAGGAACATATATATAATCAAAAACAAAAAAAAATAAGAAAAAATATAATAAAAAAAAATGTTATAATCCTTCTCTTGTGGAATGTTGTGGGAAAAATGGTGAGTAAGTGAGATTGCTTGAATATGACAAAAAGATAAGTAGGCCTAACTCCAAGTTTGTAACCTACCTATCCAAATACTATCCACCCTTACCTAAGCCCCGTTACAACCCTTAAGTCCTCAAATAGTGTGTGTGCATTTCATGTGTGTAGACTGTCTAGAACTTGTTCAAGCCTATGAAACGATGATGCAGGTATTGTGAATTGAGTGACTACCCTAGACACCTCAAAGAGAGAAATATTAGTGAGATGTGTGAAAAAGAGAAAACTTGAGATTGCTTGCCTCTATATGATCTTGTGTTTTCCGATTCAATTGTCTTGCTACTATATTATGTTGGATGATATCTTTTGATGCTTTAAGGATCTAGTGGTATGTGAAGGATGTGAAAGCTGAATAACAAATTGCCACAGTCTGAATTGAATGATTGCTTGAGGACAAGCAAAGATCTAAGTTTGGGGTTGTGTTGACTCATCATCACGTGTATAATGTTGTTCAGTTTATAGCCAAAATTTCAGGCTATTTGAGTTTATTTCAGCCAATCGTTAAGGGACTTGGCATAGTTTTAGTTTTATGTAGTAGGATTGAATTATAACCAATTGCATTGGAAGACTTTCAATTTGTTGTGGCATCTACTAGCGAACCAGACACTTGCCTAGTGACGAAACAGAGAAAAGAAGGAAGGAAAATGATCAGACAGTCTTCGCGACGCGACCAAGAACGATCGCGTCGCAACCAAGAATGGTCGCGTCGCAGCCGAGTTTTTTTTTGCAGAGGGTCGCGTCGCGACCAGCCTCAATCGCGAGGCGATGTGTGGCCGAAGGTTACAACATATATCAGTTTTGTGCGTTTTTGATGGTCACTTCGTCTGGGGAGCAAACCTAGGGTTTGGAGCAGCAGCTGGGGGCGAATTTGGGGGATTTTCTACACATTGGGAACAAAGGTTTGAAGGTTCTAATGGATCCCTCTATGTGTAATCCTTCTCTACTCTTATTTTCTCCTTCCTTGATGATGTGTAGCTAATTTCTTATGATTAGGGAGAGATGAATCTCCCCAAACCTATCTTATGAATACTTTGTTATGGTTAATTCAGTTGTTTATTCAGTTTATCACTTGCCTATGCCTCTATGTTTAATGCTTACAATTACATATGATAGTTGTATTGATTTAGGGTTTGTGATCACCATAGGGATATGGGTTTGCATGCTTGATATGGGGTTTTAGGTCACATACTTGATGATCATAGGAATATGGAATTGAGTTTGTGAATTCATTAGTTCTAGGATTTAATGCTCTGCCTGTTGTTGAATCACTTAAGGAATTAGGGTTTCACAATTGGGTAAAAGAGATTTTGAGGCAAGGGATTGTCCTTAACCTAAATTAGTGAATTGAATCTGGTATATTGGATAAATAACTTGAAATTAACTGAAGGTTCATGTGATAGGATAGGGGAGAGGATTCAATCCCTAATCGCTTTTCTTTGCTTGTTAAACAAACGTTTTATTTCGCGGTTACAAACATTCCAATTTTATTCCAACTGTCACGTCTAAGAATTGATAACTTGGCTATTGTTAACAACATGCAATCCCTGTGGATGCGACCGGTTCTTACCGTTTTTACAATTACTTGCAACGTTTCGGTACACTTGCCGAAAATCTAACAATGGGTTAACATTTGATGAGAAGAAGACCAATTCAGTGCAATTTATATATTATACGGTGTTATGCTACCGTACTTTAATTTTTCACAAAACTCAAGTACGGTACCTTGGTATTAAACCGGGTATCAATAGCAATAGGATCACCAACATCATCTAACACATCACCTTACAGTTTTCCCTAATATTCTCATGTCAGATGCTACTACTGGATTAGAAGTAGCAACAGACTCAAAGGCATTTAGCGAATCTAGCCCGGTGGTGGGTGGATGAGTCAATAAAATCATCAACATATATCTAACACATTACCCCAAAGCTTTCTTAATATTCTCATGTCATGATGCAACCACTACTCCATGTTAGAAGCAGCATCTAACCCCGAGTCATTTACATAATCTAGCCTAGTAGTGAGATGTTGAGTATGGGATGGATCGACATCTTGCAAATATTTGTACATTGAGTTATTTGTTAAGGAATGTATCACCAACTCTCCCAAATTATATGATTCTTCACGGGCAAAAGCACCGACTAGATTGAAGTTTTTCAATAGAGACTTCACATGGCACATGCAGATATGAAGAATCATTTTTCACAATCTATCAGCCAAGCATCATTGACCATTTTAATTTTAAACGACAAATTTCTTGTCCCAATGCCATTTCATTTTTTTAAAATTTTAAAAATAACAGCTTTTTTGAAAAAAAAAATTTCCTTTTTTTTAAAATCACTTTTCTTCTGAATTATTTTTAATTAACTTTTTTTCCTTTTTTTAAATGTCTTTTTTCCTTTTTTTTCCTTAATTTATTTTTTCAATTATTTTTAAAAAAATCATTTTTTGTCAGTTTTGTACAAAAATTTTTTTCATTACAAAAAATTACCAAATAACTATTTTATTATTACTAAAAAGTAGTCAAATGCCAATGGAAGTGCCAACGCGAGTGGCAACGGGAGTGCCAACGGGAGAACCTACTTTTTTTAAACTTTATCCAACACAACTATTTAAAAAAAATTATTCATTTTTATAATTTACTCAAACTACTAAAATTACTAAAATCAATTAAAATGAGTAAAATCAATTAATTTTTTCATAAAAAATAAAATCAATCAATTTAATCACTAAAAAAATTACAAAATAACTACTTTATAATTACTAAAAAGGAGTAAAATTCCAACGGGAGTGGCAACGAGAGCGCCAACGGGAGTGGCAACGAGAGCGAGAGTGCCAACGAGACTGCCAACATGAGTGCCAACGAGAGTGCCAACAGGAGGACCAACGAGGATGCAAACGGGAGGGCCAACGGGGATGCATATTTTACCTCTAATGTCCAAATACATTAGTATGGATCAATGTAATTCTGATTGTCAACGGGAATGCATACTCCACTTTGAATTTCAAATCATACATTTTGAACATTGTTCACGACTTATCAATATCTTCCAAATTACTATTATGACTTCATGGCAATAATGTGGGACAAAGGTTGTAAATATCCAAAGGTTGCAAATATCCAAATAATTAAGGTATATTAGTAAGAGAGGGCCAGCTGATCCAAAGCCTAAGGCCCAAGCTGGTAAAGCGGACTTTAGGCCTTAAAAAAACCAGTATTATTGTTTTTTTGTAACAAAAGGCCCAACTGTTGTTGACAAATAAAAACATTGTCTTCTCAATTCTCACTCTCTACAAGTACTTGTTGTTTCTGAGAGTGAAAGTTCAAAACATGTGTGACTGGTTAAGTGCAAACGTAGAAATCAGTCAAACAATTTAAAGTGCTAATTAATACATAATGAAATTGATTGCTTATAAAAATACTACTAGTAAGTGGGTTTAATCATTGCCAAATTTGTGTTGTTTATTTTGACTCATTAAGTTTTGTTAGTAAAATTGATTGCTTATAAATACATAGTAGAATTGATATCTATAGTCTATTAATAAATGTGTTTATTATATTTTTTAGGAGAGATAGTGACACACAATAAAATAATAAATGTAGTAAATATTATTATGTTTTTGTATGTGTCACTCTCGCTTCTACTTGACACAACAAGTACTTGAGAGAATCCTAAATCGTGGTACTATTGTCAAATGGATATTAGTTCATCCTTCTCATATATTTGTTTTTTTTATAAGCAATGTTAGTGTGGGATGGGGGAATGTTAGTTTTCTGGGTTTGAACTCGAGAACCTTCTTTTTGCACTTCTTTAGTGCACCCCTTCGACATTTCTTAGCTCGCCAATTAAAACTCCTCATATATTTGTTTTGTTTGCTTGTGTTCTGTTTAAAAATGCCTAAAGAGATATTGTTGCATGTGAATATGACAATAATAGTGGCGTGAAACAGCCAAGCATCATTGACCATTTTAATTTTAAACGACGGATTTCTTGTCCCAATGCCATTTAAATTTATTTCTAATCACATAATAAAAATTAATATATATTATGTTTTAAAATAATTTATCTAGATCGAATCCATTTTTTTTCATATCTAAATACCAAAATTTCGACCACCGTCAGGAAGTGAACAAATTAACAAGCTTTCTACCCTAACAGTGATTAGAGATGTCAGGTCAATGTTTATAATAATGCACTTATTATTTTTGTATATATTTTAAATTTAAAAAATATAACTAGACCAATATTAAAACAAGACATTAACCCAGGGGTGTGGTTGAGCGGTTGGGGCTCATCTTCCTTTAACCAAGTGTCGAAGGTTCGATCATCGCCTTGGGTATGAAGCAGCTTTAAATCCCTGGGTCAGCTGTCCCACCTTTCGAGGTGATTAGTCACTGCGTTCGGCAGTGGATAACCTGGTTAATAAAAAAAACAAGACATTGATTTAGTTGTCGGGGTATACTTTTTAGATTAGGTAAATAATTTCAAAAATAATGGAATCTGTGCAAGATGAGTTAGAGACAGGCTGGGTAGGGGGTCATTGTGCCCCCTTTTAAGTGTTCCATAATGCTTCATAAGAAAACATTTGAACCACATTAAATTTAAACAGTGAAAATAAAATGTCTATCATTGTTGGACACAAGAGAAGAGTTTTGAAGTCAGTAGAGAGTGTTTTGTTGTTCTATTGTTGTTGTCTGAATCTCTCTATCAAACCACTAGCAAATGTTTTTAAGGAATATTTGTGTGGCTTTTATGAGCTTCAGAAATGTTACGAAAATTACTCTAATGTTCTTGCCGGTGCAATGCAGGGCCACCATTGGGGTCGTTTGTTGTGACCAGGGAAAACTTTGGCCATATACTTGTTGAGTTATAAATTAGCAGCATATATATATATATATATATATATATATATATATATATATATATATATATATATATATATAATATGCAATTGAAGAACTGAAAGGAAAAGTGACGCACTAGTGTTTGATGAGGTCGTGAGTGACTTCTTGTCTTCCACCTTTCCAAGTGTTTGTTCTTTGAGACGTGTCCTCATTAGGTGGGTGAATCAAAATGTTCTTTTCAACTAATTAACCTATTATTATTATTATTATTATTATTTATTATAATTAGGGATAGGCTTAACTATATTTTGGTTCCAATAAAATTTGAAAATTTTGTTTTTAGTTCTTAAAAAAATTTAACTCACTTTTAGTCCCCACATTTTCCCCATCAGTGTTTTTAGTGATCATGACTTTTAATAACACTTTTCTGGACCTTTTGATAGCCCTTTCTAAGCACTATTAAAAATTAGGAGGGACTAAAAGCATTGACAAGGGAAAATTTAGGATCAAAAGTGAGTAAAATTTTTATAGAGACTAAAAAAATTCAAAAATTTTATAGGACCAAAAACATATTTAACGCTTATATTTAACTTAAATTTGAGGGTAGAACTTTTCAAATAATTTTGGTAATCAAAATTATATTAACCACGGCATAAATGAAAATCACAACATTTAGTAGAATTTGGGTTTCAGATTAATTAAATTTAAAAAGTTAATTAGTGCGCGATGAGAGTTGCTTTCCACTTATAATTACTAATTAGTAGGTCATATAAATTTCTAGTTACTTTCCACTTATAATCACTAATTAAGTTATTATAGCACTTTTAATAGGAACTTCCAGCTCGTATTTTAAAAACTGATCTAGACAGTTCACGTCTTTCAAATTGCTTATTTAGATGGTCTGACCTATGGGCTCCGACTTATGCAAATTCGAAATGTTTAAAACAATTGAACCATGATCAAAAGGTCTCACTAGAATTCGAAATACAATTCAATTTTTAACATATTTTTTCCAACACATCTCGTGTCTAAAACTGAACATTTTGAAGGTAACCCAAATAGCCCATTTTTTCCAACACATCTCGTGTCTAAAACTGAACATTTTGAAGGTAACCCGAATAGCCCGATAATGGTTCAATAGTTAGTGTCCCAATAGATCTCGAATGTCCATTTCTCATTTTTTTTTTAAAAATTGAATTTTGGCCTAACACAACCCCCAATAACTAGCTAATGGGGGTGAGCATGGATCCGGTTTGTCTCCTGTCGAAGTCCCCTCCAGTCCCCTCCAGTCGAGCTTCCCCTCCATTGGATCATCATCACACTCAATCTCAGCCCTCCAGTCGATTTTTGCATTTTTTTTAATTTTTTTAAGCAAAAATCGACTGGAGGGCTGAGATTGAGTGTGATGATGATCCAATGGAGGGGAAGCTCGACTGGAGGGGACGGGAGGGGACTTCGACAGGAGACAAACCGGATCCGGGTGAGCATTGCCCACTAATCAAGTCATATCCTTATGACCTTATCCCAATGTGATGTGAACCTTCTTGTCCTAAACTTAATTATATGCTCGAAAGTTGAATTATTGGTAAAATAAAATTAACATGCATTGCTCTCCTTTTTGTATATGATTCCTTTTTTTATTGAAAAAATTATTATCATACTAGAAGTAATAATTCGTACTTGAAGTATAAAAATATCACGAGTTAATGATTAAAGTGATAAATCTGAATAAAAATATATTGCTCAGATAAGCTTAAATTTGATCATTCTAAGTATGTAGCTTAGTTGGTAAGTTAAGAGACATTGAAGGAGTTTGAAGCATAACATCCAAGGTTCAAGTCCTATAGTTAGTTAACTACTATCCCCTCCCCTACAATTGAGTTTTGTGTATTTCTCGATTCTGCACTGATCATGTGGAAATTCAAGAAGCAGAACACAGTCCCGCGTTCCTCTGTAGAAGTTGGGTACCGTGCCATGGCAACCCTCACATCTGAATTGCATGTGGCTAAAAATTACTTTGGGCCTTTGATATAGATTCCACTATAATTTGCAGTGACAGTAAGTTTGCACCACTCAAATGCACCACACTGACACAATTACTCACTCTCACACATTTCTAATTTTATTGAAGTTGGTAATGATTTTGGTCATTGCAACGCCAACCGTAAAAAAAAGCTTTTTTCTACTATGAAGATTATAAGACTAGGTTGGGGGACCGAATATGGGGTACATGAACAAACGACTGTTTAGTGATTTATATTGAGAGACATGTATTTAATAAGTGACTTATATTGAGAGACACGTATTTTATAACATTAATTGATGTTGAGCTCATTATTCAACGATTTCAAAATATGAAATCACGTAGAAGATGATTATGAGTTGGATAACTTTTTGGGTAAACTCGGGTATCCACCGCACGGACAGCAGTGACTAATCCCTCGCTCATTGTAGATGCCTCGAGGGGTAGGACAGCTGGCCCAGAGTTTTAACGCTGCTCCGTACCCAAGGCGGGGATCGAACCCCCGACCCTTGGTTATGAGTTGGATAATTTGTTTATTTAAATATATTAAAGTCTTATTTTGATTACGGTTATAACAATGCATGTTTATAATCATGCGCCTATTCCTAAAATATTGGAACCGTTTTAATTGTAATTGTTTCCTTATTTTTGTGAAACAACGTCTCTCTTCACCATCGTTTCATCTCTCTTTCTCATTTCATTCAAACAAAATTAAAACGTTTTCATCTCCGTCGACTACGTCGTCACACAAATTTGCAACCACCGTCACCACGACACCTAACCAAAGTACAGTGTTTTCCTGGTTATTATTCCACTAACCAAACATTTCAATAATTTGGTTAGTACAATAATAATCATTCTAAACTATTTCTATGGTTATTATTCCACTAACCAAACCTTTCAATAGTTTGGTTAGTACAATAATAACCAATCTAAACTATTTCTATGGTTATTATTGCACTACACTATTTTTCGATATCCATTATAAAGTGTTTCAATGCGACTTATGGTGTGTGAAAAGATGTGCAAGTATACACAGTCACAAACAAGTAATACAATGATAAGAAAGGTCGAACCCACGGGGATTGGATTAACTTTATGTATGTTTAGAAAACATATAAATTAGTACTACTATTCTACTCACAAATTTTGGGGTTTTTAGTTTAAGTAAAAACAGAATGCAAGTATGTAAATTAAGATGAAGGAAATCAGTTGAGAAAGATAGTTGAGATGTCTTTACTAGATAATGCTTCTTTTGAGAGTTTCTATGCTTTTAGAGATGCTGAAGCACTATGATGCAGAAGCATCAAGTGATGTAGCATTGAGTGCAGTTGCATAAGTGTGTGCTTGTCAGCTACTTTTTTTAGAGTTTCGTTACAAGCTTCCCATGTCTGGGCTTGCTAAATAAGTTCACTCCTGCCTTTGAAGTTCCCACTGTTTCACCCTAAGGACTATGTTATCCTATGTCTAGGACTTAACATGGTTTTAACACAAGTTCTTTATTAAACAAATTTAACAAAGCCTTTGTTAAAACACCCACCCTTATTAGTCTTGATTTCTAATTATAAACCATGTCTGTGAATATAACTCTACTTATTGTAAGAGATCAACCTTAAAGTAAGATGGATGTAGTATAACACAAGACCCAAAATGCTACGACACTTTAAAAGCATAATAACTTACTCAAAAGATCATTATAAGTTTAGAACATCTCAACTAAAGGAATTTAGCTCATGTTACTCATTATATAATAGAGAGAATCTGTAAGGAGCATGATAACATGAATCATATAAAGATATCAATAGGGTAGAAGTTACACAGATTGATGTTCCTTTGCATGAATTCTGATTGGTGCAGAAGCACTGATTCCTTCGTCTATCTATGAAGAAGTGGAGGAAGAGGGTGTCAATTCCTTCCTCACCTTCTTACAACTAACTACTTAATAAAATGCAAGAAATGAAACTACTAAAATATAAGTAAAGTGTTTGATCTACATATTATCAAGTGAGAAGTGGAAGCCTTTTTATAGCCTTGGAGGTTTCCTTCAAGTAAGGGTTTGCTTGGAGATCAAGCTTGACCAAAGGTGGCTTAACCATGGTTACTTTTCAGAGCTTTGATTGAGAAGATTGAGTCTAAAGGGGAGGTCCAATTGTGGAGAGCCATGTGTCTTTAGATGAGTAGCCTTTCATGATGATGTTTATGGTGGGAACCTCCTTATGCATGTGGGCATGTGCCTCCATGTGATTTGTGACAAAGCATGATGTCATAGAAGTTTTGGTGCAGTGGTATGAATTGAGGTGCTTCCATTGTGGGGTTATAAACATTTAGCGCGGGATGGTGCAGAAGCACTAAGTGCAGGAGCATCATGGTGCAGAAGCATCATCTGTAGGTAAACTGAACAAACACATCAAACATACCAATATATATATATATATATATATATATATATATATATATATATATATATACAAAATGCTTTATTCATCACATAATTCCTAGAATGTTGTTATCTTACTTATACTACTATATTTAACACATATTCTACTTGATTTCAAGTAATTAGTTATGATTAGATGTATGAATAAGTCTATATAAAATGGAGTTATCAACTTACATCAATGGTGATGGCCACTGGATAGATGATGACCCTGCCTTAAAATATTTGGTCAATCATCATTTCAAGGATCGTTTCATCTCTCTTTCCCATTTTATTCAAACAAAATTAAAACGCTTTCATCTCCGTCGACTACGCCATCACACAGATACACAACCACTATCACCATGACACCTAACCAAAGTACAGTGTTTTCCTGGTTATTATTGCACTAACCAAACATTTCAATAATTTGGTTAGTACAATAATAACCACTCTAAACTATTCCTATGGTTATTATTCTCCTAACCAAACCTTTCAATTGTTTGGTTAGTACAATAATAATCAATCTAAACTATTTCTATGGTTATTATTGCACTACACTATTTTTCGGTATCCACGATAATGTGTTTCAATGGCGTAAAGGAATAGCGTGCTTCAATGGCGTGGATCAACGGAGTCCGTTTTTTAAACACCCGTGGGCGTCTTATTTTTTTGCGTGAGTGCGTTTTTTAGACTTCTTTTGCGTGAAAAATAAAGAAAGAGATATGTATCATGAAGAAGAAGAAGAAGAAGAAGAAGAAGAAGAAGAAGAAGAAGAAGAAGAACGTGAAAGATGAGCGTAAGAGAAAATTGTGAGAGAAGATAGTGGAATTGTGAGAGAGAAGATAGTGGAAGAGAAAATCAAGGAGCAAAAAACTGTTTTGTTTTAGTAATCCCTAAAAAAAGGCACATTTATTAAATTATTTAATGTAATTAAAACAAAAAAAAGGATGTGACACAAATACCCTTATTAAATACAAGCCATTAGATTGAATTTTATTGAAATTTTGTCAATCCAATAACTAGTAATGATTTAGTAACTATTACTAAGCAAATGACTTAGTACTACAAGCCGTAGCCGCCACAATAATACAACATCCACAAATATCCCTCAATAATTAATTACATATTTTGACATCAATATCCCGCAATAATGATCAGAACCTATTATCTAACTTTTTGAATTTGGCTTTAATTAAACTTAGCTACAAGAGTAAAATTTTGTCCACATAAAGTCAATAAAACATTTATCCTTAAAACGCTATGATTGAGAAGATGCTTTCACTAGATTCAATAATTATTATATATTAATTACTTCTTTAGGTTTATTTATTATCAAGAGTAGATGAAGATGGAAACCAGCCCCATGCATTCCGTAAAAGTAACACCCTTTTACTTTCTTTGGGGATGCTTAGACTTTGGAACATTATCTCCATTAATTTTTAGATGTAAATTTTTTCTTTAATTAGGTAGTAATAATTAAAATGATAATAATAATAATAATTATTATTATAGAAGGTGCAAACCCACACTAAAAAAATGTAGAAAATCCTAAAAGTAAATTAAATATTTTGATATACGACACTATGATAGATTGGTACTTTTTGTTCATAAGACCCATCATGCAGTCAAAACCTCATGATTAATTTAATTTTTAATTCTTGTCTAATAATAATAAAAAGTATATGTCTTTCTTGCATTGAGCTTTTAGACATAAAAAAATCTAAAATATGTCAGAAAAATTGAGCTTTCAAACTAATACTTTTGTAAGATGATGCCAAAGATGTTCGCCACAGCATACGATTTCCCTCAATGGTAAAAAAAATTGCATATAATTGATAAAAAAGCAAAAGCTAGTCAGAAGGGTAATTGAGTTCAGATCCCACTTTAAAGTCTCAAATTCGAGTATGTTTGGACGTGGCAAAAACTCTAATGAGAGAGGATAATCACACAAACCTACAATGTATATAATTTTGACACGGGTTCTATCATGGACGTCTTTATGGTGAGTTTTTTTTTTGTTTAATGGTAAAATATTATTTTAATAAAAGAGTTTAAGGACTACTCCAACTCATCTACACGATCAATTAGTCAAAAGAGAAGTAGTACATCGAAAGGATAATCATTATATACCCAAATCAAAGCAAATTAGTTTTCTCCCAATATATGCAACCTATTGGATCCATGAACCACTTTAGTACAATAAATGGGGGGATTTTCCTCTCAAAAGGATGTTTCTTCTCCTGGTTGGTTACTCCTTCCCATTTCTTCATATATGGTTCTATGTGTAAAACATCGTTAGATGTGCTTCATATTTAAAATGATATATAGATCTTGAATACATTTTTTGTTTCTATGATTGTATTGTATTGTAATCTAGTACGTCACTCTTTACAAAGAGAAATTTGTTGGCAACACTATGTTCGACATATCTTATAAACATGCAATTAGAAGTTTGAGAGCCAATTTTTATTTTATTGGGATCAAACAACATTATCTTAACTAAACACTTTACACTTTCAAATATTTCAAGTAGGGTATATAACTTTTCCACAATTTATAGGTTTTTTGTCGATAGCTCTATGAGGAGTTATATTTTGTATAACACATGTTTTATTTTTCCTTTCAGTCATGTCATTTGATTCTGGTGAATAGTATAATACATTTATTTTCTCAAAAATCATTTTTAAAGAAATAAATTTACATTCACTATCGGATCTAACTCGCTTGATCTTTTTGTTCAAATGAGTTTCTACACCAACTTTATAAGAAATAAACATTTTAAAAGCTTCTTCTTTATGTCTTAGCACCAATATTGCAACAATTCGAGAATCACCATGGTACAAAATTTCTTCTCCACCCCCACAAAAGTGTAGGATGTTAGATTTAGAAGAATTTTCTTTTTTCTCAATATTGCAACAATTCGAGAATCAGTACAACATTTATTCTCCACCCCCCCCCCCCCCCCCCCCCCCATAGAAGTGTAGGAGGCAAAATCATTTTTGCTTGCTCAAATATACTTAGCAACCCCATAGTCTACCACCCATTTGTCCACACTCATCAACACATTCACTTGAGAATCAATCACAACAATGATATCACCTCCATTAGCCTTAACTAAATTGGCCTTTGGCTTATGTAGACCGTCGTTTCTTGCTCTACGCCTTGGATTGATGTGTATGACGTCTCAATTTCCCTAAATAAAACATATTCCTTTTTTTTTAAACAGAGATTAGCAACAAGAGAGACAACCATTTTTATTAGAGAAGTGCTAACAACACTCTCTTTTACACTCTCATGTCAAAAAACACACTCTCTTTTACACTCTCTCTCTCTCCAACACTCACTCTATGATTAATTAAAAGTCATGTGGTCTCACTAAATTAATGGGACAACATGAATCTGACCAATCATAGAGTGAGTGTTGGAGAAAGTGTGTAAAAGAGTGTTGCTAGCACTTCTCTTTTTATTATGATTGTTAGCAAACCTTTTTCTTTTGCAACGTTGCATTCTTTCTGGCTCGCGCCTTCTATTATGTGTTATCGAGTAGGCAAGAGGAAGTTGCTTGTGCTTGTGTTTTAGTTGTTGTTTATAGTCCTTCCATGATTCTAGCATCTTCTCAAGAAGGAGAATGACAACAAATTTGTTTGTCAGGGTGATATTCTTGCCCTTCAGGTCTTCCAGCAACTTGTGGCACTTACCCTGCCAATATGGTGGGTTAGAAACATTCCCATGAAGTGATGAAGGTGGGACTAAGACATGTGTAATTATCTAAAATCCAACTCTAACAAATAATTTATGGGAATGTCATTTGTATTTGTCAAACGCTTTTTCTAAACTACCCAAAAATAAGATGCCGAAATTATTATCCCGAAAAAGTTATTCGTGAAAATAATTTTTACAATTTCATACCTTTTTTTGACAAAGCACGAAAGATTTTTTTGAAGAGGAGAATTCACTATTTATACTGCGTTCTTCAAAGGCTGCTTGTGAGAGAGCAAATCAAATCCCTCACCAGTGAATTATTAAATATGATCGTAGGATGTAGTATAAAAATTCATCAACAGTTGAAAATTAATAATGATTGATTCAATATCTTAACCACTCATAGCATTTTATACAATATCGTACGGTCAATTTTAATGATTCACCGGTGATGGATTTGAATTGCTCCCTCACCCTGGAAGCACCCTTCTTCAAAAAGCTTTTTATTGAAGACATGTCATCTAAACTAATCCTAATTTTGGTGTAATATAATATCCATATGCATTAGAATGGACCGAAAAAGTACATTGCTATTACCAATATAGATTTAAAGAAGGCACGCCGGATTGAGAAATTGAGTGATAATTACGTGTAGCAGACGGTGTTTGGATGTTGGGAATAGAAATTGTAACGCATTTATCTCCACTTACTCCGTCTTCAAATTCGCACTGCGCATTCAAAGACAGAGATATTGATTTGGGTTGCTTGTTTTCCGATGTTCCCTGAACTATGCAAAAGCAGCATCACATGATGCCAAAACAAAGAAAGCAGCATCAGATGTGGACAATGAACGCGTTGTATGGATTCGATGTTTTGGATGCCCATGCATGCGTGGAATGTTGAATTCTTCTCTGAACTTACTTCGCCGGCAGGTACTTATCTTTTTGCGGATGGTGACACTGAGAAAAGGAGGAAGATGGATGTTGCTCGAGTTATGGTTCGAACTCAGTCCTTTGAAAATATCAATTGTGTGTTGCAAGTCTCCATAAACAAAGTTATGTTTACAATCAGATTGGTTGAGGATTGGAGCGGTCCGCTTAGATGGAGTGGCGGTGTTTCGCAACCTACGACGGTTAGCGTAACTTCTGAGAGTGATTCTCAGAATTCTGACGAGGAATGGCAGGACAATTTTGGGGTCATCGGAGAGGAGGCCGGCGTCGGTGACGTGGTCGGAGTTTGGGTAGTTAATGATGCATTAAATCAGGCTATTAATAATCCCCATGATTGTAGGAGAGAAGTTAGGGAAGTTGTTGAGGAGAAAAACAAAATCGTTAATACTTCCCATGATTGTAGGAGAGAAGTTAGGGAAGTTGTTGAGGAGAAAAACAAAACCGTTAATCACGTAAATTTGAATAGGAAGGAGATGATTCCTTGTCAGGCTGAGTATTCATCAAATGTGGGCCCAGTCATTCACTCCTCTTCTAATGATGGTCCGGTTCCAGATTCGTTGTTGGGCCTATCTCATCAAAATAATTCTTTGCTAGATGTTAACGGGTTGGACCGTGATTCTCTGCTCGGTCGTGGTGCTCTTTCATTGTTGGACTTTTTTTTCGATAAGCTTTCATTGTTGGACTTATCTCATCAAACTAATTCGAAACCTCTTGTGGAAACCGTTGGAATGAATTCTCCAACTACTATTCTTTCAAGGCCTGCGTCGTTTTCCCCTGGCCCGACTCGTCGAAAGAAACATTGCAAGTTTTGCAAGGTGGGAGTTAGGAGACCCCCTCATTCCGGTAAATTACGCCGTGTTTCATGAGTTGAAGGAAGTCTCTGTTAAGGAAGTCACAGAGGGTATGGCTGGTGGTGGTGACGGTGAGTCAGACAACCGTATGAATAGTTCTTCATTTTTCTCTGCAGGGGCAGTCCTTTGTGATGATTCCATCAATAGCTCAGATATTGTTCGGGTGAATAATAGGTTTTGGGCTCTCCAAAACAAAGCGGTGGCTAGGAAGGTTTGGGAGGAGGCCAAGAAGTTTGGGGTGGAGGGTAATCGGGCTGACGAGCATTATATTGATTTGATTGAAGCTGGTGAGCTACGTGATAAAGAAGTTAGAAATAAGGGGGTGGCTAAAAATGGGGTCTCAGGAATATTCTTTCACTAAACTTAAGAGGGTGGGGCGATAGTGAAAAACGTCGTCAGTTGGCTTCCTTGATCCGTACGCGTAAGTTTGATTTCATTTGCTTACAAGAAACTAATAGGGAGTCTTTAGATAATAATCAAATTGGACAACTATGGGGTAATTATCAGTTTGATTGGTCGTTTATGCCGTCTCGGGGACTGTCAGGTGGAATTTTGTCTTCATAGTTGGTAGATTCTTGGCCAGTTAATTTCTCTTTTAAGGGTGTTGGTTTTGTTGGGGTGTGCGCTGTGTCTCGTGGCATTCTAATCTATGTGGTGAATGTGTATGCTCCTTGTTCTTTGATTGAGAAAAGGAATGATTGGGAGGAGTTGAAGAGATTAAAAAAGAGTTTTGCTAGGGGTGAGTGGTGTGTGGTTGGGGATTTTAATTCTGTGACTAGTGTTGAAGAAAGAAGAGGTAGGAGTGGGGATGGGAGCAACTTCCAAGATACTGTTCAATTTAATAATTTTGTTGACGACATGGACCTTATTGATGTATCTGTTTCGGGGAAAAAGTTCTCTTGGTTTTGCACTGATGGTATTTCTATGAGTCGATTGGATCGTTTTCTTATAACGGAAGGTCTTGTATCTATATGGAATGTTTCGGGACAGTGGATTGGTGATAGAGACATATCGGATCACTGCCTGATATGGCTCATTCGTTCTCTAAAGGATTGGGGCCCCAAGCCTTTTCGCTTTATTAATGGATGGTTAGAACATGGTGAATTTCGCCCTTTTGTGAACTCGTGTTGGGCTGGTTGTGGCATTCATGGCAATAAAGCATTCGTTTTGAAGGAAAAATTCAAATTTCTCAAAGCTAAATTGAGGGATTGGAACAAGGAGGTGTATGGTGTTATTGATTTGAACATTGGGAAGGAGGTTCAGGACATTAATATGTTAGATGATATGTTGATTGACTCTTTTGATACTGAAGTGCTCCTGCGGAGGAAAGAAGCCACTGCTAAGTTTTGGAAAGATATTAGAATGAAGGAAAGCTTATTATATCAAAAATTTAGATCTCATTGGATTAGAGAGGGCGATGCCAATTCAAAGTATTTTCATTCTCTCATGAATAGTCGAAGGAGGAGAAGTAAATTTCTCCTTATGGATGCGAATGGTGCTTTAATTGATGATGTGGAGGAGGTAAAAGACGTGGTTAGAAGACACTTTGAGAAGTGCTTTGAGGAGACTCAACAGGCTCGGCCCAATCTTGATGGGGTCGTTTTTAAGCAAATTTCTAGTGGTGATAATGACCTTTTGGTGAAGCCTTTCTCGGAGGAGGAGATTTGGAACCGGATGGGTTTAACTTGAAGTTTATTAAGGAGTGTTGGGATTTGGTTCGGGAGGATATAATAGCTTTTTTCCATGAATTTCATATGAAGACGTCTTTGCCAAAAGCTATCACGGCCTCATTTATTGCTCTTATTCCCAAAAATGATCATCCTCAAAGTTTGGGGGAATATAGGCCTATTTGTTTGATCAATTGTATTTATAAAACTCTTGCCAAGGTGCTTGCTAGTAGGTTGAAGAGAGTTCTTCCCAATGTTATTTCTAGTTGCCAATCGGCGTTTTTGGGGGGTCGTCACATTCTAGATGGTGTTTTGGTGGTGAATGAGGTTGTTGATCTAACTAAGAGAAGGAAGAAAGATTGTTTGTTATTTAAAGTTGATTTTGAGAAGGCCTATGACTCTATTTCTTGGAATTTCCTAATCTACATGATGGAGAGGATGGGATTTGGCTCGGCGTGGATTAATTAGGTGGGTGAAGACTTGTGTGTGTTCTAGCTCCATGTCTGTGTTGGTTAATGGTAGCCCAACTAATGACTTTCAAGTTGGTAGAGGCCTTCGTCAAGGTGATCCTCTTTCTCCTTTTTTTTCTTGATTGTAGCAGAGGGTTTGTCGGTTATGATGTCAAAGGCGGTGGAGGTGGGGTCGTTTGTTGAATATAAGGTTGATGATAATCTTCTCTTTTCTATGCTTCAATTTGCCGATGACACCATTATGTTGGGGAAGGCAATATGGGGGAATTTGTGGTGTATCAAATCTATTCTTAGAAGCTTTGAAATGGTGTCGGGGTTGAAGGTTAACTTTCATAAAAGTAAACTTATTGGTATCAATGTGTCTGAGGATTTCTTAGAATCGGCTTCAACTTTTCTTCACTGTCGAACGGAGTCTATTCCATTCAAATTTTTAGGAATTCCCGTGGGCGCAGATCCAAGACGGAGCTCAACTTGGAAGCCGGTTATTGATAAGATTCAGAGTAGATTGGCTTTGTGGCAAGGGCGTTTCTTGTCTATTGGAGGTCGGGTAACTCTTATAAACTCCGTTTTAAATAGCATATCCCTCAATTATTTGTCTTTTTATAAAGCGCCGAAGGTGGTGATAAAGACTCTTATTAAGCTTCAAAGAGATTTCTTGTGGGGGATCAAGGAGGATTCGAGGGGCATGTATTGGGTGGCTTGGGAGAAGATTTGTAGATCTAAGGAGGAGGGAGGGTTAGGTGTGAAGGATATTGAAATGTTTAATATTGCTCTCTTGGCCAAATGGAAGTGGAGGTTGATGTCGGATGAGGGTGCGCCTTGGAGGGGTATTCTTTCATATAGATATGGTGATTTGGGGTCTATTTTTTTCAATGGTTCAACATCGGTGCATAGAAGGGAAGATTCTTTGTGGTGGTGCGATCTTAGGTGTGTGAGGGAGGAGAGGTTCTCAGTGGGTTGGTTCGAATCAAATGTAAGACAGAGGTTGGGGATGGCAGCAGGGTGGATTTTTGGCATCATCATTGGCTTGGGCAACGTCTGTTGAAGATTGAGTTTGACAACATTTTCAACAACTGTAATAATAAAAATGTGATGATCATTGGCAGTGGAATTTTTCTTTTTTCGCAGGTGTTGGATCCGCATTCGGTGATGAAGTTGATGAGCTGTTGACGATTCTGTGTGATGTTCATATGGCCCGTGGAGTTGCTGACCGATGGTGTTGGTTTATTGATCCGCTAAAATCCTTCACTGTTCGGTCTTGTTACCAATTTCTTTTGCAAGCCAATCAACTTTCAGCAGCAGGCAGGCCAGTTTCGACTCTGCAGAAATCTGACTTGATAGCGTTATGGAGGACTCGTATTCCAGCCAAGATCTTGTTGTTTGGTTGACGTATATTCAACAATTCTATACATGTTCGGTCCCTGTTACTTAGACGACATGTTATTCACTTGGAGGAGGATGCGGTCTGCGTTTTGTGTAGGTCTCACATTGAGGATTCTCATCACTTGTTTTTGGCTTGCGATTTTTTTTGAGGGTGTGGGGCGAGATTGGTCGTTGGCTGAATGTTCAAGTGCCTTGCCCATCTACTTTAATTGATCATTTTCTACGCTATGGTGACCTTTGTACTGGTAAGAAAGCGAAGAGAATCAAACATCTTATTTGGTTGACAACTTGTTGGTGTCTTTGGCTATCTCGTAACGGTGTTTTGTTTTAGAGGGGTAAAGTCAAATGTAGACTCGATAGTGGCCCATGTGAAGTTCTTATCTTGGGGCTGGTTCATTTCCAGGGTGGGAAGGAATTCTTGTTGTATTCCATCACTATGTTGTAATAATGCACTTTCATGTATTAACAACCTGTGATCTCATCCTTGTATTTGTGGTTTTGAGCACCCCTAGTGCTCCTATTAATGCAACATTGCTTATCAAAAAAAAAAAAGCAATTTATTCTACATATAAAAATAAAAATTTAAAAACAAAGAAAGCAACGGATACCAAACCTTATTTGCGTAACGTTTCTTGATTGTTGGCCACTGGCCAGGGCTACGCGCATTTTTTCTTCTTTTTTTTAGTGTATTTTTTGATGCATGTCTGCATGAGCTACGTTTGCTAAGACTTTGTAATTAATTAACCAAACACAGTATTTGGTTAATGAGAAATTGGGAAGAAGGAGTTATGGAGGAGAGAAGTTGAGAAGAAATTTTGTCCAAAAAAAAAGAAGTTGAGAAGAAATGGCTCTTCCACAAAAAAACCTTTTTCTCATACATGGAAAAAAAGATGACAGAAATTGTGTCACATTTTTACTTTTCCAACTACACTCCTATTTTTTTTTTGGTAAATAACTATATACTCCTATTTTTAAGCATGTTAAATTCTATTTTATTTTTGCAATTGTCAAATAAAACTATTTTATTCACGTTTAAATGAATTGTTTGTAAAATTATTATGAATTATAAATTGCTTTTTTATCAAATAGATAACAAATTGCTCTAATTTATAGGACTCGTTACTTTATAAACATATACTTAAATAATAAAAATAAAGGATTAAATATGTTTTTGGTCCCTATAAAATTTGAAAATTTTGTTTTTAGTCCCTTTAAAAAAATTTAGTCACTTTTAGTCCATACATTTTCCTCCGCCAAAGCTTTTAGTTCCTCGTGACTTTTAATAGCGCTTTTAATCCCTCACAACTTTTAATAGCGCTTTTAGTAACATTGACTTATAACAAAGTTTTTAAGGCTTAATTTGATTACACTCAAATAAAGTCTTTGAGGTTTATTACACCGTAGCTAGCCTAGGCGATGAAAATGCACGCAATCCACAATACTTTTTTGAGTAAACCCGGGCATTCTCCACGGCGACTGTGGAGACTAATCCCTCGAGGTATTGGAGTTTATTTAAGGGTTGACATCTTCCAAGCGATGTCTCTCCATACACACCGGCCAGGGTCGAACCCCTGACCAAATGCTTAAGAAGCCTGAGCAAACTTTTGTGCTTCGAGACACAGCTAAATACTAATTTATTTAACACGCTTAGTAAGAATTAAGAATGCTGTCAAAAAAATGTTAGTATTAAGAATGCTATTGAGTAAACTTGACAATTTTTAATAATATAAGTCAAAAAAGAAGTAGACCAACTAGCAAAAATAATTCACAATCACACCACATAAAACAAACGACACTATGTATTTGATTTATTAATTAACCTTAATAATCACAAACAGTATGCGCACGGCGGCACGGGTACTCTAGTCTAATCTAGAAATGAAATTAAATCACAAATGTTATTAATGGAAGAGGTGTGTTTTTTTAGGAGAGGTTTTTTAAAATAGGCGTAACACGAAGACTTTTCAGGAGGTCACCCATCTCAGTACTACTCTCATTCAACTACACTTAACTGTGGAGTTCTAATGGGAGGTGCATTAGTACTAGTATGATCGCACTTTGGAAGAGGGTGTGTTAACCTGAACTAAATGCTCTATTAATATTAATACAATTTTAACTATTGAAAAAAAAAACAAATTAATTTTGTCATGATAAGAATTAGGTTTGGATCCCTTCCAGCGACATTATTATCGTATGGGATCTCAACTATTAATTTGAGAGGATGGGACTCGGATTTTAACACGTGAATAAAAGAGATGGAAGTCTTGAATAATCCAAATCTAACGGCTAACGACAAGTAGTGAAATTTTCAATAGAGAATATCTTTCCAACCGAACAAACACAAATGGGTTTGACAAGTGACCATACATCGTAAATCCCAACTTTCTTTTCTTTTATCAACTCTACTATAATAAAAACCAATGCTAACACTTTTACATTTTTAGACATCTTAAAATTTTGTCATTTGTCAAAAATTAGGGGTAAAATGGTCATTTCGCCACTAAAAGACAAAAAAAACAGCTTTTTAAGCTTTTTCTAAAAAAAAACATTGAAAACTGACGCACTATCAGCAGCTTTTTCTTTTTCTTATTTTTTTTAAAAAAAAAATTTAATTTTTTTTAAAACTGTTTTATTTTTAAAATCGTTTTTTTTTAAAAAAAAGCTGTTTTATTTTTTTAAAATGGTTTTTTCTTTAAATTTTAAACTGCTTTTTTAGTTTTTTTTATTTAAAACCTGTTTTTTTTTTAAAAAGTCTTTTATCATAATTTTAAAAATATGATTTAATTACTATTTTAAAATCTGTTTTTTTAAAAAAAAATCTTTTTTCATCACTTGTTTCCAACGGGACTTCCAACATGGGTGCCGACTACACTGGCAACGAGAGCGCCAACGGGAGTACCGACTTTTTTAAAAAATTTTCCAACACAACTATTTTAAAAAAAAATTATTCATTTTTATAATTTACTCAAACTACTAAAATCAATCAATTTAACCACCACTAATTGCCAAAAAAAAATCTTTTATCAAAAAAAATATTGTCAAAAAAACCCATACCTTTAACAAAAAACTAAATTATTGAATTCATATTATACTCAATAATTAAATAATCTAAAATTTATTATTTACTATAATCTATCTATTAAAACTACTCAATCAATTTAACCACTACAAAAAATTACCAAATTACTATTTTATAATTACTAAAAAGGAGTAAAATGTCAATGAGAGTGCCAATGGGAGTTTCTTCATTTTTACTCCATTATTAACATTATAAGAAATACCGACCACTATCCATTAATTATCACTAAAATTTTTACCACGTTTTTACTAAAAATAATTACTCACTATTTTTAGAATTTAGTCAAACTACTAAAATTAATTAATTTTTTACAACGGTCAAATTAATCATTTTAACCACTATCCATTGTCAAAAAAAGACGAACATGTAACCAAAGTTTAAAATTAACATTTTTATAAATAAATGAATATGATTAAATTAATATTAAGTCATATAAAAAAAATAAGTCATAATACGTGGTAATGGGAGCTAGGGGTGTGCAAAAACACCGGGACACTATATCCATACCAAAAACCATACCATTCTCTTTAAAAAAGCCCATATTACTTTTTAAAAAATCCATCCCATTTTTTGTGGTAAAATATTAGGTAAACCGGTAATCCATTTCTCAAAACCGGTACCTTTACTGGTGTATCAAAAATAAGCATTTCCTGTCATTTAGCTTTCTTTCAAATCCCTTGTCTCATCACCTTCCTTTCTCTCATCAGTCTACTGTAACTAAAAAAATTGTTATTATCTTCACCGCCTGTGCAAAGCTCTGTTTTTCTCATCGTTCATCATGTCTCACCACCTGCTGCCCAAGGAAACCATCACCGCCTATCGCCGGAACTTCGCACCACCTCATCTCATCGCTCCTCCCAGTGTCTTCCAGATCTGTTTCTCTCTCAAATCCTATTCGCCCTCTTCCAGATCTCTCTCTGCTGGCCTCTCCTTCTCCCAGATCTATCTGCCTCTCTCTCATCCTCTGCTGGCTTTGCCTCTCGCTCATCCTCCACTGACCTCATCCTCTCTCTCTCTCCCACCCTTGCACGCGTCTCTCTCTGCTTTGCTTAATGAACTGAAGTTTTCTAGAGCCTTTTACAAATTGTTAATTCTCTAATTCATTAATAATTTGTACCGGTTATTTACCGGTTTTAAACTGGATTAAAACTAGTTCACAAATTTAAACTGGTATATGCAAAGTAGTAAACCAAAACCAAATTTTAAGAGTGGTATGGTACAGTATGGTGTGGTTTATGTACCACGCACACCCCTAATGGGAGCGGTAATGCGAGACTGACAATGAAATCGACAATAAGAGCGACAACGGGAACAGGAGTGGGAACGAGAGAGGCAACGAGAGCGCCAACAGAGTGCCAGCGTGGGTGCATATTTTATAAAATCTTATTTTCTTTTTTCTTCATTTTTACTCCATCTAAAATTTATTATTTACTATAATCTCTCTAATAAAACTATTAAAATCAATCAATTTAACCACTAAGAATTGTAAAAAAAACAACTTTAGCCACTACCAAATATTACAAAATCACGTACTTATAATTAAATGAATATGATTTAATTAATATTAAATCATATAGAAAAATATGAGTTAAAATGTGGCAACTGGCAACGGTAGCGACAACGAGAGACTGGCAATTGGAGCTGCAATAGGAGTGGCAACAGGAGTGGCAACGAGAGAGGTAACGAGAGCGCCAACGGGAGGGCCAACGAGGAAGCAAACCGGAGGGCCAACGAGGATGCATATTTTACCTCTAATGTCCAAATACATTATTATGGATCAATGTAATTTTGATTGTCAACGGGGATGCATATTCCACTTTGAATTTCAAATCATACATTTTGGACATTGTTCACAACTTATGAATATCTTCTAAATTACTATTATGACTTAATGACAATACACCGATCATATAGTATCACCCGTGCATATGCATACGCACGGGTAAACACGCACGGGTAAAATACTAGTTTTCAACAATATATATCCCCCAAAAATTACGCACGGGTAAACACGCACGGGTAAAATACTAGTTTTCAACAATATATATCCCCAAAAATAAACTGATCTTAGAGATGCTGTATAGGTCACATTCACATCACATGAATGTTATAAGCAACAGTACTACTGTACTATAGTTGCATTATATACCTGGATAATTATTTGGGTACCAAATCAAAGTATCACACATAACACACATTCAAACCAAAACAAGTTAGGAGTTGTTAATGACTTTGTGACATTCAAACAAATCCAAAGGACATAGTAACATATACCCATTTGAAATGACATCAACATCATCATCTTAATTTCGTATGTATCTGACAGCTGAGTCAATATTCCCCCCCACCCATTGAGGGTTCTATTCCCACCTTTCGCTGTCACTTTGCCTAATTATTTGGGTTAAACAGAAGCAACTGTATGAAGCTGGAACCTAATCAATAAAAGACATTAATAGCATTATTAGGTGCTAGCTTAGCTAGCTAGCTAATTGTTGAGAGTCACAATCATATGTATTGAATTAAGTAATTAAAGAGCCCCACACATCGTACGTGGTATTATGAGGAACTGCTTAATCGGACACACAGACACCAAAAACATGTCTGTGTCACATGCCTCAGCTAGGGGCTGCACGTGAAGTGAACAACACCATTTGCTAGGTTGGGCTGGGTGGGAGAGGGAGACTATGACATTGACTAATGACTCCTCCATACTCGATTTGCTTAATTACTTATCATAGTCAAATTCTTGATGTGGAACATACTTTACATTTGGAAGTTGATGTTCATCTGTCTCATCAACGTTTAATCATATGCATCGTGTTATTGAAATGATTTCAAATGTTATGATATTCTCCGTCTCATATTATATGACTTTCTAGTCAAAGAAAATTGTCTCATAATACATGACTTTTTAAAATATCAATAAAATATTCATGTTCTTTTTCTTATCATACCCTTCATTATTTAATAATATCTCCTTATAACTCTCCCAATTTATCTTCTCAATGAAGGTTAATTTGGTAAACTAACACACAATCTCTCTTTCCCATACAAAATTAACTATTTTTCTTAATTTATGTGAAATGACTCAAAGTGACATATAATATGAGAGAGAGAGAGTACACCAACTTGAATTTACAATAATGATTCTCACAAAATTAAATATTAAATGCTCTTTTTCCAAGTTCTTCACTTCTTCTTAACAGTTATGTACTTGTAGGTGTGGCTTAATTAACATTTATGAGTCTCCGGTATTGGTTGTGTTGACAATTTTTAACAACGTGAGAATGCTAATTCCCGAGTTCAAACACATATCACTACAAGAAAAACAGGATTTTCCGGCGGGCAAAATCCGCCGCAAAATTGGACTTTGCGGCGGATTTTTGCTGCCGGTAGCCAGCTCGCAGCAAACGTTTTCCGGCGGATGTATTAAAAAAAAAAATTTTTTGGAATTTTCCGGCGGATTTTAAAGGCATTTGCGGCGGATTATAAAATTTTTTTTTTTTTTTAAAAATCCGCCGCAAATGCCAAAAGTCCGCCGCAAAAGCAAAAAAAAATTTTAAAAAACCGCCGGAAATGCCTAAAATCCGCCGGAAAATCCAAAAAAAAATTTTAAAAAATCTGGCGGTAAAAAATTTGAATTTTTTAATTTGTTTTTCAATTTTTTCGAATTTTAATATTTAATTTGTATTTTAATAAAAAGTAAGAAAAAATGAAAATGAAGTAGAATATGAGAAAAAATGATATAGAAAAGAATGAAAATAAATAAATGAATGAGAATGTAGAAGTAGGAAGGAATAAGAATGAAAGAGAATATTAGAAGAGAATGATATAGGAGAGAATGTGAATAAAGAAGTAAGAAGAAATAAGAATTAAGGAGTGAATGAAAAAGAATGAAGAAGGAAGGAGAAATATAGAAGAGAGATATGTAGAGAAATTTATGGAGATGAGAGTATAAGAAATATAGAAGAGAGATATGTAGAGAAATATAGAAGAGAATGATAATGAAATAAAGAGTGAAATGAGAGAATGAGAGGAGTGTAGGAGAAATTTGTATTTATAGGCGAATTTTTTCCCTCCGAAATTTCCGGCGGATTTTTGAAATTACCGGCGGATTTTTTGAAATTTTTGTTGGCATTTGCGGCGGATTTTAAAAAAAAAAAAATTTTTTTTTTGGCTTTTGCGGCGGATTTTTTAAAAATTTTTTTAAAAAAAAAAAAAATTTTAAAAATTTTTTTTTTTTAAAAATCCGCCGCAAATGCCAAAAAATCCGCCGGAAAATACCCCAAAATCCGCCGGAAAAGTTTGCGGCGAATAAAATCCGCCGGAAAGTCTTAAAATCCGCCGGAAATTCCTAAAATCCACCGGAATCTTTCCGGCGGATTAAATCCGCCGGAAAGTCCTGGCCGGAAAATCCCATTATTCTTGTAGTGTATGTACTTGTGTGATAGTTTGTGTTGTGTTTATTTGTCAATATTTACGCATTTGAAATGTAACTAAAAATTATTGTTAACACCCAAAGACTATTGAGTGGTTGGCTGAGGGAAGAAGACCTAGCCGAAGTAAGGCCCCAGCCTAGTTCACAGGGGCCAAGTTGCTCAAATATGAAGCAAAAGAGGAGTAACTTACTGAATAGCCTATATTTACTCTACTATGGATACTCCTTCTACTCTTTCTGAGAGGGATCAATTTACACTGGAGCAAGATAGGAGTCTCAAAGAAGGAATATTTGCCGATGAAGGCAACAAGTAGTTGTTCTCAAGAAGACTTGCTAAAGAGCTTGAATGATATACTTAAAACCAACTTATAGGCTAAAATACCAAGGGAATAGTATTGCTTGCTGAGCATAGGCAGCTCGGCTAAGGGGAAACTCGACTGAGGAATTAATAGCTGAGATGCAGTTGAGGCAGTGACGGACCTACATGTATTCCATGGGGTTTAGGAGAACTCCCTAAAAAAATAAAATTAGCACCGATACCTTAGGAAAAAAATGTTTTTGCACCCCTAAAAAATAGTTTTTGCACTCAAGTTCCTAATTTTGCACCAAAGTTCCTAGTTTTGTACCACTCTAATACACCACACTCTCACATGTTTATTTAAAAAAGTTTTTATCTCTCCTTGAATCGGTTCTTGTTCTTGTTCTTGTTCTTATTATCCTAATTTTAATTCTGTTAATGCTATTTAATTGGTAATTTGTGTTAGTACTATTTAATTAATTTGTATTTTGTGTTAGCGCTATTTAATTAATTTAATTTGATTATGTTAGTCTATTTAATTTGAATCTTTTTTTAGCAAAAGAAAGGGTTATGGAGCCTCATTAAAACCTATCACTATAATGACTCTCATCCAAAGAAAATTAAATTTGAATCTGTTTTGTATTTTGTGAATATGTTGATTCTTTTAGTTCTATTTAATTTGTATTTAGGAACTTATTCGTGTTATTTAATTTGTGTTGGTCTAGTGCAACACAAGTTGAGAACCTATTAAAGTATTATTTTTATTATATTTTTAGGGATATGTGTGTTTGAAAATTTTTGTACCCCCTAACCCAGGGTCCTGGGTCCGCCACTGAGTTGAGGATATCTTGGTCGAGGCAAATGAGCTTGCTTTGGGAGCAAGTAAACATTCTAGGTGGACAATTGAAATGTTGAAGCGGTTGAAGAAAACATGGAGAAGTGTGACATCTGTGGCTGACGAGGGCGGGGAGTGATCGCCGGTGCTCAAAAAGGTGGCACAGACAAAGAGCGGCTCCTGGCAGCTTCTAGGCGAAGGGACACATGAATGAACCGAATACGCACCAGAATGAGAGGGATCTTGAGGTTGTGCAGGTATGGGACTGTACAGTTGAAGGAAGGCTTAAAAGAATTGATTTGGACTACCTATATCAACAAGATGCATCTTCTTTTCGGGAGTCCTTCCCATAAGAACTCCATAGTTAAGCGTGCTTGACTTGGAGTAGTAGTGGGATGGGTGACCTGCTGGGAAGTTTCCCAAAATGCATGCAATTGAGGACAAAGCATACTGAAAAGACACGTGTTGGTTTGTGGTGGCAGCCAATCACAAAACAACACATCATAAAAAAATGTTTGACTCTATCTCACCTACCTTAAAAAGTTTTTATCGCGATGGTGTATACCAAATAAACATATTTTGTTCTTCTAATTTGGTAATTTTGGTATTTGTGATTTTTCACTGCACTTTTGGTTGCTAAAAATCATGGATTGAGCATTTTTATTCCCTTATATTTCCAAAATTCAAGATTTTTTAGGACCAAAAGGGCAAATAATATATAATTTTGAGGGAAAAATTGGGGACAAAAATTGTCAAAGTAAAATAAAAAGACTATAATCACCATATTTTTTGTGATAATAATAGACTTTTTTGATCAAATGAGACTAATTAGACTAATGAACTTGTTATTATTCTTTTATCTCATTAGATAAATAAAGTTAGTTGGAGTAGCTAAATAACATATTATTGGGGTAGCTAAATTTAAAATATACCTAATTATCTAAATACATATATTATTTTTTGATAACCAAAACTACCCCATAGTTACACTACCAACTGCTCCTGAAGCTGCAATAGGAAAGAGCAGCTAGGAATGGAAAGAGAAAAATAGTAGTAGGATGTGCAAAAAATAAAACTAGGAGTGTCAAAATATATTTTTCATAGGGGTATTTGTGCAAATTTTTAAATTTGAGAGTGTGCACCGCACACCCTCACTTATATCTGGTGCTCAAAAAGGTGGCACAGACAAAGAGCGGCTCCTGACAGCTTCTAGGCGAATGGACATGTGAATGAACCAAATACGCACCAGAATGAGAGGGATCCTCAGGGCTGTGCAGGTATGAGACTGTACAGTTGAAGGAAGACTTAAAAGAATTAATTGATTTGGACTACCTATACCAACAAGATGCATCTTCTTTTCGGGAGCCCTATTCACATAAGAACTTCATAGTTAAGCGTGCTTGACTTGGAGTAGTAGTGGAATGGGTGACCTTCTGGGAAGCTTCCTAGAATGCATGCAAGTGAGGACAAAGCATGCTGAAAAGACACGTGTTGGTTTGTGGGGGGAGTCGATAGTTCTGAAAGCAAGTCTGGGATGTTGCAAGAAGCGTCGTGGATGCGGAGACCATGTGTATGTCTATGTCTGTGTCTATGGAGACCATGTGTGTGTCTGTGTCTATATATATATATATATATATATATATATATATATATATATATATATTACATTTGACACGACAAATCAATCAAACTATATTTTTTCTAAGTCTTTTACTTTCCTTTACTTGCATTTTTCTTTTTATGTTAGTTATTAAATAATTCTACACGTCCATCTCACATAGCCTAACATTCTTTGGAGTAGTTAGTGAATCCGTAAATAGGGAACAAAGTTACTTCATTAGCATAATTGCTTGAAAGGAATCAAGAGTTCAAATTCTTAGCCGATCCTCTCGACTAAATCCAAAAATTTGACAACAGTTTATACAGTTTTAGAGAGAACTGTTATATTTTTTGATCTCCTATTGATTTTTGGATAGAATTATTTTCTTTAATTTACTTTTGTGGAAAACTAGTTGGAAGGTCATCGAAGAAATTAAAGATATGCTCGCTTCCCAAATATGAATGCGTTGTCTTTTTGAGTATTTGGATATATCAAAGCTATTTTGAAGGAAGTTTCCACGTTCGTGCACTTGTTAATTTCACATCTTGTCTTTGACCGATGTATAATTTTTCTATCTTCAACTGATTTTGTTTTCTAAATAATTTATCCACAAAACAAAAATTTTAAATAATTCAAATATCCCACCTTTTGAAGTAAGTCTGTTTAGGTAAACTTGGGTATCCTCCACGACGACTGTGGAGACTAATCTCTCGAGGTACTGGAGTTCATTTAAGGGCTGACATCTCCCAAGCGATGCATCTTCATACACACCGGCCAGGGATCGAACCCCTGACCAAATGCTTAAGGGGTTTTGAAAAAATTTGTTAAAATTAACGGATATGAAATTATACATATATAAAAAATAACATATAGAATATAATTAAATATAAAACAACAAGAAGATTATCATATTTATATTCAAATGAGTTTTTGATACAAGAAGATTAAACGAGGATGCATTGTTTTTTAGAAAAGCATATCAAAAACTCCCCAAAGTGAACGCAACTATAAATGAATTCTTACTTTTTTTTCACATTATGGTTATTTTTTAACTTGTTGGCATCACGATGGAAAATCATATTAATCTTTAATTCCAAATGATAAGTGAGAATGAGATAGACATGATTTAATCAAGAAAAAAGTTAGAGAGACATGCTCTCAAAGAAAAAGGAAAATGACATAGACAGCCACTTTTATTTAACAAAGATAAGATCAATGATAACCATTGACCAACCACTAGACGTGCGGTAGATATTTATTTCTACTTTATACCAACTTTAAACAAAAACATCAAAGGTCAATTTTCATTTTGATTTTTCGAAAATAAATTGTGCCAAAAAGCTCTCCTTTTTTCTTATATATGAAAGGGATTATAAAAAATAGCTAAGTGTAGATGGTATTGCAAATCAAAGATGGGTATTGCAACTCATTACATCATAATAAAGAGAAAAACTAACACCGTGTGTGATAAAAAAAATAACAGATGGTGGATGATAGATGACCTTAGATGGCAGATAAGCTACTAGTTGATAAAAGATCAGGCTTATAGCTAATAGTGGATAGACTAGCTGATAACGAATGAAATATTTGGTAAAATTAGTGGTTGAACTAATCAATAAATGTAAAATGACATTAAAGGACATATGTTTAATTAGTGGTTAGATTTATTTAATCAATATAGATTATTTAAAATACGTATAAATTATTTTGCTATATATAATTAAACAAATTATTAATATGTTTAGAAAATAAATTTTTTATATCTACTATAGATTTATACCAATTCACCACATATGATTTTACCAATACCCCAATTCTATCTAAAAGACACCTCAAAGTTTTGAGGGTAAAAATGTCATTACACTCTATTTCTTTTTTTTTTCTCTTTATTCTTACACTCTCTTTCTTACTTTCACTTTTCTCTTACACTCCATTTCTTTATTTTTACACTCTCTTTCCTCATTTTCACTTTTCTTTTACACTCTCTTTCTTCCTTTTTTCTTTTTACTTTACTTTTTCCATAAATAATTATTCTCTTTCTCTTATCACTTCACTTTAATTTTTTTAACTAAATTTCTAAATTTATACAAACACTACTTTAATTAAAATTTTTGAAGACTACTACTATAAACCTACTATCTAAAAAACAAAAAGACTTAATGACTATTTAAATTAGTAATTAATATTTAAAACAAACATTTCTTATTGATAATCTAACATCTAACTTTTATTATCTACTATAATCTACTAATCAACTAAAATAATCAATTGAAACTACGAGATAACTGCTCTGATAAATAAAAAACACGGGATAACTGCAGTGATATATAAAAAAAACACGAGATTAATATTTACCATTGGTATTTATAATTTTTTTTGACAATTTATAATTAAAAAAATACGGGATTAATATTTACCATTGATATTTATAATTTTTTTTGACAATTTATAATTAATATTTACCATTGATAATTATAATTTTGGAAAACTACTATAAACCTACTATCTAAAAAAACGCGGGATAACTGCAATAATCTACTATAATCTACTAATCAACTCAAATAATCTAATATAAAAACACGGGATAACTGCAATAATCTACTATAATCTACTAATCAACTCAAATAATCAATTGAAATTATGAGATAACTGCAATGATATATAAAAACACACGGGATAACTACACCAATATATAAAAAAACACAGGATTAATATTTGTCATTGATAATTAAATTTTTTGAAGACTACTATAAACCTGCTATCTAAAAAACAATAATATTTAATGACTATTTAAACTACTGATTGATATTTAAAATAAATATTTCTTATTGATAATCTACTATCTCTCTTTTACTATCTACTATAATCTACTAATCAACTAAAATTATCAATTAAAACTACGAGATAACTGCACTGATATATAAAAAAACACGAGATTAATATTTGTCATTGATAATTAAAATTTTTGAAGCCTACTACTACAAACCTACTATCTAAAAAATAAGCAGACTTAATGACTATTTAAATTACTAACTAATATTTAAAACAATTAGTTTTTATTGATAATCTATTATCTAACAAATTTACTATCTACTATAATCTACTATCAACTAAAATAATCCATGGAAGCGCTTCTTTCTTAACGACGCTACTGATACCAATTGTTAAGATTTAAGCAACGAGAATTTGCGCGAATCTTGAACTGGAATGAACGCAATGATCTAATTAACCTAATTGATAAGCCAACTTGAAGATTGCAGTTGTTATATATATATATATATATATATATATATATATATATATATATATATATATATATATATATATATATATATATATATCTATAACAGCTGCAATCTTCAAGTTGGCGCCAAACCAAAGCTTCCAACGGTTATAACGAACATTTGATTCTGTCCACTAGCAAACTGACACGGGGCATAGCTTGAGTGGGATAAATTGGTTGCCACATAATCATCAATCTCCACCTTGGCAACAATAATGCCACCTGCAACAGGAACTCCTTCGAATGCTTAATTCAATTCTTATTGGAACTTAACCAATGTTCAACAGGTTCAAGCAATGCTTGAACTTGCTTTGTGGAACAACCTTAGTTATGAAGTCTGCTGGGTTTTGTGATGTGTGAACTTTTAGGATTTTGACAGTCCCTTGAGCTATAACATCCTTGATCCAATGTAACCGTGTGTCAATGTGCTTTGTCCTCTCATGATAAGCATGATTTTTGCTTAAATGTATTGCACTTTGGTTGTCACAATACACATTGACACTCTCTTGTTTTACACCTACTTCATTGACCAATCCTTTGAGCCACAGGGCTTCTTTCACAGCTTCAGTAATACCAATATACTCGGCTTCTGTTGTGGATAGGGCTACCACATGTTGAATAGAAGCTTTCAAACTAATCGTGTTACCAAACAGTGTAAACACATAGCCTGTGAGAGGCCTTCTTTTGTATCTATCCCCAGCAAAGTCAGCATCAACATATCCCTCAACTCCACCTGAATCATGAGATCCTTCACTGTAGTTAAGACCAACCCTTATTGTTCCATTTAGGTACCTTAGAATGTACTTGACAGCAGACCAATGCTCTTGTCTAGAATTTGACAAGTATCTGCTGACAAGACTTAGTGCATAGGCAAGGTCAGGCCTTGTGCACACCATGGCATACATAAGACTCCCTACTGCACTTGCATACGGTGTCTCTTCCATTTGTTTCTTCTCCACATCAGTTGAAGGGCAATCTTCTTGTGATAGCTTGTAGTGAGCAGCAATAGGTAACTTGGCAGTTTTAGCTTCTGTCATGCTAAACCTGCACACCACCTTCTTAGCATAATTCTCTTGAGTTATGCACAAGTTTTGTGTATCCTTTTTCCTGACTATTTCCATTCCAAGGATCTTGCTAACTTTGCTAAGATCCTTCATCTCAACCTCTTTGTTCAGCAACAATTTGAGCCTTAAAATTTCAGCATTAAGTCCTTGCAAGCTATCAGCATATCATCCACATAGAGCAATAGATAAATGTAGTCATTACTGTTGAGTTTCTTGTAATACACGCAACTATCACTATTGCTTCTATTGAACTTTATATCCATCATGTAAGAGTCAAATCTTTTATACCACTGTCTAGGCAATTGTTTCAACCCATAAAGTGATTTCTTCAGCAAGCAAACTAGTTCTTCTTTGCCCTTTGCTTCAAATCCCTTTGGTTGAGCCATGCATATTTTCTCTTCTAGAACACCATGCAAGAAAGCTGTCTTCACATCTAATTGTTCTAGTTCCAGATTGAAATGAACAACTAGAGCCAATAGGACTCTAATTGAACTGTGTTTCACCACTGGAGAAAATATTTCTGAGTAGTCAATACCTTCTCTTTGTGTATAACCTTTTGCAACCAACCTAGCTTTATATCTAGGTGGATCCTTGTCTGTCATGCCCTCTTTCCTTTTGTAGATCCATTTACACCCCACAAGCTTCACACCAGATGGTTTCTTCACCAATTCCCAGGTTTCATTCTTATGTAGAGATTCCATTTCTTCCTCCATAGCACTTATCCACTCTTTGTGATGCTTGCTGGCTAATGCTTCTTGATATGAGTTTGGTTCCTCATTCATGATGTTCTTTGCAGTATTTAGAGCATAAGCAGTGTCTGCTTCATGTCAATACTTCCTAGGAGGCCTTATTTGTCTTCTTTCTCTGTCTCTACATAAGAGATATTCATCTTCTGGTTCACTGTTACTTGAGTCAGAGCTTGAATCATCTTCCCCAGCTTGATTATCTGCTAAAGTTTCACCTGTATCATTGTTGGTTTGCTTGTGACTTAACTCCACCTCAAGTTGGAATTCCTTGTCTTGCTCACTTGGCTCAAGAGCCTCACTTGTTCCCATGTCACTCATTGATTCTTTAAAAATGACATCTCAGCTTATGATGCACTTCTTCTCATCAATTGAACACACCCTATATCCCTTCACACCATCAGGATATCCCATGAATAGCCCTTTCTTTGACCTTGGTTCCAACTTGCCTTCATTTACATGAAAATACGCAGGACAACCAAACACTCTCAGATGTTTGAGACTTGGTGCTTGGCCTGTCCATAGCTCTTGAGGTGTCTTGAGGTTTAGAGCTGTGGAGGGGCTTCTATTTACCAAATAACATGCTGTGTTTACTGCCTCTTCCCAGAAAGATTTTGATAATTTTGCACAAGACAACATACACCTAATCTTTTCTAGCAAAGTCCTATTTAGTCTCTCAGCTAGTCCATTTTGTTGTGGTGTGCGTCTAACTGTATGATTTCTGAAGATACCATCACTACAAAAAAACGCAGGATAAGCGACGGAAATTAGCGAGGGAAATCAAATCCGTCGCTAATAATTACGTAGCGAGGAAAATTAGCGAGGGAAATCAAATCTGTCGCTAAACATGACGTAGGCGCGCTTTTTTTAAAATAAAAAAAATCAAATCCGTCGCTAACGGTCCGTCGTTAATGCTGACGTGACCGTTGCGCAGACATTCGAATGCGTAAGAATCCCAATCCGCCACTAATTTAAAATTCCGTCGCTACTGTCCGTCGCTAACGCTGACGTGACAGTTGTGTAGATCTTGGAAAACGCGAAATGAACAGATTCGTCGCTAATTTAAAATTCCCTCGCAACGGATTCGTCGCTAAGTTCTATTTTTTTCACTTACAACCGAAAACCTCCTCACTTCTCTCTTATCTCCTTCTTTTCTCTTCTCTCACTCATTTTTCTTTTCTCTTCTCTCCTTCAACCTCCAACAACTTGGTTTACAAAGAAGAAGCAACAACCATCTCATAATCAAAGCAGGTATTCCAACCATCATCTCTCCCATTTCGTTTTTGTTTTTGTTTTCTATTTTAAGCATTTCGTTTTCTATTTTGAATGCTTGCTTAAAATCCATGATTTCGTTTTCTTTTTATTTTCGTTTTCTCTGTTGACTTCGTTTTCTCTTTTGAATGCTTAAAATCCAAGATTTCGTTTTCTGTTTGACGCTTCATAGGGCTGTTCATAATGTTGTTTTTCTGTTTGAATGCTCATAGTATTGTTTTTCTGTTTTGAATGTTGTGAATAATTAATTAACCCTAATTGATTGTGTGCTAATATTCATTGTGTGGTACTTACAAGTGTTAGATATGGTTGAAGATGCTTGTGAATAATTGTTGGAAAAGAGGCAGCTTGAGAGAAAGAGAGAAGTGAGGTCTGAGAGAGACAAAGACAGAAGTGAGGTTTGAGAGAAAGAGAGCAGTTTTTTTTTTTAAAATCTAAATTAGCGACGGATTTTTCGTCACTAAATTCCCTCGCTAATTAGCGACGGAATTTCTCTCGCTAAATCCCTCGCTAATATCCGTCGCTAAATGTGACAAAATCCGTTGCTAAATATTAGCGAGGCCCTTTTTAGCGAGGGATTTTTTCCGTCGCTAATTCCCTCGCTAAGGCATGTTAGCGACGGATTTTTGGCCATTAGCGACGGAAAAATCCGTTGCCTATACTGGTTTTTTTTGCAGTGCATGGTCTTTGCAAAATCTATCAAACTCTTCATTACAGAACTCTAGACCATTGTTTGTTCTAAGTGCCTTAACTTTTAAACCACATTGAGTCTCAACTCTTTTCTTCCAATCAACAAAGCTTTGAAATGCTTCATCTTTAGTTTTTAACAAATAAAGCCAAACTTTCCTACTATAATCATCAGTGAAAGTTATGAAGTATCTCTTACCTCCATGTGTAGGAGTCTTAGATGGTCCCCAGAGATCTGAATGTATATATCCAAGCTTCTCTGCTGTCTTGTGAACACCAGTAGAGAATTTGACCCTTGTTTGCTTGCCAAATATACAGTGCTCACAAAATCCTAGTTGACTGATTTTGTCTCCACATAGAAGCCCTTGCTTATCTAACTCCTTCAAGCCTTTTTCACTCATGTGTCTAAGCCTTTGGTGCCATGTGAGTGTCTTGTTTTCCTGCGAGCTAACAACATTTGCTTCACCAATCACAGTGTTTCCCATCAAAGCATACAAGTTGTTTCTCTTCCTTGTACCTTTCATCACCACTCTTGAACCTTTCATGATTTTCAGAACTGAGTCTTCACCTTTGAAGCTGAATCCAACAGCTTCAAGTGTTCCTAGTGATATCAGAGACCTTTTTAGATCAGGTACATGTCTCACATTAGTCAATCTCTTCACTGTACCATCTCTGAGTAGCAGCTTGACAGATCCTATTCCAATGAGTTCACATGCCTTGTTGTTCCCCATCATAACCTTTCCTCCTTTGAATGGCTTGTAGTCCTCAAACCACTCCCTTTTGGGGCACATATGATACGAACATCCCGAATCTAGTATCCAATCATCATCACCAGATGTTGATGCAGTAGAGTTTGACTCAACTCTCTCATCATCTGCAGCCACCAATGCTTCACACCATTCATCATTGGGTTCATCACATTCTTCTTTACCAAGAACTTCACAGTTGTCTCTTTCTAGACATAGGAGTTCACAACTGTCATACCCATCAGATGCAATGGATGCATCACCAGAATCATCAACACTGCTTCTCTTTCCATTTCTTTTGTCAGGACAGTTTTTCTTATAATGTCCTTCTTTGTTACAGATATAGCACCTGTTGTGTTTAGGTCTAGATTTTGATCTAGACCTATTCTTTCCCTTGCCTTCTTTTTTCTCACTCCTGCCTCTAACCATCAAGCTTTCACTTTGGTCATTTTCTTTCAAATCCTTTCTCTTTGACAGTTCTTTGGACATCAATGCAGCTTGCACCTCCTCAAGAGATATGGATTCCCTTCCATATATGAGTGTGTTTGCCAAGGTTTCATAAGAGCTATTCAAAGATCTGATTAGTAGAAGAGCCTGGTCCTCATCATCAACTTTCACTTCAATGTTCTCAAGATCCAATATCAGTTTGTGATACTCATCTATATGGTCTCCAATTGATGTGCCTTGTTGCTGTTTGAAGGTGTAGAGTCTTTGTTTAAGATAGAGCCTATTTGCTAAAGATTTTGTCATGTATAAACTCTCTAGCTTAGCCAAATAGCTGCAGCGGATTTCTCTTTGCTTATCTCTCTAAGAACCTTGTCACCTAAACAAAGAATGATCCCACTATGTGCCTTGTTCATTATATCTTTCTTTTCTTTGGCAGATAGTGTATCAGGCAGTTTATCTTCACCTTCAAGTGCTTCTTCAATTCCCTGTTGCACCAGCATTGCACGCATTTTCATCTTCCACAGACCAAAGTCGTTCTTGCCCGTGAATTTCTGAATGTTGTACTTCGCCATTTCCATGGAAGCGCTTATTTCTTAACGACGCTACTGATACCAATTGTTAAGATTTAAGCAACGAGAATTTGCGCGAATCTTGAACTGGAATGAACGCAATGATCTAATTAACCTAATTGATAAGCCAATTTGATCAAACACACAACAATTGAATCAATTGACACGAAGAACCCTAAAATCTCAGATTTGGGGAAAAACACAATACGAACGAATTGAGCAAAATTAAGAGAACAAGAGGCACGATTTGGTAACCCAGTTCGATATCAAAGAGATATCTACGTCTGGGGAATTAAGCAAACACTTAATTCCTGTTGCATTGACCCAATATTCAATCTTGATGAATACGATACAAAGAACCCCAATTTGATTTCCCCTCACTTCTCTAAGCCCACAAATCCCATGTTTGCTCTCGTGACACAATCCCAATGGAATGATAATTTGTTACAATGAATAACAAAATCAAAAGCTATATATATAACAGCTGCAATCTTCAAGTTGGCGCCAAACCAAAGCTTCCAATGGTTATAACGACCATTTGATTTTGTCCACTAGCAAACTGACACGTGGCATAGCTTGAGTGGGACAAATTGATTGCCACATAATCATCAGAAAGTCTAATTTAAAATATAATTAAACTAAAGAAGATAATGTATGCATTAAAAAAAAAGATAGTACTCATTACATTGTATTATATTATTAAAAAACAATAGTCAATTGCACACTTTCTCCTTACTATTATAGTGCCTATCACACAGTCCTGCGCACGCGTGACATTTGTGTTAACAGTAGCCTTGTGTTATTTTTTTTAGCTTTTTTTTATCATGGACCGCAACATGTGACTGTGATTCAAAATTAGGGATGTTAAAAATTTTATTTTACTTTATCAAGACAAAGAAGAAATTATATAAAAATAAGGCTTAAATATCATTTTGGTCCCTACAATTACAGCAATTATCTATTTTGGTTCCTGTAAAAATATTTTTTTAAAATGGCCTATTTTAATACAAGTGGCAATGCTAATATGAATTTATTAAATTGAACAGCTGCCATATCATCAAATAACATATGTAATCCCCATTATACCCTCCCTTTCCGGAAAACCTTAAATCCCTAAACTCCTATCTCTCTTCGTCAATTCATCGCTCTTACTTTGTTACGCAGAAACAAAGAGACACAATCACTCACCCCCCCCGCTCTCTCTCTCTCTCTCTCTCTCTCTCTCTCTCTCTCTCTCTCTCTCTCTCTCTCTCTCTCTCTCTCTCTCTCTCTCTCTCTCTCTCTCGTTTTCTCCATCTCCCATCTCAACCTCGTCTCCCTCTCTTGTTCCTCTCCATTTCCTCTCTCTCTCTCTCTCTCTCTGTGTGTGTGTGTGTGTGTGTTTGTATGAAAATGTCAAAGCAGAACGCCTTCATTTAAAAAAACCCTAAAATCGAATGACCAACCTGGACGAGAGGGAAGCAGTGCTGCCGCGAACGCCTTCAACCTTCCCCGTCGTCGCCGTCGTCGCCGTTAACCTTCACTGTCGCCATCGTCGTCAACCACACCTTCATGTTTTCTCACCTTCGCGTTTATCCCTCCTTTCTATATGTCATTTGCATTTTTGTGTGTTGTCTGTGTGTTGTTTGCGATTTGTAATTTGGTGCCCTAAACAGCTAACCAACATGTGGAGCCTCTTATTTTTTCCCAAATTGCAAAGGGGTACAATAGGTATTACATGTTTTATTTAATGACATGGCAGTTGTTCAGATTGATGAATCCACGTCAGCAAAGTCACTTGTATTAAAATAGGCCACATCAGCAGAAAACAAAAAAAAAAGTGACATGTAGGCTTAAAAATGGCATTAGGGACCAAAACAGATAAAAAAAGGTTTTGCGGGGACCATTTTAAAAAATATATTTTTGCAGGTACCAATATGGATAACTGCTGTAATTTCAGAGACCAAAATGATATTTATATATATAGCATTTAAAATTTCAACCTTATAAAATTTCAACTTATTCAACCTTATAAATTTTCAACTTATTCAACAAGAATAGAAGATGAAAGACTAAACTACTTTGATCAAAGTAGCATTTATTGATTGAAATGCCTTACGCAGACATGTTTATTTTATTTGCTTCTTCTTTGTGAAATTTGTCTATTTTATTTCCTTTTTCTTTGTGAATTTTTTTTGACTAAATTCTTTGTGAAATTATAATTCGTAGACATGTATTTCTCATTGTTCATCTATAATAAATGGGTAGATAAACTCTCAATGATTTGTATTAGTAGAATTAGGAAATAAATTATTCTCAACTCTAATAGCATTATGGTTGCTCTACTCATTTATTATAAATGCTAAATTGCTATTTTGGCCCTTTATCTTTGGGGTTGGTGTCACTTTGGCTCTTTATCTTTTTTTTTCTCGTTTTAGACCCTCATATTTTTTTTTGTGTGTCATTTTGGCCCATACCGTTAGTTTTTTCTAACGGACTGATCAGTGCATTTTGATGCACATTCTTTCATGTTTGTGCTTAAGCATTTCTATGTTTTGCTTTGGTTATTTTTATGTTTTATAATGTTTTTCTAATTTAGTTTATTTTTGGTTTAATTTGATTTCCGTATTTTATTTTCAGCTTTAGCAGCTTCCACGAAAAAATTCATAACTTGAGCTACGAGTATCGGATCGACGCGCTCTGATATGCGTTGAAAAGCTAAGAGAAAGAGCTACAACTTTGCTGTTGAAGCCAAGGGCTGATTCGGAATTCAGAAGTCTCAAATAAGTCGTTGAAGTTCCAGAATTAATAGATATTTAGTTTTGGGCCGGGCTTTTTACGTTTTTCGACCCGGCTGGGTTAGAACCCGAATCCCCTGTGCGCCTATACCTAACAGCCGCAAGGGCTGTTGAGAGACACTCTTCTTTTACGTTTTGACTATTCACGAAGCAGGATATTGCTTTGAACGATTTTTATGGAGAACTAATCATCCAGAGTTGATCTGCTGTAAGCAAGTTTCCAACGCGCTTTGAGGTTTTCAGTCTATCAATTCAATTTTGTTTCTCTTTCAATTCTATTCTCTGAAAATTCATGTGCTTAATTTGTATTTCACTGAATGGTTTTGATCAAATTCGCATGATTGTATTCCTAACTCTTAATCGTTGTTTACGTCGCTTTGTCGTTAAACTGCGTTAGTAATTCGTGTTTGCTTAATTCACGATTGTGTTAATCCGTTTGCTTAATTCGGAATATAGGAGTACCAATCTGTTATATATCTTTCACGCTTGATAATCGTTATTAAACCGAATAGAGATCGAAGCCGCTTAGGGAATTGGTAAGATAGAGACCAGTGATTAGCCGGAAACCGAAATTACAGTGGATTGACTTCTTTTATAATCACGTATTTTAATCATTTACTTAATTGTTTTTTGAAGCAAAACTTAAACCCCCCCCATTGTTCTAGTCAGTTGGTTAATTCATACAAGAATCCTTGAGAGACGATACTCGAGTTGTCGTTACTGTAAACTACATTTTTAAAATCACTCGTTTTGATCCGTGCGCGACAGCGGATCAAATTGGCGCCGTTGCCGGGGATTCTTGTCGTTATTAACTGATTTTAGAGTCATGGGTTTAGTGCTCTTGCGTTGAGACCCTAGTTTCCTCATTGTTTTGGCAATTTCGCAACTCAGTGTCAAAAATCCGGTTTTCGGGAAAATTGTGTCCGTTTCAAAATCTGTTTCTTGCAACCTGAGCAGAAAAATCGTGCGATCATTAGTCCCTAACTTATGAAATGATTACGGGACTACAGCCTCAAATCGCCAAATTCCTCTTCCTTCTATTTTTTATGAATTTTTTACTGTTTTCATAGTTTCGAAAAATTCCAAAAAAATTCTCAAAATTCTTATTTCACTTAATTAGATTAAATTTGGTGTTTTTGTATTTTTCTAAATTTATCTTAATCATATTCCTTCTTCCATTTTGTTTCTGCCTATTAGGGACATTGTTGGCATTTTCGCATTTGTTGCTGCATTGCTGCATTAGTCCTGGCTACTAGGTCTGTTTGTTCTGACTTGTTTGCTTTTGATCTTGAAGTTGAGAGAACCTTACACATACGCCGCAGAGCAAATCAGGCTAGCACTAGTTCACCATCTGTTATCGATTCTGATTCTGACTATTTGCATAATTTATTTGATTCTGATTCTGAACTTACTTTTGATAACATGGCTGAACAAAGAACACTAAGGCAGCTTGCTGCCCCTGATGTGGACTATAATGGTTTATGTATTGATTATCCTGAAGTTGATGCACCCTTTGAATTGAAATCCGGTTTAATACACTTGTTGCCCAAGTTTAATGGTCTTGCAGGTGAGGATCCGCATAAACATTTGAAAGAATTTCAGGTTGTGTGTTCTACACCATCGAGGCCTGAAGGAATCATTGAAGACCACATCAAGCTCAGAGCCTTTCCATTCTCATTGCAAGGAGCGGCAAAAGATTGGATATATTACCTTGAACCGAATTCTATCACAAGTTGGGGTGCTCTGAAGAGAGTGTTCTTAGAAAGATACTTTCCTGCCTCCAGAGCTGCATCAATCAGGAAACAGATATGTGGTATTAGACAGGACGGTGAGTCATTAGCTGAGTACTAGGAGAGATTCAAGCAGTTAGTGTCCAGTTGTCCCCAACACCAGATCACCGAGCAGTTACTTATCCAGTATTTCTATGAGGGATGGTTACCGATGGATAGAAACATTCTCGATGCTGCTAGTGGTGGGGCACTTGTTGATAAAACTCCAGCTGCTGCCAAGGCCTTGATTGAAAACATGTCTCTCAACTCCCAACAGTTCACCACTAGAAACAACTCTGTCCAAACCAAAGGTGTGAACGAGATTCAGGTTTCGTCCAACAAAGCCTTAGAAACAAGAATTGACGAGCTTACTTCTTTAGTGAAACGGTTGGCAGTAGGTAAGACTCAAGCAGCAAACTTGTGTGGTATTTGCACTTCTCCTGAACACTCTACCGACACATGTCCTATCTTGCAAGATGAGTCGATCACTGAGTTGCCTCAGGCTTATGCAGCAAACCTTTACAATCAAGGAAACAATCAGAAGGGGTACAACATTCTTGACCTGTCCACTAACAAATACCACCCCAATTGAAGGAACCATCCAAACCTTCGATATGGAAACCCACAGTCCAGCCAACAACAAAACCCTCTCCAAGTGGCTACCCCTTCACCTTCCGGACCTTCATTAGAGGATCTTGTCAAGCAAATGGCTGCCAACAATCTCCAGTTCCAACAAAGAACTGATTCTAGCATTCAGACCTTGCAGACGCAGATCGGACAACTTGCCACTTCAATGAATGCCATGCAGCAAGCCCAAGGATCGAATCAACTTCCTGCCCAAAAAGTTGTGAATCCAAAAGGCCCTAATGTGAGTGCAATATCTTTGAGATCCGGAAAAGTTGCGGAACCAGCCCCAGAATAAAATAAAAGAACTGTTGAGGTAACACCTTCTTCACCTGACCCCCCTTCTGTTGTGGTGGAAATTGGAAAAGATAAACAGAAAGAGTATGTACCACCAGCCCCTTTCCCACATAGAGTGCTGAAAAATAAAGGGATTGATGAGGGAGACAGAGAGAAGGAGATCTTGGATGTTTTCAAAAAGGTTGCAGTCAACATTCCGCTTCTTGATGTAATTAAGCAGGTTCCGAAGTACGC